>CM044439.1:97645739-97675376 GCA_024363595.1 Xenopus borealis
ACAGGCTATAGTGTGTGTTTATGGGCTATAGTATGGAAGCTTTACACAAGAGTTTTAAGGTAGACTGGAGATAGACAGGAAGGAGCTTCTGAAACTAAGGCAAAATAACATGGATCATTTGAAGGGTTCCTCCAGTCATATTCATAGTTTGTTCAAATTAGGCAAATAGAAAATAAATTCTGATGAATGATGAAAAATATTAGAAGTCACATAGAAGTTCCCTCGGTAACTTATAATATCCCTATATTTCACCATAGGGGGTACTTTAGCACTATATAATGCAGGGGTTCCAAATTCGGCCCAGGATGGATATGAATGCAGCCCAGCTTAAAACACTCGGTTCCTGAGGAAATGTCATAATAGTATAATTATAAGTCTATTTACTGTAATAGACCAGTGTTTTAGTAATTGTATAATAAACTGTATTTTTAAGATATTGGTTTTGCAGTCCACCTTCTATCTATTTTTCCTAATTGGTTTTTATCCCCAATAGGACCATGGGGATTGAGGGTGTGCAGTCTCCAATATAATATCCTTCCCTCATCCGTCATAGGAATCTCTCTATTTACTGTAATACCCAGGTGTCCCATATTCCAGTGCATAGCTCTATCTGGTTATTCAACTAGTATTGTAATTCTTTCCTGTGCATTTTGTTTACTTTTACAAATCAAAAGTGTTTGTGTATTTCATGTGTGGCCCCAGACAATTTTTCTTTTTCCAATGTGGCCCAGGGAAGCCAAAAGTTTGGACACCTCTAATATAATGAATGAATTGTAAGCAGCTCTGGAGCCCATGAAAGGGTTCTATAACAATAAACATGGTGGGATTTTACGCACCTCTTATTTTTGTGATGGATACAGTCATATTGCATAACTGCAGCATTGTATAACTCACCGATTCAAAGTACAGATATACTTTGTCTTCTTTTTTTTCAACCAATTTAAGTGACCCACTTTCCGGAATTCCTTTTGGGTGTAATATGAATCCATTAAGAAAGCCGACATCTAAAATTACCATGCCAGTCTCACTCTCTGCTCCTTGATAGCTTAAAAAACAAGTGAGAATTTAACTTAACAAGTAAAACTCAATTTAAATACTTTAAAAATCATGCAAATCTCTATTTCATGACACTGAAAAAAAAACAGTTAAACAAGAGTTACCCTAGGGAAATAATCAACAGTACAATTATAGGATATATATTTTATACCTTTTATTGTAAATGTTATATAATACAATAACAGCAGCTAATGAATCAGGATGTCAAGTTAAATTATAACATATAATTAATTATATAAGTAAAGTACATGTAAGGATGGCAAATATAATCTTGCACTGAATTTTAAAAATGTATTTATAAGTATTTATTAAGTGCAGTTGCAGCAACACAACTTTTGCCACAGTTGCTGTGTGAATCTGCACCATTCATTAAAGGCACTTGTGTCTACATCCGTTCCTTGTACTCACACATTTTGATACACTCTGCTCCAGTCTGTTCAGTGCACCTGTTCAAGCAGGACGACCCTGTAACTACTACTTCATCAAATTTGGTAATAACTACATACATTTTGATGCCAAGTAAGTCATTCCTGCTTCACATTCTAGATGTGCAATGTTTGCTATGGTTCTTTCTTGTACAGCAATATCACAATTGTTGCTGACATTATTTACTTTTTTTTATGTATATCATCAAATATGTTGAGCATACATTATTTGGGCCAACAATCATATCACACTGAGGACTACAGATGCCCATTGGACAAGGACAGCATAAATATGCCAATGCATTTCTCATATAGTGGGATTTTAAAAACGACATGATTGATATCTGCACAAATTTTGCCCAGATAGTCAGGCAGGCCCGTCAATGGACCCATGCAAGACTGACGACTTTGTCTGAAGGAACAGAGTTAGCACCTTTTAGCCTCCCGTCTCATATATACAATTGAAAGACCAGCTTGAAGGTCCATTGGGGTGACATTTTTAGTAATATGTAGTTGTCATCCTAGAAGCTGAACCTTTGAAACTATGACAGAATGGCATTGATATTTATCTAAACCTGTACCTTTAATGAGCTATAAGGGGTCCTGGCCAAAGGATTAACCTTAAATGGGGCCCTTGGCCATCTTCAAGTGGGGCTTCAATTAAAAATGTTTGAGAACTATTGCTCTAGAATACTTTGGAACTGTCTGGCTGCATAACACTCCTACATAAATTATTTTGACCATAATGATTACTTTCTTATTTTATGAGTGATTTATAAATACCTTCTTTTAGTATATAAATGTTCATAATTATTTTGTTTTTGTCTCTGGCATATTCAGTGTTTGCAGCAATATTTTATTTATTCATGTAATTCCATGCTGAAACTATTTTGTATAACTGATGAACCAATGTAACAATGTCTTGTATGTTGTTTTGCATGCAGGCTGCACATATTTTCCTTACAGCTGGCTAAGCAAATACTGCATGAAAAGCATGGACAGGCTGATTTTTCCAATGTAATATGGCTAAATAACATTGATTGCAAGTGAAATGTGGCAGAATCTTCCCCAGTTTCAGGTAATTAACCCCTAGGCCCGCTGTCATTCATCGCCCCGCCCCCTCACTTTTATTTGCTCAAATTGTCATCATCAGGACCGGAGCAATGGGGATTGGCACACTGGAAACTTAGAAAACTATTTTATCTCCTGTACATCCCCAGTGTTTCTGAACCAATGTAGGTGTGGTTGGGCAGCATGCCGCCCTAGGCCCGGGAATTGGTGGCCTCTCCACAAAGCCGGGCCTGCTAATTCAGCTTTGATTATACAAATTGCCTTATTTATGAACAAAAAAGTGTCACATTCAGTTGTTAAAGTCACAAGACATTAATTTGCATATAAAAGATGTGACCACATTTAAATCCTGCAGACGTTGCTTGGAAATGCAGTCAGTAAAGATCCAGAACATCAGGTGCACAAGGTTCTGACACCCGCCACTTCTAAATAAATTATGTTTATTTATGGCTTACTGTACCTATTATCAATGTGATACACGGAATTCATATTTACCTTAAAAAAGAAATTATACATACCTTGAGCATACATCTACATATAGCAGCTCAGTGTTATTTGCCACATCTGTTGGTGTAACATTTAAAGCGAATGCCTCTTTGCTGGGTGTGCTTCGCTTACGCCTGGGTAAAACCCTCTTGTTATAAATCACATTAAGCTGTAATGCAAGAAGGATTTATGTAGTTATATATACTTTACTAAATGCACAATAGGGCAGAGGCCAGAAACGCACCTGGAAAATAGCTATTCCTCTTCCCACTGCAGAAACATTCAATAACATGGGATCAGATACATCAATCTATGATTGAAAGAAAGTGTATTAGGTCAAAATAATGCATCCAATAGATGTATACAATACTAACAATCAAGCTATTTAATGTAAAAACATAGATAGCAAAATGTCATATAGCCATTGTAGCTTCTCATCTGAACAGCTGGGGGATGATGGGCATCACTGACTGTTAAGCACTTTGCTAGATTTTTGTGCATAAAAAAACCCTTTCTTTTCTATAGGAAAAAAATTACCTGCTGAGTTTGTACATCCAAAAGATTTTCATTTGTTATCTGAAATGATTTTGATGCAAAAGAACTGGGACCAGTAACTGATACAGTGAGAGCGGAGTCTTTATATAATGAAATGATTGCCATAAACTGGGCTAATGCCTGCAGAGCAACTATGGTATCCTGAAAATAAACACACAAATACAACTGTTAGTAACAAATACCAAACAGTGATGCCATCATAATATTAACTTCACAAGTTTTCTGTTAAATATTTAGTTCATATGCTATTCAAAGAAAGCATACAATTTATTTGCAGGTTTTCGTTAGTGAAAAATAAAGAGTATATTGTCTAGTATATTTTGTCTGTACTGAGAATCTACATAATGTATTGAGTGACTTGACTTGTTGCTGCCTGGAATTCAAGTCACATTAGATTCCAAACATGGGGCATCATTGATATAAAAGGACAAGTGTATATATAATTTTGCACTGTGCACCTTCAAATTTAAATTAACTGCAAAGAGTTGTGTCTTGCTGTGTATTCATTGCTGCCTGCATTTAACAATGCTGCATAAAAAAGGGACAGAATGTGGGTGCTAGGTGCTGTGGAGTCCTGTGGTAGAGTGTAAGTCCAGGGCACTCTTTTGCTCTTATATGTTGTCCAGAGTGATTCTACACCCTGTGTCACAATGAGGCAGCAATTTCACTGCTGCCCCCTCACCCCATCATGCTTTCCTTTCCAGCACTGGAGGGAGTCCAGAGGAGGTTCTTAACTTGCCTCATTGCAGGAACAGCCCTGGAGATGGCCACCGCACCTTGTGCCAGATATTTAACATGGTGCAAGTATAGAGCATAGTTTGCACCTATGAATGCTACAGGTGAAAGTGTAAGGGACATAAGTGGTACTGTTTTCCTAAGTTCACCAGCACCTGTGTTTACAGCTTTGGTAAATGACCCCTTATGCATTGGGAGTGGCTGTTCTGTGTAGCAACCTGACCTATCTGATCATTGCATTTTAGCTTTCTGCTTGTATGATAAATCATACAACTTAATTATTCCATGCACTATTTCTTTGCATTCCACAAAGCATGTCCATGTTTTGCCAGTTTAACTAACTCAACATCTAACTTCTCTGATGTTCTCTGCTCTGTTGTACATGTGTGTGTTGTGCAAAAAATAATATGGCTGAATGTGCCTTTTTTTGCACTTTGAACATTGTTTATTGTAAGGTCAATGACCCCTTGAGTTTATGAGTTAATTCAGTCATAAGTTACTTTAGTAAAATGCATTACCTGAGTTGAAGAATAACCCCCAAGGTTATTCCTTTGTTGGAGCAGCCAATTCATGATGGGAATGCCTTCAGCAATCCTGTTCTGTTGGCAGTGGGAGAGCAGTGCATAAGCAGCAGTCTCAATATCTGCAGAGGGGGGCTGCCAGTAGTTTGATGTGACAGTGCCAGAAGACCAGTACATCAGTCCACCTTGATAAATAGCACAGAACAGGAACATACATTAAGACCTGTATATGTTAAAGGAACAGTAACTCCAAAAAATGAAAGTGTTTTAAAGTAAAGAAAATATCATGTAGTGTTGCCCTGCGCTGTTAAAACTGATCTGTTTGCTTCAGAAACACTACTATAGTTCATATAAACAAGCTGCTTAGTAGCAATGGTGGAAATTGAAAAACGGCTATAGGGCACAGAATAAGTAATGGATAACAGATAACATTATGTTCTACAGAGCTTATCTGCTATCTGCTGTGTAACTTGAGCCTTTTCTCCTTTGAATGGCTGCCCCCATGGCTACACAGCAGCTTATTTATATAAACAACTGTAGTGCTTCTTAACAAAACACTGCATTTTTACTAGTGCAGGGCAACACTGCATTATATTTTTGTTACTTTAAAACAATTAAATGTTTTGATGTTACTGTTCCTTTAACAATTTACAATTGTCCCGTAATTTGCATTTTCTTACTAGTTTGTGTTTAGTAAATGTGAACCACTGTGCACTTTTATCCGCTTGAAATCTTTTTGTATGGATCAACAAAGTGTACAGAACATGTACACAGCTGCTTGGCCTTGCCATGTCTGGCTGCTGCCATAGGTCCTTTAATACTCACAGATGCCTGTGCTTGTTTCATACAACATGATTGTAAGACGGATGGAAAAATCTTTGGAAGGAAACGAAAAGGCAGACTGCACAGAAATTGTCCTCAGCGCATTTTAAGAATCTAGGGAAGATCTACACTAAAATATAATTCTGAGTTCATCCTTTAATATTCTATTAGTTAATTATAAAGGAAGTTTGGCACCTTAAATCTAACACCAAAGTAAGCAACCAAGTCTTAATCCAATGTTTATATTTTCTAATACCAGTATGGGATCCGTTATCTGGAACCCCATTGTCCAGAAAGCTCTGAATTATTTAAATAGACTCCACTGTATCCAAATTTTTAAAAATGATTTCCTTTTTCTCTGTAATAATAAAACAGTACATTGTACTGGATCCAAACTGAGATATAATTAATTCTTATTGGTAGCAAAACCAACCTATTTATTTTTAATGTTTATACCTATTTAATGTTTATACGATTTTCTAGTAGACTTAAGATATGAAGATCGGAATTACAGAAAGATCCGTTATCTGGAAAACCCTAGGTCCTGAGCATTCTGAATAACAGGTTCCATACCTGTACAGACATACATTTGGGTTGTTTCACAATTCAGTGACTGGTCTGATGTCTCTGATACTTACCATTGTTGCTTGTTCTGGAATTGAGCTGGGTGAGGGCTGCAGATGCTTTAGTGCTGTTGGCCACTGATAGTGCATAAGCCACAATTGACAAAGTATAGTTACTGGAAATACCCCCTTCAAATTGTTTTTCAAGATATTGTATTGCTTTATCAACTCTGGATGCATACATATTCTAAAACAGAAAAAGATATACAAGGAAATTATCTATACAACCATATATAATTATTACTCCGTCATCACAGTTCTTGATGAATAGTATAAGACTTTTCTGGACATATATTACTTTGTATTTGATTTTTGCCAAACCATTGCATTAAGATCAATTTGGAAACAAACGTATTCATATATTTATTTTAAAGAAGTGTTTTTTTATTCTAGCTACCCTGCTTTACCATGCTGTACATTCATGTTTTATTAATTTATTTTAAAGAAATGGCTTTATCCTAGCTACCACAATTTTTCACATCTTCATTATGGTGATGAAAATTGTAGGTCCACGGATGTATATTTGGGGTTATTTGCAATTTCTTAAAGCATCACTCGGAGGTCCATTTATTATTGGCTGAACTTATTAGAGCTTATTAGAGCTTTGTGAAACCTTGATTGAACTCTATGGGGGGAATTCACAAAAGTGTCGGTAAAATAAGTAACCCAGAAGTGGTGGTTGACAAATTTGTAAAATGTCGTACAAACAGCAAATTCACAAAGGCAGATGTTACCATCTCTGAATGTCTCGTAAGTCCGACAATTTTCTAAAATGTCGTATATCTTTTCATCGTACAGACGACATTTTATACGACCTTTTGAAGACATTTTACAAGACATTTTAAAAGACAATTTGACCGACATTTTCAATTTTGGAGAGTCTAATCTAATGTGTACGAAAAATAGTCTGCAAAAAAAAAAATAACTTTTCACTACACTATTTCAAAAGTGTTGTATATGTCGGAAAATTGACGGGAAATGCTCTGTGAATTTGTCATCTGTTGCTATGACATTTTTGAAGATTTTAAAGACATTTTTTCCTTCCTGACACTTTTGTGGATTCCCCCCCCTATTTCTCTAAAACCATGAATGACATCAATGTTATAAAAAAATCCAAATATAAAGAATACGAATGGAAAAAGTGCTGTACAATCTGAAAAATATATGAATATCTCTAAAAACCTTCTAAAAATTTGAGTCACAAGTCCAAAAACCTCTAAAGGTCTGAATGGCTATAAAAAAGTCCAGTAGGATCAGTGCACCACCCATTGACTTCTATTGGACCGCAACTGCTCTTACTTGAAGAAGTTTGGTACATTTGTTTTCAGTTATTTGTGTTTTTAGCACTTAATAAATCTCAAAGTTTTAACATTTTAAAGAAACCATACATTTGTAGAGAAAAAATGATTTGTGAAAAAAAGAGAAAATCCAAATATTAGTAAAATTTGTGTTTATAATTATTTATAGGTACATAGGTGGAGATATTTCCAAAAGTAAAGATACTATCACTTATGGTTATATTTATGGTTATTGTTATAACCATATTGATGCTAATAGTGATGGGCGAATCTCCCGAGATTCGCTTCACCGAAAAATTCGCGAATTTCCAGAGAAATTCTCGAATTGGCGAAAAATTCGTGAAACGAGTCGCGGGATGCTTTTGAACTTTGGCGCGTCATTTTCGACGCGCGTCGCGTCGTTTTTGGCACGCGACTAGTTTTTCTGGCGAAATTTCGCTGGCGATTCGCGAATATATTTGCCAGCGGCGAATCGCGGGAATTCGCCCCTGGCGAATAAATTTGCCCTTCACTAGATGCTAAGTAAAATCCCTGCAAAAACATAATAAGGAAGAAATGAAAGGCTTATATATCAAATTATCTGCAGATGAGTTTAGTAAAATTCCTTTCACATTCTTAACTTACCCTGTACTGACTGTTTTCCAGCAGAGATGTTAGAATGTATGCTGTAAGAGTGATGGGTCCATTTAATCCACCCTGGAGTCTAGTATTAAAGACATGTCCTGGTTCTAGGAATTTACCAGTTTCTCCATCCTGCTGCCGAATCAGCCATTCAACAGTCTTATTCAAAATGTCTGGACTTATGTTGATAAATGATCTGGCTTGAAGAAAGCACCTAACTACAAAGGATGATAACCTATAAGACAGAAACAAGTAATTGTGATGGCCTCTCAAGCACACTCATGTTTGAGATAAGGCTTTTTTTTCCTCAAATCTTTCTCTCTCTTTTTTTTATTTAAAAGATTCAAGAAGTAGGTTTCAGAAATCATTGGGATAAATGCAATTAAAAAAGCTCACAGTTGAATGAATAAATACGCTGCTTATTGTCATGTGTTGCTTGCTTAATTAATTTTTTAATCTGAGGATTATTTTTTAACAGGACAAATATATGATGGGTAAATTTTTATCTCTCATCAAATTTTTATTGCTGCAAATGTTCTTGCATTCCACATGTACTGTGATTTTTCTTTGTATGTCTAAGTAAACAAATACATTAATATTATTTTTTGGAAGTGCAGATAGTGTTTATGCACCTTTGCTATAAATCCCCAATTTACTCTGGTTTCACTGTTTTCTATTTATATCATGGGGAATTATCATGCCAATTTGCAGTAATGTGTGGTCAATAAAGCAGATCTGTAGTATTGTTTTCTGCAAGGATGATTGATCATCATGCCTCCCTTCTCCTTGGAGGTAAATAATAAATTAGCTGCAAATTCATTAAGCTTCTTGGGAAACATACTTAATAAATAAACGTATGGACTATAGGCTCACCAACTACTTCCAGAAGAATCTCTGTTACCAAATGCACTGAAAGAATTATCCTCCCTCTTATAATTCAATTCTCTTTGATAACCTGCATTTAAAAAGGGGTAAATCTTTATTACAATTTTTATTAAACATCTTAAGCTTCTTAATTGATGATATTAAGATTCCCCCCCCCCCCCCCCGGAATATAGGGAAAATATATTTCTTACTGCCACTGCTAGAACACATTTTAATTAAATTACAAGTATTAAAGAGCTACTGACACCTCTTTTTTACATCTATTATAATATCTGGCTTTGAAAGCTACTTCTAAATTTGCCATAAAGTATTTGTATGATGCTTTTACATTACCTGTCTGATCCCCCATGTTCCTGTATGAGGGGGCTGCCATATTTGTGCACCCGGCATCTGTTATCATTACAAACTGTAACTAACAGGCTGAGATGGGACTGTTAAGTTGGCAAAGTCAGAGTGTCAGAGAGGCTTAGGAAATCCAACTAACAATTATATACAAAAACAAAGCTCTCAGCAAAACATGATCACCATGACCTATAGGTAACATGTAATGTACATTCATATGTTAAAATTTTTTTGTGTCAGAATCACTTTAAAGCTGTTATCCAGAATGTATGGCACCTGATGTTTTCCAGATAAAGGGTCTTTCCATTTCGTTTACTAAAATAATGTAAACATTAATTAAGCCCAACAGGATTGTTTTGCCTCCACTAAGGATGGATTATATTATAGTTGGCATTAATTTCAAGGTACTGTGTAATTTTGACAGAGAAAAAGGAAATAATTTTTTAAACTGTGAGTAAATTTGAGTTGATGGGAGATAGCCTTCCCGAAATTCGTAACTTTCTGGGTAACAGGTTTTGTGTACCTAATCCTATACACAGGGCCGCTCCGGCCATGAGGCAAGGTGAGACCCTTGCCTCAGGCAACATGGAGCGGCCTGTTACCAGGGGCGGCAAAAAGCCGCCTCTGGTAACTTTAAGAGCCGAATTTGGCTCTTGTAGTGCAGCAAGCACACCCGCTCCGATGCTAGAAGTTAGAAGTGCGGAGCGGGTGGGGTGGCGGCATCGGGGCACCTGCCTATACATATACTGTATACTGATCTTTTTATGCATGTGTACTGTACAGCAGCAGTGTACCTGTAACCCCAAAACTAAAAATTGATGTAATTAATATTGCATGCAAAACACTTTTTAGTGCAATAAATTCTGTTCCACGATTAATGACTATTCACTTTCTGTTCGAATCTGTTTTCCCCATATGTAACAGAATCTAGGACTTTGATATATAATTTTTTTTTTTAAAGTTCACTGGCCTTGTTCCATATAGCTAATAGCTCTTCTTCTGATGTCTTCTGTCAGCTGGGAAGTAGTTATCAAATACTGCAATACATATATATTTGGAGCAAAGTTAATCATGTTTTGTTCTCCACAACCGTACGGCATCCTGATCAGAGACTCAAGACCTTTAATTGAAGGTCCAAGAAAGTCACCTGTTAAAATATTTAGAACAGAAATATATCACATTTACACAAATATGATAAACATAACAGTATACTATGATGTGGAAATGAAAAATGTTGTTATGCAATTATTGAAATGTGTGATTTTGTAAATCAGGGTATAACTAAATATCAACTAACCCTCTCCAATTAGGACATATTTGACAAAAGGTCTTGTATCCACCTGGTTTCTCCTTCCTACTTGGATTCATTGGAATGTATATTCCCACCATAGGAGCCACAAAGTGAGATGGCCCTGCTGGAAGGTGCTATGTCTGGGACTGGAGGAGATTCTCTGGGTGATAGTTATTCTTTAGTTACACAAATTGAGAAATACTTTTTACAGCAGCCTAGGAAAAAGTACTGCAATGTAAAGCATCTATATAATTATATAATGGTCATACAGGTCTGTATGTGCTGTCTGTTGCATTGCATATTTTATATGGAGACAGCACAAAATGCAGAAAAGACTAGAAAGTTAAAAAAATATATGTTTCCTTATACGGAGGAGCAGAATGAATAAATGCAGCACATTTTAAATAATATCCACAAAAATTGTTAACTAAATGTGTGGCTAAAGTCATGGGCCTACACCCCACCAAAGCAAAAGAAACATTTTAAAACACAGATGGTATACTTACCAACAACAGAAACAGTGGCCTGTTCACTGCCTGCCACCACATCAGTGGGGAAAGTGAATGATAACTGTTTAGATATAGATCCAGTTCCATTTACTTCTAAAATCAAATTCTGGGTATAAAAATTCTGCACCCCTTCAGCCTTAAAGAAATGGAATGTGATGCATACATTACAATGACATTATGACAAAGCATTTACTATGAGTTTGTCATGATATTAACCATGCAGATAATTTTTACTTATTGTACCCAGAAAGGAAGCCATGTTTCACTTTCTGAATGTGGCATTAAATTAATGACAAATAGAATGCATCAAACCACACATATTTACTTTTGGCTATAACCTACCTTTACCAGTATTTTCTGAGTTGCAGTATCAGATGCTGTCCGAGACATTGCTCGAACTGTGATGGAAATCGTTCCAAGTTGCTTTGGGCTTATAGGAAAGAAAAGTATTTCGGATTCTTTGCTTTGAACTGACACATTGCGTTGCCAGGGTATTCCACCATTGTCATTTTCTGGTATAATTATGTCAAAAGCATTATTAGTTTCCAGACTTACATTGACCTAGAAGAAAGTAATAAACATTTATATCCATATATATTTCTTCAAATCAATCAGAAGACTGAAGAGACTATGCAAGCATACATTCCATAGCTAATTTGAGGCTGCTACAAACATTTCCAGAAAAGGGCTCTTTTCTTTTCTGCATGACTTAAGTTTACTAAAAAAATCTAATAATTTAAACATTAACTAAACCCAATGGCATTGTTTTGCCCCCAATAAGGATTCATTATATGTTAGTTTGCATCAAGTACATGGTACTGTTATTACAGATAAAAGTAAACGATTAGTAAAATTGTAATTATTTGATTAAACATTGTCTTTCCTTAATTGGAGTATTCTGTCCGCGGCCTGGTAATGGGCCACAGCCCGGCAGTTGGGGACCCCTGCATAAGGGGGTTTCTGATTAGTACTTGCTAAATTAATACAATGAGATGTCTAAATTCAGAAAGAAAACATTTTAAAAAGTTATAGCCATGTCCATGTTAATGAATAACGTTTGTTCTGTACTGGCAATATGTGTTGCATATATATGAGTTCTTATTCAAAACATTTGGTCAGTCAGATTATCTTGCTCACTCTTGCCCAGTGAGAAAAGGAGATTTTGTGTACTCACAGTTAAATCTCTTTCTCTTTAGTCTCTTGGGGTACACAGGGACAATGGGTTATAGCTGGTATCATTAGGAGTCAGGACACAACATTAAAAGGTGCTTGATAAAGAGTGGGGTACCACTCGAAACGTTGCATGCTTATGCTGCCCAATATGGAATAAATAAAGGCGATTTTATTTGAAAACTTCTGGAGTGCTGTCTTTGGAGAAAATATATAATTAGGAGTCAGGACACAACCTTAAAAGGAAAACTGACTCCTCCCCCACTGGCTATATCCCCCCCCCTCGTCTTGGGGGACACAGGGACAATGGGGACGTACCAAAGCTGTCCCCTAAGGCACGGGTGGGAAGAGGCCTATGTTGAGGAAATCACCGCGGCCTGAAGCACCTTTCGGCCAAATCGGGTGCCAGAGGCCACAAAAGTATCAAAATGGTAGAATTTGGCAAAGGAGTGGACCGAAGTCCATGTTGCAGCTTTGCACAGTTGTTCCATAGAGGCTTGATTTCGGAACAACCAGGATGTACTTACCCCTCTGGTGGAGTGAGCCGTGACCTTACTTGGAGGTTCCTTGCCCTGTGCTATGCAAGCTCGTAGAATAGCTTGCTTGATCCAATGGGATATGGCCTGTTTGGTGGCCGTAGAACCTCGGAGTGGTCCTGAAGGAAAACACAGAAGGGAATCCGAAATACGGATGTCCTTGACTAGAATTTAAATAGAATTTAAGTGCTCTCACAGGGCCCAGAGTGTGAAGAGCTTTTTCTTTTTGATTGGCTGGTGCAGGACAAAAAGATGGCACAACTATTTCCTGGTTGAGATGAAAATCCGAAACAACCTTGGGAAAAAAAGAAGGAATGGTGTGGAGGGGAGGTCTGCATGATAGAGCACTGAGTTCAGAGACATGTCTTGATGAAGAAATGGCTAAGAGGAAGACTCCCATGTGAACCACTGTAGTGAAATTGATCCTAGGGGTTCAAAGGCGGTCGTTGAAGTGCCTTGAGTACTAGAGAGAGGTCCCATGCGGGAGCGGGTGCTCTTATCGGAGGTGCAATATGTGCCACTCCTTGGATAAGGGCTTTGATGTCTGGGATCAGTGCTAGTCTTCTTTGGAGAAGGACTGACAAGGCAGAAGCTGGGATTTGAGAGAGAGCTGAGCAGCATGCCCTTGGAGAGACCTTCATGAAGGAATTCCAGGATATTGGGAACAGAAAAGATTCTGAAACTGATTTTATGTCTGGTGCACCACTGTTGGTAGATAGACCATACCCTAAGGTATGCTCTGGCTGAGACCGGTTTTCTGGCTGCACACATTGAGCGTGCCACAGCCCTGGAGAAACCTTTTCGGGTCAGGATCTCTGTTTCAAGAGCCACGCCGTCAAATTTAGACTTGTTGGATTTGGATGGTGAATAGGTCCCTGAGAGAGTAGATCTGGAAGTGGAGGCAGAGCCCATGGAGAGATTGAGTAAGTCTGAGAACCAGGCCCTACGAGGCCATCTTGGAGCGATCAGGATGAGAGTGGTCTGTTGTTGTTGCAGCTTCCTGATTGTTCTGGGAAGAGAGCTAGAGGCGGGAAAGGCGTAGGACAGCTTGAATTTCCAAGCAACTACGTTTAGAGCCAGTGGGTCTCTGTATCTGGCTATGAAGGCTGGTACCTTCCTGTTGTGCCATCAAATCGATCTCCGGAATTCACCACATCTCTGTGATTTCTTGGAAGACCTTGTCTTTAAGCGACCATTCGCCGTGATCTAATGACTGTCGACTTAGAAAGTCTGCCTCCCAGTTTGTAGGCCTGGGATGTAGATGGCAGACAGCTGGACTTGGTAGGTCTCTGCCCAATTGAAGATGAGTCTGATCTCGTTCAGGGCTGATTTGCTTTTTGTTCTCCCTTGGTGGTTCATGTAGGCTACTTCTGTGGAGTTGTCTGACTATACTTTCAGATACTGTCCCTTCAGTTCCTGTTGCCAAAATGTCAGAGCTAGTCGTATTGCTCGAATTTCTAGCAGATTGATTTGAAAAAACTTTTCGGTTGTATTCCACTTTCCTTGTGCTATTCTGTTCTCTAGAACCGTTCCTCAACCGAACAGACTTGCATCTGTGGTAAGTATGCGCCAAAGGGGTTCCCCTGAGAGAGGTGAATTGGGTCTAGCCACCAGCGAAGGGATAGCCTTGTTTAAGGAGATAGTGGGATCTCTTGAAGTAAGGATCTCCGATTCCATACATTGAGAATGTTCATTTGGAAGTCTCTTGGATGAGCGAATGGACCTGCCTCAATGGTAGAGACTATGACTCCCAGCACCTTCATGCAGAATTTTGCTATGTTTGAAGGAGAATTCGAATAAGCGCTTGGAGGTGAATTGCTTTCTCTGGTGGGAGCGATATCCTCCTTGTCTGTGTGTTGAACCTCATGCCCAAGACCCATCCCATCCCTCCAGAGGAGACGGAGCCTTGAATAGGAGGTCGTCCAGTTAAGGAGTGATGGAAACTCCTTGTTTGCGAATTTCTGCTGTAGTGGCCGCCATGATCTTGATAAAACACCCGAGGGGCTGAGGAGAGGCCGAAGGGTAGGCTTGTGAACTGAAAATGGCAATTTTGGAATGCAAGCGGAAGAATTTCTGGTGCGGAGGGAAAATGGGGATGTGCAGATAGGCGTCCTTTATGTCGAGTGACATGAGGAATTGTCCCGGAGCCATTGCTGTGATCACGGGTCTTAGAGATTCCATCTTGAATTTTCGTGTGCGTATGAACTTGTTTAAATCTTTGAGATCTAGAATGGGGCGCACCGACCCGTCTTTCTTTGGCACCATAAAGAAATGGGAATAAAAGACCCCGGAAGGTATCGGTCAAGGGTACTGGGGTAATAACTTCTTCCTGGAACAGGTTTGAATATAACCTGAATGAAGGCTTCTTGCTTTGAGAGTCTTGCGGAAGTCGGGACATAAAAATCTGTGTGGTGGCATTGAGGCAAATTCTATGTGATAACCTCGATTGACAACCTCATGGATCCAGTCGTCTTGAACAATTGTAGTCCATATGTCGGCAAGGTGCAACAATCTTCCTCCTAATGAGGTTGGATTGTGCCTAGCGTCATGCTGTGGAAGGCTTGTCAATGGTCTTTGAGAAGAGCTTCTGATTTAGCCAGGAAGATCTTGGTTTTCTGCCGAAGCGCCCTCTGCCTGTGGAGGCCTGTCGTGGAGGGATTGAACTAGTGGTTTTGGACTGGGAGCCACGAAAAGACCTTCCTTTGCGAAAGGAGAGACGTGTTTTGGTTTGCAGTAGTAGAGTGCTTTTGCCACCGGTAGCTTGACTAATGAGCTTGTTAATGTCAGGCCCAAAGGAGATTGCCCTTAAGGTATGGAAGTCAGCGATTTCTTGGAGGAAAGGTCGACCGACCATAATCTTTTCTAGAGTTAGCGGCGGGCAGCTACTACAAGTGCCGAGGCTCTGCTGACGACCTGTGTTGCATCCAGAGACGCTTCACAAATGTAGTCATTGGCTTCCTGGTTTGGGAAGCCCATTGGGAAGGTTCATGGCGAGGGGCTCCATTAGCAATAGCAGTGAGGAGAGAGTCTGACCAGAATTGCATTGCACGGCTCACCATGCTGTGGCCAGTATGGGCCTGAGGGATGAGTCTGAGGCCGTAAACGTGGAACGTAGTGGCCCGTCTAACTTCTCGTCCATACAGTCCTTGAACGAAGAAGCATTTGGGACTGGCAGGGCTGTTCTTTTGGATAGCCTATAAACAGGTGCGTCCACCGAGGGAGGTGATGAACATTTAACTATGCGTTCTGTAGGAAACGGATAGAGCTTCGAGAAATGGCGAATAGGCTGAAAACATTTCTCTGGCTTGTCCCATTTCTGCTGTATGATAGAGTCTAACTGGGAATACAGAAGCTGTTTTACTGTGCCTCTTGAATAGCGGCTTAGAGAATGCAGGTAAAGCCTTAGGCTCTTGAAGATGCAGGGTTTCAAATACCGAAGCAATCAGTGTATCTACTTCAGAAGAATGGAGAAGAGATTCGTCTTCTTCATATTCTGATTCAGAGGATAACTCTCCTTCAGAGAGAGGTTGACCATCCCTTGACTCCAGAAAGGTGAACGTCTAGAGTCACTATCATCATCAGATGGAGGGGGCACTCTGCGCTTAGAGGGTTTGGGCTTAGGATTGTCCAAACGGGCTAGCAGCTTGTCTAAGGACTGTGCTAGCTTGGGTATTCCTATAGCCAATTGAGATGCCCATTCAGGTGAAGCCTGCCTTCTAAGAGGGGAAGGCTCCCTGCTAGAGACTGGGTGGTTCACCAGAGGAGGAGACTCTGGAGGCTCCGGGTCTGGCCTAGGCGGTTCACACTTGCAGTATATGGGACTACTGAGCCCTCTTGGAAAAAGTTTGCAGCATTTGGCACAAGCCAAGTATTTTATAGCAGTGGAAGGTGCTGCTCTGGGAAAAAGTCGTCACTGGGCCCCTCAGACATGTACAAATATTGTGAGTCAATGGGGAGGCAAATGCCCTCAGTGAAACTCTGCTACTAACCTGTGAAACCAGGAAGGAGAGAGTGAGATTCAGGAAGTGCCCTGCAGATTACTCACCCTAGTAGTGAGGGGAGATCCTGCTAATGTAGCTGTCTGCCCTGTTTCCCTGGCATTTTAGCGCTGAGAGTAGTGAGGTGCAGTCAAAAAGGCTGCCATTGATCTTGCGTGACTTGAAAAACGCGCCAAAAACGACCGTGAAGTCGTGAGCGAATTTTCGCGAGGCGCGAGAATATTGTGTTACCGTGCAAAGTCGCGGGCGAAACTCTGCGAGAGGCGAGAATAGCTGCTCCCGCGCAAAGTCGCGTGCGAATTCCCGCGGGGCACGAAAGAATCGCTCCCGCACATGGTCGTGCTCGAATCTCCACGAAGTACGGGAACAATCACTCCCGCGCCAAGTCGCCCGCGAAAAAAAGTGAGGCGCGACAATACGCCATAGGGAAAAAGTGTGCCAACAAACACTGGTGTGGAAAAGAGAGGGAGACAGAGAAGGGCTTATGAAATACTGGCCAAAAAGGGTGCAGTATGTAGGTTTTTTGAGGGCACCATTGGAGACAAGGCATACCCTAAAACATCTCCCCTCCCCAGAGAATATGCTTCCAAAGAAGTAAAGAGCTCTGTTCCACTAGCATAGTGCAAGCACCTCTCATATGTCAGCATAGAGGAGTTGAATCGGGGGAGGGGGAGAGAGAGAGAGATAGAAATAGAGAAAAATCAGGGGAAAGCCCTGCTTACCTGTCCCTGCTGCTGATGCAGAGGGTGTCTCTCTCTCTCCTGCTGCCTGCCGGCTAGCCCGGTCTCCTTAGAAAAGGAGATAAGTAGCGAGGTGGTCTGTGCACAGCACCCAGTGACCCGGCGGCAGATCCCACATTGTAGGGTGCTACAGAGTCTTTTACACGGTGGTAAAGAGACAAACACAACCCCAATTTGCCAGCAAAGCTGAGCAGGGAATTGCTAGAAGTCCTATCCTCCTGAGGACACAACTAAAACTGACCTAAGCTCCTCCTGTGGTGGATATAGCCAGTGGGGGAGGAGTCAGTTTTCCTTTTAAGGTTGTGTCCTGCCTCCTAATGATACCAGCTATACCCCATTGTCCCTGTGTCCCCCAAGACGACTAGGAGAAATATAATTTTTACTACAGTTGTTTACAAAAACATTTCTCTCAACTCTGACTTACTGTCTGCCATTGTGTACTGTATTGAAGACCAAGAGGTTTAATTATAACAGCTGATTGTTTACCTGTAACTTTTCTTCTAGGTAGTTGAAGAGCAAAACTCTCAGGATACATTGTTCCCCTCTAGTTATAGCATAGGGTGCATTAAGAGTAATGAAGAAAGGCTGAAAAGCTTGAAGCTGCAAAAAAATAAAGATAAAGAATTACTAGAACACAAATATTAAAACATTGAATGAATAATATGGGGTAAAATGTGCCCTTATTGTACAATATAAGAACATAAGTCAGGGTGCTGTTCAACCACTTAAAGGAGAAGTCCTTTTTACTTGGGGTGCTTAAGTTAGGCACCCCCAAGTGATCGTACTTACCTGACACCCCGGACCAGTGCTCCTATGAGGAGAAAACTGCACCGGCTCTGATTTATCTAGTGAACACCACAGGTAGATCAGCTTCTTCTTTCTTAGCGCAGGTGCACATGTGCAGCAGCTCAAAAAGCTGAACTTCATCTAAGAAATCTGCTATTTTGTTCTACTATGCATGCATCTTCCCTGAGAAATTTGAAGAAAGAAGAAGAACCAGGACCTGTGTAGTTTTCACCCTATAAGAGCACTGGCCTGGGGTGTGAGGTAAGTATATATATATAATCACTTGGAGTGCCTAACTTTTTGCTTCCAAAAGACTCCTTCTCCTTTAATGACACCAAGTTTATTTAAAATGCAAATACAAGCACAAAGCGCAAAATTGCACTCATCCAAATACTATTCACAATGAAATTGTGTCTATACATGCTCTTCTATTCCTGCACCATAAACCAAATTGCTGGGTGCATCAATTCTGTTGAATACAGTGAAAGGTGCAATGTACATCTTATTTTCTAAACAAGTCATACTAAGGGGGCAGATTTAATAATGGTCGAATTTCGAATTAAAAAAAAATTTTGACCATGGGAATAGTGGGGAAGTAAAATTCTTCGAATTCGACTATCGAATTCGAAGGATTTTACCGCAATTCGATCAATCGAACGATCGAATATAACAAAAATTAAAAAATTTTTATTCGATCTCAGTTAATGATTCCCAATTTGGTAGCTTGATCCTGGCGAAGTAGGTGGTCGAATAAAAATTTAAAGGGGAAGTTATTCGACCATCGAATATTCGAATAAAATTTTATTCGAATCATTCAAATATTCTATGGTCCAATTTGCCTAATTTGCATATCATAAAATTTACTAATTCAGCTTTATAAATACAACCAGGTGCAGGGCAAATATATTCACTGTGTGAACCAATGTGCCCTGCACAAAGTTTATAAATGAGCCCCACTGTGTATAATGGGCCTAAATTAAAGATGGCTGGGTAGGGCATTGAACGGAGTACTGGGCGGAACCAGTTTTTGAAACCCACACTGTTTTTAAAATGTTTAATGGCATAAACTAGAGATAATTTATATAAGAAATATAGGTAAGACCTGCAACCTGCAGACCCACATTCATACCGGTACCTGAAAATACTACCTGTGGGTACCCAACCCGCTGCAGGATTGTTTTGTTGCTAATCAAGATTTATACAGCATAGATAGGATCAAGTACATAAGGACAGATGTACACACACTCAAATCACAAAAAAAAATTAAACAAGTTAATTGGGATAAGTTTAAAGGACAAGTTTAAATTCAATAGGGGTTTCAATGTATAGTGCATGCACAGATGAGCAAAAATCCAAACCTTATTGTGCATGAGAACTGTCCAGGACAGCAAAGAACATGGCAGGGGGCACAATGCACAAGGAATAGTACCCCAGTCCCGTGCCTGTATATTACTGTATACTGTATATTATAATCTTGTATTATATTTCCTTGGGGTGCCTAAAACATTTACAGTGAATTTGACTTGACTTTTCCTTTAAGTTCACCAGTAGAAAGATATCTGCTAGTGGCCTGGATCCTTTTCCAGCTAGGAGGGCAACCTCCAGTCAGGCCCAGATTTGTGGAGAGGCCATAAAGGCCTGGGCCTATGGCGGCAAATTGCCCAGCCACTCCATGGGGTGAATTTTTGTGCGTCTGCGGGGGGTAGTGTGGGAGGGGAAATCCGGTGCTACCTCCAGTCAATCAATCATTGTTGGAGCCAAGTGTTGCTCTTGCTAAGCTGTCCTGACTGTATGCTATGACATTCACAAGGTTGATGCTCATTTATTTTGTCAATTTGGCTACTACAAAGTGAATGTAATAAAACATAAAAAGCTGTAAAAAAAATCATGTACAAACCATAACAGTTTGTTAAGGTAAGTAGTAAGACATAAAGACATATTGTACTAACTACATCTGGTTATTATTTCATTCAGGCTTGATTAAATACTGGTATTGTATACTTTACCTGATATCCATAATGCTCCTCAACTGCAATGCCTCAACAGCTTGGTAGTATTTTAAATTAAAGAAATATTATCACATTACCTCAACAAATTCTTCGGTTACTCCGAGGCCATGTACATCTGACATAACAAAAGCACTGGCCACCCAAGAAGTAACTGCATCGGGTACTGTTACAGGAAGACTGGTTCTGTTTCCTGAGCTGCAAGGGAATCATATCTTGTTTAACTAGTTGAGGTATCTTAATTTCATATGTATTAAAGTAAAACATACATTTTAATAAACAATGAAGATGCAATTATATGAACATTTAGGGGCACATTTATCAAGAGTCAAATTTTTAAATCTGAATTTTTTTGTTTTTTTGTGAAATTCAACTAGGGAATAGTTCAATTCTAGTTTTTAAAAATATTCAAATTCTATTTTTTGAAATTTATCACATACTGGCCCTTCAGAATTCAAATCCGACAATTCAACACTTTAAACCTGCAGAATTGTTGTTTTAGCCTATGGGGGAATTTTCTGGGATCTATATGGAGCTGTTAGCTGGTATTCTGACATTCTAGTTTTTTTCAGAGAAAAAACTTGAATCAAATTAAATTCAAATCCAATTAAAGTTTCCGGGTCAATCCCACTCACCTCTGTTTAAAAAATTTAAATTTTTTGATAAATTTTGATTTTTTTTTTTTAACTTGAATTTTGAGTTCATGGGCGTTTTTACAAACTCCCTCAAACTCAAAATTTGACCCTTGATAAATCTGCCCCTTAATATTCATGGGGTCATTTACAATAATAAAATAGCAATTTCTTGCACTACTTTGAAGGTGCTGGTTTAACTGTGCTCCAATGAGAGACCTTGTTACATACATAGTACACACATAGCAACATACAAGAAACGATTACGAGTACCCCAGGTTGAAAAAGACTACCTTATCAGTCTAAAAACCTACCTAACTGATCGTGGTACAACATAGGTGAAAAACCTTATTGACTCCTAGATGGTAATAAGACCAGTCCCAAAATATACATTGTACTAAGAGCTATTTTCAGTAAGCCTATATTTTCTTAGTGCCAAAAAACAATCCAATCCTTCTGCAACTTTTGGAAGAGAATTCAACAATATTATGAAGCTCCTTTTTGCTAACTGGGATGGATGACCTCATGCTGGAAGAGCCTACTGGTAAATAAAACAGTCGAACGTCTATTATATGGTCCCCTTATATATATATATTTATACATAGTTATTCTCCTTAAGTGCCTCTTATCTGATGTAAACAATCCTTTCTTGTCCAACCATAACTTTCCACACCCTTAACCAGCATAGCTGCCCTTCTTTGGAATCTATCTAATTAAATGTACTGTTTTAGCATTGGAGACCAAATCTTTAGAGCATATTCTAGATGGGACATTACCAGTGCTTTGTAAAAGAGAATAATAAAACTCTCTTCTCCAGATTTATGCCCCTTATAATACAACTTGTTTGCAGCTGCTGACTGACATTGCTTGCTACAGCCAAGTTTATTTCATACTAATTAAGGATTTACCTATAAGTTAGGTTGTAAGTGGTTTGCATATTTTTACTTCACCTTACAATACCAATATTAAAGCTCATCTGCCACTTAGGCAAATTTGAAGTTTGTCAAGATCCTGCTGCAAGTATGCCACATCCTGGATAGTAGTACCGTGTTAGCCATTTGAAAAAATGCAGAAAATATAAAGTTTGGTGATACCTTTTATTGGCTAACTGAATAAGTAACAACTGCAAGCTTTCAGAGCACACAGGCCCCTTTGTCAGGCAATATACAAATTAAATCTGGATCCTGGATGAAATGAATTGTTAGCTGTATAGCTTTGTTGTGTCATCTGCAAATAATAATGCATTACTTACTGCCAGTTAGTCCTCAGTTTATTCCCATCATGTTCCGTCATGCATGTAATGTAATCAGTTTGATAAAAGGTAAAGAGTGGGAGATGGACAACACAGATTTAAAATTGCTAAATATTCCACTACAGTTTTAAGGTTTTACAAGCACAAAAAATTGCACGTTGCAATTTAAACCTGCGTTATCATGTCTTCCACTCATAACTCTTTGTTCATGCAGAACACAGCTCTGCTGTGCATGACAGACCTAGATACCCTTTGAAATGTATAAGCCCATCAGCCTAGGCATTAACTAAGTAAGCTGCGAAATAATCTTTTTTTTCCCTAATTTTTTAATCTAATTACTTATTCTACATTTCCTATTCTGCAGTCTTTAGTTTCTACATTATAAAAAATAGGAAAAGGAATGGCAATAATGTAACATTCATTAAAATACCTGATGTTAGTTTCTAGCCAAATCCAGGTCTCTGGAAAGACAATTGAGACATTTGCAGGCTGTTCAACTTCTTTGCTGAAAAAAAATTGTTCTGGCACAAATCCTAGAAGATGGAAAATAAATTTGCATAAGTTATAGTACATGAAAGTTTAATATTGGCTGCTTTGTAGGAAAGATAATGATGTAGTTGTGAGTCTGTTACCAAAACTTAGAGCACTTCATATACCATATGATACTGACTTGTTTGTTAGTAATAATTGCAATAGAAATAGTGGGGGTCCTTTGCAGACACGCCAAAAGTGCAAAAGTGAAACACATGCACTTGCACCCGAAATGTGGCTGTGAAGCTGGATTCAAAATCTTACACAAGGTGCAGAGAAAGTGCCAATGGGTATAAGGCAGCCCTGTCATTTCTACCTGCCATAGGGCAGGCAGTGAGTATTTCACTGAGTATCTAAATGATGTGCATGTTAGGGGACATGTTGGGGATTCATGCATTTCATGAATATACCATTGCTATATGCAGGCAGTGCTGTATTGACAGGGAAAACACAGGTTCTTTTATGAACACAGAAACCTACACAAAAAATTTGTTTACAGCCTATGGCACATACACAGTCCATACACAGCCTATGGCACATACACAGTCTCAGCAGTGTTGGACTGGCCCACCAGAATACCAGGAAAACTCCCGGTGGGCCAAGGTGTCAGTGGGCCCTCATGCTGCTAAACTTTTGGCCTATTTCATGGCCATTCCCTATTTCTATGAGAACAAAGAGGCTAAATAGATGGAAGAATTGATTATAGTATGTAAAGAAAACAAACTAGAAGAATAGAGTTTGATTGAGCAGATGAAGAATATTAGTACACATTTTAAAGTAAAATCTCAAAAGCACGCCATTAATACTGAATTTCTAATTTTTTTCCTCAATATTTTTTACTCTAATTTCAAAAGTAAAAAAAAATCAGCTTTACAAATGAATGCAAGAAATAAATACAGAAAGCTCACCCTCTGGAAGAATTCCGTTATAATGAATGCTGCCATCACTTAAGCTGTTAATGAAATCCTTATGGGGAAAAAATTATTCATGTGTGTTAAGTTTTGTGACAACACCACTGGAAAACTGTACAAACCTGTTGAGGATAAAGCATCAACACTGTAGTGCTTGCCCAATATTGTTTTCCAGGAATCCCAGCTCATATTTGGCTGTGCTCCAAACAAATATTAGTGGCATAGGTCATCATTTTGACCACATAGATTGTCAATTAAACTGTTTAATGGCAGGCAATTTCAGAATCTGTGCCATGATGGACTATAGAATTTAACATCTTAACCAAAACCCCAGGAGTGCACTAATATCTACATTTGTATGTACATGATCCCAGGAGCAGCACCCATGTAATGCATGTGTGTGTATTCATTTTCAGTTAATTAAAAAAATGCTAGACAGATAACTGGAATCTAGTGCAGTAAGTTGAGTAACATAATAATAGAGGAAATAGTTTCACCTGCTAATAATAATTTGGTTATATTTGAATGTGTTTTAATTTATTAAACAAGAGTCATACATTTTTATCAGTTTACCTTTGTGTATGATTTAATTTCTGTCTCCACCTGAAAAAAAATGTAATATACATGAAACACAATAACCCGAACAACCCCAAACACACTTAGATTTGCCTAATTTAACCTTTTTGATGATTCTCACATATAAATATAAAATCCAATGTGCATGCAAATGGTAATGACTGTGCCAGGTTTGGACTGCCACAAGAGTTCCCCAGGGTAGAAGGTTTTGAGATGTGAATTATATTTTACTCTGCACTTTTATTGTTATATAAAGTTATATTTATTTTACTGCAATGATTTGGTTAATCATTTGTCTCCTAGTGGGCCCACCCGTAGGTGTATTCCCGGATCCTACTAGGTGAAGATGCTGCCATGAGAGAAATTCCCAGTACCCTTTCATTTTGCAAAGGGTATTCTGGACCTGTGGATGGTTAAGAAATTATGGCTGTATATCCTATGGCACAGGGGGGTGGCCAAGTTGGGGTTACATAAGTAAACTAGGCCTACTTTACTTAGGTACAAGTACAATTTCTCTCAGACAGATTTATTTTTAATGACTATGAAAACATTTGTTAAATGTGAAATCATTAAAGAAAATTTACAGGAAAAACAAATACTTACTTTTTCTTTTAAATTATTGCCATTGGATAGAAGCTTGCCACTAATATCAACAACTCGCAGTCCTACCAAAGATCTTGCCTCTGAAACGTTAACACTCAAAATCACATTTTCTGATGGTGCTGTTTTGGTTATACTCCATGACAAAGAAACCTAGTTAAAATGTTAAAGAATAATTAGAGCATGTATATGAGGCTGTAACAAATACAATATTAAATTATAAAGAAGATTAAATTTAATAAAAAAATAAAACATCAAAAAATAAATATGTTTTTAAGACCAGCACATTAAGCCTTATGTAGCTTGTTTAAATGATTACTATTTTGATCGGCTACTTTCCTTGTATCAGCTGTATATGGACAATTAATATCATTAAATAGTAATATGCAGTCTAATACTCACCGCCTGCCCTATGGCAGGTAGAAATTACAGGGCTGCCTTATGCCCGTTGGCACTTTGCTCTGCACCTTGTGCAACATTTTTTATCCAGCTTCTCAGCCACATTTCAGGTGCAAGTGCTTTTTAAAAGGGTACTAGAAGCATGCATATCCCTTTTGCACTTGAGGGGGCAGATTTACTATTGGTCGAATTACGAGTTGACAAAAATTCGAAATTCGACCATGGTAATAATTATGGAATTAAAATCCTTCGATTTTACTGCAATTCGATCGGTCGAATTATAAAAATTCGATCAAACGATCAAAGCGTTTGAATCGTTTCGAACGATTTTAACCATTCGATCGAATTTTTATAATTCGATCAAAATTCGCCAAAGACACTTCGGTAGGTTGAAACTGGCAAACTAGGCAGTCGAGTAAAAATTTAAAGGTGAAGTAAGTCGAATATTCGAATAGATTTTTATTCGAATCATTTGATTTGATCGAATTTACAGAATTCCTTGGTCGAAGTCACCTAATTTGCATATTCAAATCTTTTTGAAAATTCGATCGAATTTCGAAACATTCATGTGAATACATGTGAATTTAGTAAATCTGCCCCTAGGTGTTTCTGTAAAGGACCCCACTAGGTTTCTATTGCAATTATTATTGCTTACAAGCATGCCAATAGAAAATGGCATATTAAGTGCTTATATAGCAGATTTATATTCCAGTGTATTTACCTTGTTTTCAAACATGCCTTTAATATCAATTGTACGAGAAGCTTGTATAATGTCAAAGGACATATTATTAAAATTAAGGAAGTAAACGATGAGAACTGCAGTTGGAGCCCATGAATATTCTGGAGTCAGGGTAAATGTGGCCTTATTTGTCTTTTCAGCAGCTACTATAATTCCCCGGGCCATTATCTGTAAAATAAGACAAGCAATATTTCATATAGAAAAATCAAGACATATCAGAAGTTTTGATAATGATGTATTCAGATAATGTTATCTGTTATGGTTAGGGGATTCATCTGAGTAAAATCATTCTGAACTTGAATTCTTGAAGCTTTATGGGAACCAAAATAATCAAAATCACTTTAAAGAGAGGAGAGAACACACATCTCACATTCAGACACTGAACAATACAACTCCCCATGTAGTGTGCAAAGTGCAAAAAAGGGTGCATTTGGAAATTTTCACATTGTGCTCTCTGAGTGAAGATACCTGCAAAATGTCCCTTGAATTGAGTGCTGCCTGCATAAGGAGCTCAAGTGCTTCTTATGTGAGCACTATGGGGAGCACAAAAAAATCAGTGCAATTATTTACTCCTTCCAAGAATTCTAGAGCAAAAGCACTGCAAAAGCACAACAAGTAAAACTTGCCATGGTTTGTGTGTGGATGGTTTGGCATACAGGTGGGAAATGGGTATGTCCATATATGCCCTTCAAGTTTCCATGGAGCCAGCATACAAAAGGAGCCCTGTATTGATGGTCTGGTTAATGCAGATGTTATGTGCAGTACTTCCTTGTGTAGAGAGTGCTGTGCCTTGTACCTTGTACACTAAAGTACATGCAGCTGACAAACTGGTTCAGACAGTTAGTATATATGTGTGTAAACAGATACAGTCATGCTATGTATAGCATTTTCATGGGCACAATTCTGAATCCAGAATAACTCATTCAGAATTGATATTTGAGATAATAAATGTACATACCACATAATGAATGTATTGGACTTCGGGTTTGGTTTTAACTTTTACATCAAAAGGTTTTCCAACCTGAAAGGTAGAGGTAATATTGTAAATCAAATAACATGTTCATTAATTTGTGATGTGAAATAAAAGTTATGTTATATTTTAAGCATTACCTGTGCCGGAGAGTCTGGTAATTGTATCTGTGCATAAGAATTTATACCAAGCTCTCTTTGCATCCACCACTTCTGAGTAATGTTTTGATATACAGCCTAGGGGGAAAAAAATGTTACTTCCCTCTCTATTGAGTTATAAACAATTATCACCCAATAATTTCATTTCACTTCAATTCATCTCTCATGCCTTCATTTACCAATATTCCCAGTATAACTGGAAATGCCCCAAGCAGCCTATTATCTAAAATAAACTTACTTTACATGAGGATTTCTACCTTAAAGTGCTAAAAAAAACTTAGCGTATTGTAAACTGTAATTATTGATGAAGATGATAGCTGTCACTATGTGACATACAGCTAGCATGATAAAGGGAGGGCTAATGCCCTATCTGCTGTATAATATATGCAGTATTATCCATGTAGGGGAACCAGTAGATCTGCTTGGATGCAGAAGAGAAAACTCCATAACTTTGTTAATTTGTTTGGTCTCACATTAAGGTCCACAAACCCATGTAGGAGCCTAAGTCTATTGGCAATTTAAACCAAAAGCAAATGTTTCTCTTAGCTATGTGTAGAGAAAGCAATTTAGTTTCTTAGGGGACAATACTAACTGGCTAAAACATGTTAACCCTACAATGTGACCTATAGTGGGGATAGGAGGTTTGCTTTTATGTTGCAGTCAGTTTGAATATGACATTGGTTATCCTGTATACTATAGTTTAACCCTTTGCCTACTGAAATATCAAATAGCTTATATGACAGCCTCTCAATGATAGCACATAAGCTATTTTTACCCACCTCTATAATTATGAGTTGAATTGATTCTTGCAGTGGAAGTACAATGCTGATAATACCAGATTCTGGAATGGTGTACTGACGTGTATCTATGTAGCTAAGATTGGTGGCTGCAGTGGAAATATTCATATCTGTGCTTTCAACAAGCCAAGGCATAACTGATTGAGTTACTTTAACTGAAATTTTGTTTTCTCTTTCTTCTTTTGTTAAATATAGAAGGTCTTTTCTCTGTAGCTGAATCTGTAATGGAAGAAAAGCATTTCTACTAATTACATTCCCCAAATCTTGCACAAACATCCACATGAGTATTAATGAGGGTCCAAGGTGATTTTTAGATGTGGGCTTAAACAAACATTTGTCCACTGAGGTCTGTATATGACTGTTCCATATGAGCCAAACAGGATTTTTTATTGATTAAAATTACATTTGGTGACATTGTTTTAACCATATGCCAGTCAAACTTCCCAGGTGTCATATGCCTTGGATTCACAGTGTTTAATTACCTTGTTCAGATACAGTCATATGAAAATGTTTGGAAACCCCTCTTAATTAGTTTTGTTTATCATTGGCTGAGCTTTCAAGTAGCAACTTCCTTTTAATATATGACATGCCGTCTAGAAACAGTAGCATTTCAGCAGTGACATAACGTTTATTGGATTAACAGAAAATCTGCATCATAACAAAATTAGACAGGTGCATAAATCTGGGAAACCCAACAGAGATATTACATCAATACTTAATTGAGCCTTCTTTTGCAAATGTAACAGCCTCTAGACGTCTCCTATCACCTTTGATGAGTGTCTAAATTCTGCATGGCGGTATTTTTGACCATTCGTCAAAATCTCTCCAGTTCAGATAAATTTGATGGCTGCCGAGCATGGACAGCCTGCTTCAAATCATCCCATAGAGTTTCCATGATATATATGATATATAGTCGGGGACTGTGACAGCCATTCCAGAATATTGTACTTTTCCCTCTGCATAAATGCCTTTGTAGATTTCAAAGTATGTTTAAGGTCATTTTCTTGTTGGAATTTCCAACTCCTGCGTAACTTCAACTTTGTGACTGATGCTTGAACATTATCCTGAATAATTTGTTGATATTGGGTTGAATTCATCAGACCCTCAACTTTAACAAGGGCCCCGGTCCCTGAACTAGCAAGACAGCCCCACAGCATGATGAAACTTCCACCAAATTTGACAGTAGGTAGTATGTGTTTTTCTTGGAATGCCATTTACCTCTTCCACCATTAAAAGCGCTTTTTGTTATGACCAAATAATAAAAATTTTGTCTCATCAGTCCAAAGCACTCTGTTCCAAAATGACTGTGATTGTCTAAATGAGCTTTTGTGTAGAACAAGTGACTCTGTTTGTGGCATGAGTTCAGAAAGGGCTTCTTTCTCATCACCCTGACATACAGATGTTCTTTGTGCAAATTGCACTGAATTGTAGAACTGTGTACATACAGTATACACTATCTGCAGCAATATGTTCTTGCAGGTCTTTGGAGGTGATCTTTGAGATGTCTGTAAACATTCTCACAATCCTCCACATATACTGCTTCTGTGTTGGCCTGCCAGACCTGGGTTTTACAGTAACTTGCCTGTGGCCTTCCAT
>CM044439.1:97677774-97692400 GCA_024363595.1 Xenopus borealis
TGGAAGGAGGGGTAAGTAACAAGTTAGGGGCATTTGACCGGGGGGCAGGCAGGTCGGGGGGAGGATTTTTTTCAAGTATGGGTTGAATTCTCCTTTAAATCATCTAGAGGCGTTTTGGCACTAAAACATGTTGCTAGGCAACCATAAACTCACTCCCACATGTAAACAATGCCTGTGCAAGTAAAGTACATATGTGTGCGTAGAAAGTCAGGGCCAGAAAACAAGCATCTACATTTGACATAGTCAGTCCAGCAATAGCAACCTAATTTTATATGCGTGCTGAGCCAATTCTGGCCTTTATTATTTAATTCTAACAAAAATGTCCCTTGTGTTCTTACCAAATCAATAGCCTATCATGAGTTTAGAAATAAAGCCTCATTCATATTTATCATAGCATAGTTATTTGCAATACTTTTTAGCCACGACGAGTATGTAGCAGGAAATTCATTTGAGGCTTAAGCAATATTGTTATCCACTTGCAGCAAATCATCTAGTTAAAATTGTGTTGCACATTTTAATTGTTTTTAAGTGCTCCTTTGTAATCTATATCCAGAAGCCTCTGGAATGTGTCCCCCCTATTATGTAGGCACTGGTCAGTGATCAGGCTCTCTGGGAAGGAAAGACAGAGCAACATATTGACATTTACTTTTTATCTATGGCATTCCCTGCCTACTTTTAAATGTATGGCAGTTAACTATTAGCCATCCCTGCCTAGAGGAGTTCATATGAATCAACCATGAAGATATGAACAGGCACTCAATGACATGTCCATCAGAGACAAGTAGAAAGTGGTTGACATTATTACAGGGGAAAACACATTGGGTTTACAAACTTGATACTTTTGCACATTGTAGACTTAATGAAACATTAACCATTAAATTGTTTTGTTTGTATTGTTAATTGCAGATATTTTCATCTATTTACCATATATATGTATTTGCTTTCTCTCTTCCCTTTTGGGGTTTCTGGTTACCGTGGAACATCCATCAATGGTTTATAATGCTCCAACACTCCCTCTGCAAGTGGGTTTTAGCGAAAACCTTTGGGTCCATTAGACCATTGTTGGCCTGCCGAGTGCAGCCAGACAACATGGCTTATCGAGTCTACATGATAGGCCAATGGCCGGCAGGCTACCAGTGCTGCCATTAGCAATGAGGATCAGTGTGTAAATGTATGACATAACTTCAGTGGGGCTCAGCTTGGGCATTTGGTGGGTTCCCTTAGTGTAGCAGTCACAGGATCTATGCCACTTTCAGATGCACACACAGACAGCATCATGTGATCAGGCTGAGGCTCAAAAAAGTACAATTTATGGAGTATGAGACAGCAGTTGGCAGAAAGAGCTGCAATCTTATCAAGAGACATGCAGGGAATCAGCAGTTATTGAGATCTTAAATGCAAGTATGGGGACCTGGGGCACTTGTTTTGGCCCTGTTTGAAGGGAAAACTCTAGGGGAAATAAAGTTCCCCCTGTGGACACCAAAGCCTCTCAGCGAATCTCTGTAGTCTGTGTCAGCTTCAGTGTATGAAACATTTTGGGATAATAGATGTTCCTTAAATTTGTCAATACTGTAGTTGTAGCCCTTTTGTAAATAAGTTCTAGTCAGGGGTCCTACTGGGGGATACAGAGCATACTGCAGTACAGTCAAAATAAAATAATATGTAGCTCTATATCTAGTACACTGATAGTCAGTGGGCTATATTAGTGTCATGGAGTTGCCATTCCAGTCTGTCAACATCACATGCCATGTAAAAATAAAAATTTCGAAGTAATTTTGGGCTACTTTGAAATAGGCCAAAATTTTATTCGAATAGAAAAATCAGGGGTTCGACCAAATCCAAAATAATAAATTCAGTGCATCCCCTAACAAACAGATTACTAATGCAAAATTACTGATAAACTGATAACTGTAAATAATTTTTAACAAATTCTTAGATTACTGAATATTTATATATATATATATATATATATATATATACTGTATGTTAAATATAACAAAAATATTTACTGCATAAGTTTTCTTGATTCCATTTACAGACTGAATGTCGTACAGTGAGGTAATAAGAACTGTCGCATTTCCCTTTACAGGCCTTCCGTAGGTGTAGCTGGAATAAAATTAAGGTACTTGTTTAGCATTAAATGACAAACATCCTGGATTACAGTAAAGTGATCAGGTTTTCAAAGTGAATGGGGCAATTAGGAAGCCCAGTGTAGGCTCCAGGGTTAGAGAGTTTACTGGTCCTGTCATTCCAGCATCCATGTAAACTAGTACTATTTAGGAAGCCAAATTCATTGCCAGAAAGCAGGTTTTGCCCATCTATGCATACAGTGAGTAATGGTATCCCCCATACCTCACTAGGTAAAACACAGGGTTCTAAAGTGAATTCATATACAGTAAACAAAGTAAACAAACGTTTAAACAAAGTATATTTGTTTGAATGGAGAAGAAACATAGTTCCAGCATGAATAGACCAGGAGAACTTTAACTGAAATGTATTACACATTTTCATTGTTTATGTTTCTTTGGTTTACCAACAGGTAATAGTGTTTTCAAACTACTTAATTGGTTGTGACACTACTGTAATAAAACAAATGGAGTTCTACCTAGTTGTTTTCTTAGCAGGTGAGTAATACGCAGATTGTTTTCTGTTACTTTAAAAGGGTTGGTTCTCATTGAAAGGGATACTGTCATGGGAAAACATGTTTTTATCAAAACGCATCAGTTAAAGGAAAACTATAACCCGAAAATGAATTTGTGAGCAACAGATAGTTTATATCAAATCAAGTGACATATTAAAGAATCTTACCTACCTCATATATATATTTAAGTAAATATTGCCCTTTTACATCTCTTGCCTTGAACCACCATTTCATGATGGTCTGTGTGCTGCCTCAGAGATCACCTGACCAAGCGTTGAAGCAAAAGACAGAACTCTGTTAATTGGCTCGTTTATATAGTTTGTTTGGTATGTTTGTGTGCACTGTTGGATCCTTAAAATTGCAATTTTCTATTTATGATTACCCAATGGCACATGCTACTAAAAAAGTGTATTATTATGAAAATGGGTTATTTACATGAAGCAGGGTTTTACATATGAGCTGTTTTAGGCAATATCTGTTTATAGAGACCTACATTGTTCGGGGGTATAGTTTTCCTTTAATAGTGCTGCTCCAGTAGACTTCTGCATTGAAATCCATTTCTCAAAAGGGCAAACATATTTTTTTATATTCAGTTTTGAAATCTGACATGGGGCTAGACATTTTTGTGTAAATATATATATATATTAGAGAATCTTTTTTACGAGAATTCCATTTTACAGAAGAAAGCACATGAAATCATGACTCATGCCCTAAGCCAGCTTATTTGACTGTTAACATTTATATAAGACATGCACTTTTAAACAGCCCTAAAATAACACAAAAATGAGCTGACTGTGATGTGTATGTGGTGTAAATCATAGACTATGATTTACACCACATACACATCACAGTCAGCTCCTTTTTTGTGTGGCACCTGTGTTTCCACAAATATTACCACAGTAGGAATAATTGTCAGCCACCTTTGGCATAATAATGGAATAAGGTTTAATTGTACATTGCCATGTATAATATATAATAATAATATATAATAGTCACCAACCAGTGGCTCATGAGCAACATGTTGGTCACCAAGCCCTGTGATGCTCCCTGTGGCCTCAAAGCTGGTGCTCATCTCCTGACTGGCAGACAAGTTTTGGAGGCATGTGTACTGCCAAATAGACTACCTGTAGTCTGTCAGTCCACAAAGGGACTACCAAATACCCAAATTACAGCCTTTATTTGGCAGCACCTGTAAAAAATTTTTCATGCTTGTGTTGCTCCCCGACTTTTTTTTATATTTTAAATGAGTCTTATAGGTGGAACAGGTTGGAAACCCCTGTATATATATATAGAGTCTTAATGGATTACTGCATATTAGATGTAAAAACGGCAGATGCTTTTATTACTTACTTCGCTATGACTGTGCCAATGAGATTTTGCTGCTTTGAATCAACATAGAAAGAGGGTGTCTTAATTGTAACATCAAATTTTGGCTGATCTGAAAATAGATAATTCATTCAATTCTGTATTAATCAATACATGAAATACAAGCAAGATTATAAGGCAAATTACATCAGGCGTTGCATAGAAGTTCATCCAAGAAATGTTTCACATGTTTTACACAACCACAAAATTACAGGAACACCGACTGCACCTTGTGGTAAAGTCTCTTTCCTGTTTTTGCCCTGTTTTGGAAGTGAAGTGGCAATAACTTGAAATGCAGAACAACAATGATGAAACTCAAGGAGGTGATTCAATTCATTATGAAACCACAGCCTGCTCACAGTTTCAGCAACAGAGACTGCCATGACATGAAGTTCATGACATGACAAGCAAACTACCCTGACATGAAGTTGCCAGACCTGCCTTTCATACACATACATTCCTAGCAAGTATGTGCCTGAGCAGAAGATATTGATATTAAAGAATATGTGCAAGGATCCCACAGTTTATTTTCTTTTGCAGGACGTGACATTTAATTTAAAGGGACAGTCAGTAAAGCTCTCTATCTAACAATGTAGATAAAGTAAGAAAATTTGATAAAAAAAGAAGATAAATATATTTGTCATTTTTAGTAGAGGTGTCAGAAACTTACCAAGGTGGTATTTTGTCATACACCTACTTAACAAAAACAATTAAAAAAGGACCACTGTGGCTAAAAATATTGCTGCTGAGTTGGGCTTTCTATAGGGGTATAATGCAGTTATATTTTATTTTAGAAGTGGTTTGTTTCAACTAATGCCTGTAGCGTTTCATTATCAGTAACTTGCAGCTGGACATACCCTCACTGATATCAAGCTTTGACTCTTGTTCTACTAGGAACGTCCTTAGACATTGTAAGGGGATTTAAATAATAGTCAAGGTCTATATAATGTGATAAAAAAGGTTGTTGCCAAAAAGAGTTATAAAGGCTAAGCCAAGCTAATTAAAGGCATCTTCACAAGAGCTAGGAAGAATAAAGCAAGGGTAAATCTGACATTTAAATTCTCATGATGAATTGAATCAGGCACATTCAAAGGTATTCTGTCGAACCGGGTACTTTGGCTGATCTCTTAGAGAAAGCCCTTTATACACCAAGCAGAGATGATAATGTATACATCGTGAAGTCCAGCAGTAGCCATGTTTTTCAGTGCATACCATGCTTTGTCTGGTTTTTAGAACTGGATCAATTCTGAAAGTCCAGTAGAACAGAAGTGATTAAACAACTACACTTTGGACTCCTCTAGTCAAACCATAATGAAAAAAGGGATTACTTACCAAAGTGAATGACAGAGATCTCTCCCATGTTTCTACTCATCTAATATGATTTAAAAATGAAAAACATAAAAAACACATGTTAAAATAAACATTTTATTATGCAAACCTATTCTAAGACAAATTCCAATATGTCTGTTTGATTCATAATTCAGCAGCTCTCCTATTTGGAATTTGAATGGTTATACTAGACTGAAATATGAAATTGAAAGCTAATTTATAAGTAAGAAAATGTTTAAAAATCAATATGCAATATGCATTTACTTTCTGGATGGCAAGTGCTGCTCAACAACAGACCATGATAGGTTTTTTAATATTAACTGTACCATTTACAGTAAAAGGTTGCTTTATCAGTTGCAGGATTGTATAGGCACTTGAACATATCTCGAACCAGAGTCATAATGTGGTACTAAGTATTTTTCCATTAGATCTACTTACAGCTGTTTCTGCTTGAATTTGCCATGTACCAGCCATGGCATTGGACGACAGCAAGAATTCCACTGAGATAACTCCTAGGTCAGGTTTACGTTGCAGCCATTGTTTTACAATGTTTGATTGAGGGTCCTATCATTTAAATAATTAGTATCAGGTATAATATTCAAACAAACAGATATGACAAAGCATTTTTACCAGGCACTTAGTTTTGTTCTGTTTTTTAAAATAAGTAATATCTACTGTTTACAAATGTAGACATGAGAATGAAAATATAAGATTTAAGGGGTCACAAAAGATCAACAGTTTGAAATATCAAATGCTAAATGCAGTATATTAGTGTGGAGGTGGCTGGCAAGAAAAAGCGAAGAAAGGTTTGCAACTGCATCAGGCTCTGCAGTAAGATAAAATGTAAAGCTCTGCAAGGCTGGAATTCTATATGTGTGGATTATGTTTTATGTATTGCTTCAGACCGTGTTTTTTTGTGAAATGTTCTTAGCCAATACGCCATATTGCAATATTCCCATGCTGTGCACAATATCTGTGGAGCAATGCTTTGAATTAATGAAATATTGTTAAAAATGCCGGTGATTAACCAATTTCTATTCACTTTAATAAATTATACCAAAAGACGGCCTTTGTTTCAAAGTTAAAGGAATTGTTCAGTAAAAATATAAAAACCGGTTAAATAAATTGGCTGTGCAAAAAATATTTCTAAAAAAACTTCTACAAAAATGTAGTCTATAAAGGCTATCGTGACTGGGTGTCTAACATAATAGCCAGAGCACTACTACCTGCATTGCAGCTCTCTTGGTTTCCACTGATTGGTTTCCAGGCAGTTTCCAATCAGTGACTTTATGGGGGGGGGAATGGGCCCAAACTGTTGCTTTTGAATCTGAGCTGAATGCTGAGGATCAGTTGCAAACTCACTGAATAGTTATGTTCCATGTGACCCCTTTCAAGTTGCTGACTAACTCAGAGTTAGAGAACTGAAAAGCAGGAAGTTGTGTTCTGGCTATTATGTTAGACATCCAGTCACTTCAGCCTTTATACATTACATTTTTGGCTAACTAACTATATTAGAAATATATTTTTATTTTGCACATCCTATCTATTTATCCAGTTTTTATTTTTACACTGAACTGTTCCTTTAAGTTCAAGGAGCATAGTAATACATACCCGTATGACAATGTTAACAAGCCCTTTATATGGCCTCAGGTCACGGTGAATAGAGATGATTCTGATTTTGACAGCTTGTCCTGGCTGATATGCACTTTTGTCTGTTTCAATAATTGTAGATACATTCTTTGTGTCCAGTTCCACTGTGTAATTGCTTGAGAATAGCAGTTCATTCCCAGCAGTTCCATAGACCCGGATTAAATAAGAAGTAGAAGAAGAATTCACTGAAAGCTGAAATAAAAGAGAGGAGTCATTTTAAATAGTAAAAGAAAAGCAAGAAATGGCATGTGGAAGAATTGGTGTGTCGCCGTGGACAACAGTTAAATAAGTGAGGATAGCAGCCGTTAGGTAAGGCAAAGTAAGAAACTTGTTTCATGTTCTATTCTGGAAAATCCAGAAACACTAAACATTTAAAAAATAAACAGACACTGGCTATTCTCTCAGTGACACAAATGGAAGCTATCTTAAACAAAGTTCCTGCACTAGCCCATGGCTTGATAAGGATGAGTTTTCCACTGGCAGAGAAACACTTTTAAGCATTCACCGTGTAAGGAATGTACAGATATGGGATCGGTTATCCAGAATGTTCAGGACCTGGCATTTTCAAGATAATGGGTATTTCTGTGATTTGGATCTCCATCCTTTAAATCTACTATCATTATAATATTAAATTAAACAAATAGGATTGCTTTGCCTCCAATAAAGATTAATTATATCTTAGTTGGGATCAAGTACAATGTGAAATCAATGTGAAAAATATGAATTATTTGATGGAGTCTATGCGAGTCGGCCTTCCCATAATTTCAGGATAACGTAGTCCCGGCTAACAGATCCCCTAGCTGTACTGACATAGGGGGCAGATTTACTAAGGGTCGAATTCGAGGGTTAAAAAACCCTCAGATTCGACCATGGGAATAGTTGGGAATTATTGGGGAATGAAAATCATTCTAATTCGAATATCGAATTCGAAGGATTTTACTGCAATTCGATCGAATAGAAAATATTCGATTGATCTATAAAATAATTTGAAACAAACAATTGTGGAGTGGAATAAAAATTTAAAGGGGGAGTAATTCGACTGTAAAATAGTCAAATATTCCAATAGATTTTATTCGAATCATTCGATACGATCGAATTTTCAAAATTCACTGGTCAAAGTGTAAAATTCGATCGAATTTCGAATCCTTCATGTGAATTTAGTAAATCTGCCCCTATATGTGCAATGCAGCTGGATTTTGTATTCTCCCACTACATAGAGAAATCTCTGCCACTCTCAAATGTAGTAGCAGCAACCATTTCTCTCAATGTACACTGTTGTGATCTTCTAGAAGTTTAGAGATGCATATGATACAGATGTCATTTTTCCTCAGAAGACAAAGAAACAAATTAAAATGCAGTAGTACATTTGAGATGTGTCAGGTTTTTTGCAAATAAGAACAGACAGTCTTATACTTACTGGAGGTATGGAGATTAATCCAAGAAAATCTGAAACAAAAAATATAATGAAATATGATACAGACATTTTTCCTTACTAGTACTATAATACACAAGTGCATAATATCATACTCTTTATCAAAGTGATGAAACTAGAATTTGAGAGAAAATACACATTCTGGACCAGTTGGCTACTGAGGTTCCAGAATTATTATAGTTGGAGGCTGGCCAAGTTTAGGTCAGCACATCCCAAATCATACTGACAGGCACATTGACACCTGATTAAATTGACCCTATTGGGTGTTTGTGCAACTTTGATACCGGAATTCTCTAAAAAGCACTGCACAATATAATAATTATTAGTATAGGTCCAAATTAAGTTCTATAAAAAAGAATCCCCAGGTGCAACTGCAAATTTTACAAACTGTTCAAGTGACTTTTCACGAGATAAATAATGAGATAACCTCTACCAATAAACTAGGTCCGTCCCATAATGTCTAAATAAGTATACTTCAAACACAACTTTCTCATGACAAGCAGATATCGGGGTATATTTTACTCACCCTTCTGGAAGACTTTACTATTATTTGCCAAAGATATGCCATTATCCCAAATTTCAGCAGTGACATTAATTTCAGAATGATTTTGGCCAAACCAGTGAACAGCAAGGTTTGTACTGACTCCAGGGATAACAAAAGTTGGAGCTGAAATCACGTATGATGGACTGAAAAAAAGATTCACGTTACTACATCAGATATACAGAATAAGAACTGATGTCAGGCTAGCCAAATAACTTTTATTTCCCTATGTTTTGTGTTCTGTCCCAAGAAGTGATGGAGCTCAATAAATTAATGCAAACCCATAAGTCAGACGGTTTGCAAATGCACAACACAGGGTGTAGAACTGTCCTGGCTGTTCCCCTGCTAATAATCATAATTCCATTGGATGAAAACAACTCAGCAATTGCTTATATATGCTACATTTAACTCCATCCTGTAATTACAGTCTATGATTTGGAGACTCAGGGTAAATCGTGCAGTATTGTGTATTAATGGGCTAAACTGCTATTGCATGAACAGCACAGAGCCAACACTTTGTTTCAATGGAAATAAATGCCAGCAAACTATGCAACGAAACTGGATGATATAACATGATCCAATAGATGTTCATTAATGTCACATGTTGCATCTTCTAATGTCAGGAAGTTGTGTTTCTAATACATTATAGAGTCTCTCTATTTGGAATCTCTGACAATATCATGATATCAGACATGCTCCTGCCTTTTCTTATAGGACTAAATAGGTAACATGAGAAAAACTAGTATTGTAGCTTTTTTGTTAGCATTGTATTGTGGGTCTTCAGATCCAACTATGAAAGTATCCTTCATGGAATATTTCCGTAAAACTGGCTAGGCCAGTACTAATATCATGAATGATCCAATATATCTTATAAGGGGGTTCCTTTTGCCTAGAAGATGTACTAGAGCTCACATTATGAAAATCCCCAGATATCATGTCTCTCTACATGCAGAATTTGTGCATTTTGTTAGATTTGTTTGTATGGGAATAAGTTATTCTAGTGATCTCTAATTCATCTGATAGGAAAGGGAGCCATAAGATGTATTGGATCATTCATTTGACACCCAACTGCTGCATGTGAAACAGATGCTAAGAGAGGAATAGTGAATATAAAGTTGATTATTTCAGAAACAATACAGACTTTTTAATTGATCGTATTTAGAAAGTTTCTTATTTCAGTATGATGAAGCTTATATAAAAATGTCTTTTTAGCGATGGTTCCCCTTTAACATAGATCCCACACATAGAATGCCCTTGCTTCCTGATTTTCAAACTCCCTGCACCTTTTAGGCAGAGTGGGACATTTTGAATTCTAAAAGTTAAATAGCAGCTCCTTGTGGTTAAGCAGCAGTTAAGTAGCAGCTTCCCATGGTTTTCCATGTGCTATCGCTGACACAACAATTGAATGCCACAAGATTACGTCACATAAGACATAACCCATAGGGGTAAGTTCAGTGTATTTCTGTGAATGTCTAGAAGAAAGTAAAGCTTAATAATGCAGTGAAAAGCCATTTTTAAGTCTAAAAAAAGACTCTTTAACAAAGTTTTAATACAACTACCATTCATATTCCACAATTTAAGTAAATTTCTTCAATACATACAGCATAGGTTATTATTACATTACATCATTGAATGCCTAATTCTAAGTAACTTTTCAATGGGCCTTCACTTTTTCTTTTTAATGTTTTTTTTGTTAAATTCTTCTTCTGAATCTTTACAGCTTTCAAATGTAGAGAGTGATATTCTGAGACAATTTGCATAAATTTTTTATAATTTGAGGTTTTTTAGTTATTTATCTTTTTATTCAGCAGATCTTCAATCTGCATTTTAAACAATCTGGTAGCTAGGGTCCAAATTACCCTAGCAACCATGCATTGATTTGAATAAGAGACTGGAATATGAATAAGAGAGAGTCTGAATAGAAACATGAGTAATAAAAAGTAGCAATAAATATGTAGCCTTACAGAGCATTTGTTTTTAGATGGGGTCAGCGACGCACGTTTGAATTATAACAAACATGGGAAAGTTGTGCTCACCATTAATTTTTAAAACCAAAGAAAGAGTCAGAAGAAAAGGCAAATAATCATGAAACTATAAAAAATAAATAATGAAAAACAATTGAAAAGTTGCTTAGAATTGGCCATTCTATTACATACTAAAAGTTACCTTGAAGGTGAAAAAGCTTAATCAAACTCTGACAATAATCTGAAAATGGAAATGACAGCTGCTCTGCTTATTGTTTGTCTTAAAACATTTTATGACATTCCAAACCATTTTGACAAACAACCAATTTCTGTTAAATGCAAAGACTATTATAGCAACACTGAAGTGATATCTTTCTATTTCAAAATGTAAACATGACTTACCGAGCATCAGAACAGTGCAAGATAAAAAGAAAACAAACAACGCGTTTCACAAGTGGAGGCCACAACGTGGGCATTGTGCCTTCCTCTGAAATGACACCCGTCTGTATATCTTCACACTGTATAACTACTAGGCTTTTTGGATACAACTACCCAGGACTTAGGAGCTCATGGAGCTTTATAAACATGAAAGGATGAGCAAGCTTGCTCTAGGAGTCTGCAGAACACACCCTATTAAGCAAACTTTTGGGAAATCAGTTGTATGAGCTAGCCACTATTGCACAAGTCCTTCCTGCATCATATTGCACTTGGGCTGCTTCTTACATTCTGGATTATGCTGCACGTGGCTACTCCTTAAATGATAACTGCATGAAAAGGATGTCACTGTCTTCCTTCTATCCGAGTCAGGCTGGGGTGCCACTTAAACCACTGCCAGTTTCTAGAATACCATGGAAAAAGAAAAGGTATTAGAGAAAAGGGTTTAGAGACCTGTCACACCAGATAATTTAGATACTTAGGAAGAATAGGCACTCCAGGGAACTTTAAATCCTACCATAACCCCGGTCTATATGAATAAGTGTTTAATAAGGAATTAGTGTTCAATAAGAAATTTGAAACCCAAATGGCTGCCCCAAGGCAGGTTCCCCGCTAGTTACCCCTAGTTCCAACCCTGCATTTAGGTCTACCAAATTCATGGTATAATTCTGCACCATGACAAAAAAACCTAAAAAGCACAAAGCAACAGTTTGAATACAAAATAACCTGGAACATGATTGCATGTACGCTTGAAAAGTTAATCTACGCCAACTGGTGGCCCGCGCCCACCTCCCTTGTATGGTCCCCCACATAAAAGTCTGCCTGTTGTGCCTGCTTATCTTGTGTATGGTTTAAAAGGTATCAATACAGAGATTAATTGGCCCCTGCATTGTTTACAACTCTCAAATTCAGACTAAACTATCCTGCATTGTTCAAACCTATAATCCCTGCATTGTTCAGACCTATAATCCCCCTTCACAGCGGTGAAAACTTTATTGTTCACACCCCTAAAGCCCTCTACTTTTCACACCTCAGATCCAGACTGTAAAGGTGGCCATGCACGGAGAGATCCGCTCGTTTGGTGATGTCGCCAAATGAGCGGATCTCTCCTAGATATGCCACCTTGAGGTGGATGATATCGAGCTGATCCGATCGTGGGCCCTAAGGCCCAACGATCGGATCATAATGGAGGCCATATTGGCAGTCGGATCGCGGGACCGCATCAAAGCTGGTGACTTGGTCTGTCAGCAGCTTTTATCGGCCCGTGTAAGGCCACCATAATTGCCCACATTATTCACACTTCATACAAACTGCTGGAGTGGAACCAGCATTGTGTCTCTGTTTGTAGCACAGTATAACATACATATTAATATAGTAATTTAGGTTGTAAAAAGACAGGTCCATCAAGTTAAACCTTTTAACTTTTTTTTTTTTAACCTGCCTAACTGCTAGTAATGGTAGCCCATTCAGAGGCTGTAGGTTCAGGGTGCCCCATGTCAATAACTGCACTTGTTTGCAATTCATTGGAACTGACTGGGAGGACATAACTGAGCTTGCAGCAAGCAGCATGTTAAGCCGAAAGTACCATGAATATGGTGTTTATATGTGCAATGATTACATCCATATCTGGCAATACTTGTTGCTACATGTATAAATGAGACATATAATGCATGTATATTTGATCATTAATAAATGTTTTCTAAACATACATTTCTGAAATGGACCTATTTCAATCGAATAGGTCCGTTTAGATCGAATTCGAATCTGTCAATCAAATCGTTCAAATTATTTATTTTTTTAATTCTATTTTCCAGGAATTTTTCAGAAAAGCTTCCAGGAGGTCCCCCATACGCTACAATGGAAATTCGGAAGTTTTAAGGTGGTGAATAGTCAAATTCAATTTTTTCTAAAGAGACAGTACTTAGAAATTAAACATTTTCGTGCAATTTCAAAATAGGTGCAAAGTTCACTGAGCATTTTCAGAGTTTTGGAGACAGGGTTTCCAAAATACGGAACTTTCTCGATAATAGGTTTCCTGGATAATAGATCCCATACTTGTACAACCAAATCAGATTTGGCAAATCACACAAATACCAACTCAGAATTAGTAAATTATAGAAATCCATGCCTTGATATTTCTCTGGAGAGGCAAATTTCGAACATCTCTGAGCCAAAGATTAAATTTAGATAATGCTGAACTAGAGCAGGGCTTCTTTTCACTTCAGCTTATGATGTGACTCAGATGTAACAAAATGTGGCACATATGCAAATTTTATTATTGTACCTGGATACTTTACATGATAACCTTCCCACTAACCAAAAGACCATATATTTCACTCCATACAGATTTACCAGCTGTTCTTGTGAAACAGATCTTTAACAGCAAGTATGGTAAATTACACATTCGAATGGCTCATTATAATGGTCATAAACTTAACTGGGATGTATGGGCTGCACACTGCCCCCCTCTATTTTGTGCTTCTTAGGTGGCCAATTGTCTTTTGACATTAGATGCTATTAATTATATTCAAAACACTTCTCAAACCAAGTTTAAGAAAACCGGAGTCTTCTTTGTTTCCTATTGATATTTAGTAGGCCTGCATCCAGCAGAGGAGCAGTCTATATTATAAGTGTCCCAAGCAGCATGCCATTGACTATTAACCCATGATTCCCTGTACGCAATGAGAGGGGTGAAAATATGGCCCAGCACTATAATCCTCCACTGATAAACATCTTTAGCACATCTTCAGTGGTGCCCAGCATAAAAGGAGTTGATGCACATTGCAGCCCTTGTTTACTTACTGTAACATCTGCAGTACAACCAGCATGTCTGATAAATTATGTGGGAAATACAATGGTATATGTCCTATACCTAAGCAATTTCTGTCTAGTTTGGCTCTCTTCTTCTTATATTTCATCCTCTCTTTTCCTTGTTGTGAAAGAATAGTTAAGTCAGTATAAGCTTCAAGTTTTGTATAGGAAATTCCACCAACATTGCTTAATTTATTAGTCATTTAGTTCAAATATACCAGAGCTGTCAAACTCCTTCCCACCCCATTTTATCTGGAGTTATCAGATATTGGGCTCCATCCCCCCAGTCTCCTGTCGATTAATTCAATTTCTGGCGATTTTCCTGACAATATGTGATGAAAATCCGATGTGCGCCTGCTCAGAAAGGTCTGCCCATGTGCGTGACATCACTTCCGCCTACATCACTTCCAGGCATGGAAGAATTTCACTGCCACGTGCCGCGTATCCCCCAAGAAACG
>CM044439.1:97715286-97732995 GCA_024363595.1 Xenopus borealis
TATGTGCACAGATATTGTGTAAATAAAATAATATGAAGAAGAAGATGAGCTGTGGATGATTGATTTTGCTTTTTGGTCTTTTTTACACACAGGCAATCATATTTACTCACTTTAGTTCATTGAGGTTCTTTAGACTTTTGTACAGACACAGCCAGTGTAGATGAATATTTCTGCATAGCATCAGCACACGACAATAAGAAATAGAAAAATAGCTCCTTTTGCAATTGAGGGTCACATTCCTTGACAACACAGGTGTCTTCAACTTGTTGCTCTTCACTGTGAAGAAAAAGTGTTGAGTTGTAACGTTACTATTTTCATTACATTTATGCATTTCAGAGGTTTTAGGGCTCTAGAATTTAGCAAACTCACATCTCAGGTTCTGAAGGCTGTTCTATGAAGGGGACGCTTTCCTGCACTGTTTGCAAAGGAATTTCAGCTTCCTCATCTCTACTCATATCTATAGCTGGTTCAATCTTCTGAATTTGCACTTCACTGTGGATGACAAAATGGTATTAAATTCTACTCGTCTACCTTAGCTGATAGCATTTTCTAAAGTACTGTTGTGAAAGGTGTTTTTGCCTTGTACTTTTATAAGGTCATGGAACTCCTCTGATAATATTCTTATATTTTACAATAGGGGTACTTAATTTACTATATAAATTATTACAGAAACTTTGTAGCATTATTACAAAATGTGTAATACAGTATATTATGATGAAATCTAATTTTAAAAACAATATGATTCATGACATAGCTTTAACATTGAAAAGCATGTTCATTAATATGCAATTCTTTATGTTCATTATTATTGGTGTAGAGAGCTCAAGTCTAGTATACTTACACTTTTGGCTCATAAGCAGTTGGTGACTCGTTACATAATTTTTGCAGCTGTTGTAAGATGGCTTCAGAATATTGAGCAGTATCTTCATCGTCACTTATAATCTCTTCAATCCTCATAAAGCGCTGTACTCTGTTAAAATGAAAGAGTGTCAGGTCATTAAAAAGTATTTCATTTGGGGTTGAGCAGCAGCATACGTTTATGTAAGCAACAAACTACACATGACATTGGGTTCTATTTGCCTTCGACCCAAACTCCAAGTTAACCATAAGTATAAGCGCTTTCTCTCCCTTCCCCTTGCTTCATCCTTATCAGTTAGTTTGACTCAACTCAAGATCAGATTTCAGATTTATTCTTTGCTAAATGCTATACTATCACTATTAAACATTTGACAATAACATGGGCTTTGCAACTTATATATAAAAAAAAACTCACTTTTTACATTTTCGATTCTCAGACGGCTTTTTAAATGATGCCTTTAACTGCTCCAGAACCAAAGCATTGAGTGGTAGAGAAGCTTCACTAGGTGATGGAAGACTTTCTGTACTAGGAGCTGTAACCATCTCTGTCTTCTTTATGCTGTACAAACGGAAAAGTGCAGAAATCATTAGAAATTCTTTAGTTATTTGTTTCATGGATTATATAATTGTTGAACAACTATATTGTTGGACAGTTGTATAAGTGATACCTTTTAAACTGGTCAATTTAGTAGATTATAATCTTTAAAATCTCATTACAGTAGTTCAGATAGCATAATAATCATACCACAAACATTTTGTTGTATAGTCTCACTTATAACATATGGAAGACATGAGCCATAAAACGTATCCATAGCAAACTAGGTGGTTAGGTGCTTTTTCTATTGTCTGTTTAAAGGTGGTATTCTAAACAAAAAACACACTATACGCAGTAAGGTAAAGCTTTAAATGTAAGTACAAACCTATCCAATTTTATATCTGCTGGTGCTGGTAAGCTCTCTGCTTTAGTAGCTGTTTTCTTCTTTTTCTGCTTTATTATTTTACGTACAGGCCTGAAGGAAACAAAATATGGAACACTGAATTGTACTGCATGTGTATATTAGCAGCTGGAAACTCAATATCTCTTGCTAATTAATATGAATAGATTAAAAGATTTCCTTACAATGTTAAAATCCCAACCTCTATGTAGCTAGCTATAATGAACACTACTATTAGCCAACTTTTATAAACGGGTAATCCCTGTCTGTAAAAGATTGCAGAAAAGCAAAATTAAACAAATATGCTAATATGATTGTTCATTATATCAGGCTCCGTAGAGGTTAAGGTGGCCCTAGACGCAGAGATCTAGTCGTTTGGCGATGTCGCCAAATGAGCAGATCTCTCCCCGATATGCCCACATTAAAGTGGGCAATATCGGGCTGATCCGATCATTGGGCCCAACGATCGGATCATAATGCATCTGAAACGCGCGACTGGGTTTTTTAACCTGTCCGATCGATATCTGGCCGACTTTCGGCCAGCTATCGATAGAGGAAGCCCATCGGAGGCCTTTAGGGGCTTTATTGTTGTAAGGAAATCTTTAAATCTATGGGGCTGAATTACTAAAATTTGGATTTCTATATTTTTTCATGAATCATAATAATTACTCTAATCAATTTTGTATTTCAATGAAAACCTCAAAACTATAAAAATGTATTTGCTATCGAGGTCCTATACAAGTCAATGAGAACTGCAGTGATCCTATTGGATCATTTTAAATCAATTCAGACTTGTAGGGATTTTTTCCTGCTAGTAATTATCTGAAAAACTCAAATTTTTAGAGGTTTTTGTTCAACATTTTTCCGTTTGTATTTTTTAAATTTGGATTTTTAATAATTTTCATTGGTAGTTTTAGATGAGTTTAAAGGTAGTTTCAAAAACCTTAAAATATTAGGCCTCTAAATATTAAATATGTAAAGCCTACAAACCTTTCTGAGACTTTTGCTATAGTTTGTTTAAAAGAGGTATTCTAAAGAAAAAACACATTATACATAGTAAGCTAAAACTTTAAATGTAAGTACAAACCTATCCGATTTTATATCTGCTGGTGCTGGTAAGCTCTCTGCTTTATTAGCTGTTTTCTTCTTTTTCCGCTTTATTTTTTTACGCACAGACCTGAGGGAAACAAAATACGGTACACTGAATTGTACTGCATGTGTATATTAGCAGCTGGAAACTCAATATCTCCTGCTAATTAATATAAATAGATTTAAAGATTTCATTACAACGATAAAACCCCTAACTTCTACGTAGCTAGATATAATGAACACTACTATTTGCCAGCTTTTATAGACAGGGGAATCCCTGTCTGTAATAGTTTGCTGAACAGCAAAATTAAACAAACTTGCTAAAGTGTTCATTATAGCTGGCTACGTAAAGGTTAGGGGTTTTATCGTTGTAAGGAAATCTTTAAATCTAGGGGGCTGAATTACTAAAATCTGGATTTCTATATTTTTTCATGAACCATATTTTAATAAATATGGTTCATGAAAAAATATAGAAATCCAAATTAAAAAAAAAAGTCTAAAACATGGATTTCCACGAAAGCCTCAAAACTATAAAAAAGTATTTGCTGTCGAGGTCCCATACAAGTCAATGAGAGCTGCGATGATCCTATTGGATCATTTTAAATAAATTCGGATTTTCTGGGATTTTTTCCTGCTAGTAATTATCTGAAAAACGAATTATTAGATTAGGTTATTGTTCAGCATTTTTTTACGTTTGTACTTTTGTACTTTTGAAATCTGGATCTTTGAATAATTTTCATGGCATTGTTAGTTTTAAAGGAGTTTAAACGTAGTTACAAAAATCATTAAAAATTAGGCCTCTAAATGTTAAATAGGTAAAGCCTATAAACCTTTCTGAGACTTTAGTTATTTCAGATTTTTTAAATATCATCAAGGCAACAAACTACTTAAATAGAGAAATATAGTTGATAGATGTCTACAAACCTATCAGAGCTTTTAACTTCTATTGACTTTGGCGCAGATGGTGCTATTTCTGGTGGGTTCTCCACGTCAGTAAATGGTTTCTTCTTTGATATCTTCTCCTTAATTTTTTTATACAGACGCCTGAAGAAAGAATCTTTCTCTGACTGTGCTGTCTCTGGTGGGTTTTCAACATCATTAACTGGCTGCTTCTTCTTTAGAATTTTTACATACACCAGTAAGCTGCAGAGACAAAAGATTAGTTAAATAAAATAGAGTTTGTTTCTAATGAAATATATTATTTAAATATAAGTAACGTAGCTTACCATATAAGAGCTCCAATCACAAGAATTGACAGAATAGAAGATACAGTAACAATTAATGGAATATCATATTGTTTGTGATTCTTAATTTCATTTGTAGTCATCTGAGTTGTAGGCTGAATTGTTACTGTTTCCACAGTTGCTTCTAATTTCGGGACATCTAAATATGCGTCTTCATCATCTAAATATGCGTCTTCATCACCTAGGTATGCGTCTTCATCATTTCCTTCATATCCTTGTGTAAATTCTGCAATAACAATTGTAATCTTAATAAAACCCTACTTAATCATATCATATATGTGATAAAAAGCACATAAACATTAAATCAGCCCAATGGGATTGCTTTGCCACCAGTATGGATTTATGCAGTGTAGTTACCATCAAGTACAACGTACTGGTTTATTATTATAGAGAGAAAGGAAATCATTTTTAAAAATTTTAATTATTTGCACTGGGAAAGGTCTTTTTCTGATATTTGGAGGTTTTGGGATAATGACTTTCCAGATAAGGATAACTTTTAATTTAGATCGCTTTCATTGATTTAAAAAGTGTGCCCTTTTCTATAAAACGTTCTTACAGAAAGTTAGATGATTTAACAGAAACTGCATGTGTTTGAATTTAGATTCTCTATTTACCTGATGTGGACGTGCAAATGAGATAGAAAAGTCCAAAAATAATAATCCACATAAAACGGTTGAAATTCATTCTTTTGTCCTGCAATACAAAGATACAGAAAAATTAGATGTTTTGTAAAAATATATTTACAGCTTTTCACACACTAATATGGACACTAATATAAAGACACAGGGGTGAAATTATTATCTTTCATTGTTATTGTTATTTCATTGATTTAAAATACTATACAAATTAATCTATTTGAATGCTTTCTCCAGGGTCGGACTGGGGGGCCGGGGCCCGCCGGGACTGTTGTCCAGGGCCCAGCTCCAAACCCCCTGGCCCCCTACTGAACCGCCTCACATGCGCACACAGAGTAGCACGGATCTGCAATGTGCGCCTGCACGCACAGCTCATCAGTTCATGGAGGCGCATGGAACTGTGTGGTGCGGCAAATTGTTTTTTTTTTTTTTTGGGTCGGGAGAGGGAGCCTGGCCTGGCCTGGCCTGGGTTTCTTCCCGGTGTCCTGCCCGGCCACCCTGGCTTTCTCCCTGCATGCAAATTGCATTAGGAATTAGTTATATGTTAGTTATAACTAACTTAAGCAAGTAAACTTACTAACCAACATAGGGTCCATATATAAACAGTGCTAAGCCTTCCATTACTCTTTATTAACAAGCAGTGCAAGGCTGAAGCATCTAGTTTAATAAATATTATGATTTATTATTATTTCCGAATGTCTAGAATTAAGAGAAACAATCACCTACCTTATAGTAATTTAAAAGTGATGTTAAAACAGTTAAAGAATAAAAACAAGCACAAAAAAGGATGAACATGTATTCCTCTCTTGCTACTTGTCTCTTGAAAAATATCAGACTGAGCATAAGTATTGTCGGTAGAGAAAATCATCACTTTGTTTATGATGTCACAATGCTCCCATGGTTACAATTTTTACACAGCTGGTTGTCGTGGTCACATGACAATTGCTTAATACGTGTCGCAATTGTTGTTATGGTTACAGGACAATTACAAGTTGTGGCCTAGTTTCATCACCAGTATAAATTTACCCCTCAGCAATTAATTATATTAATAATACAAAAAAAATATATCTTTTAAATAGGAATTTGCATTGAAGCTGCTGTGATGTCTAATATAGTGTTACTACTGTATTTATTGTATGCATAGGTCTTACTCCTGTAAAAATTAGATAACATGCTGCAACATTAAGGGGCAGATTTATCAACAGTCAAATTATAATGTTACATTTTTTAATTCTAATTTTGAGTTTCATTAAGTGTAATTAGACTATTGAATAGTCCAAATTCAATTTCAGTTTAAAAAAAAATCCCTTTAAGAATTCAAATTTGACTATTCACCATCTAAATCCATCTAAACCAAAATTGGTGTTTTAGCCTATGGGAGACCTCCTACAAACAATTTGGAGTAGTTTGGTGGACTTTTGATGATAAAAAATTTTTTTTGAAAAAAAAACCTTTTTTTGGTGTGAAAACAATCTTTTGGTGTGAAAAATCTCGAATCGAATTTGAACAAATTCGATTCAAATTGGATTTGAGTTTGCAGGTTGATCCTATTAACTTGAATTTTAAACATAACATTTTAACAAATTTCGATTTCCCCCCCCGAATTTATGGGAGTTTGAAATAACTCCCATAAACTCAAAATTCATTGATAAATCTGCCCCTAAGTTAGTAAACCAACTAACTAACTTAGGGTCTATATATAAACAGCGCTAAGCCTTCCATTACTCTTTATTAACAAGCAGTGCAAGGCTGAAGCATCTAGTTAAATAAATTTTCTTATTCATTCCTAATGTCTACAGTTAAGAAAAACAATCGCTTACCTTATAGTAATTTAAAATTGATGTGAAAAAAGTTAAAGATTAAAAACAGGCAGTCAAAAAGATAAACACTTAGTTCTCTCTTGCTGCTTGTCTCGTGAAAAACATTAGACTGAGCACAAGTATTGTCAGTAGAGTGAGATCATTTATTTTGTTTATGATGTCACAATGCTCCCATGGTTACAATGTTTACACAGCTGGTTGTCATGTTTACACAACAATTGCTTAATATGTGTCACAATTGTTGTCATGGTTACAGGACAATTACAAGCTATGGCCTAGTTTCATCACAGTATAAATTTACCCCTCAGCAATAAATTATATTAATAATACAAAAAATATATTTCTTTTAATTAGGAATTTGCATTGAAGCTGCTGTGATGTCTAATAAAGTGTTACTACTATATTTATTGGTTGCATAGGTCTTACATATAATTCAAATCTGACTATTCACCATCTAAACCCTGCCAAATTGGTGTTTTAGCCTATGGGGGACCTCCTACAAACAATTTGGAGTAGTTTGGTGGACTTTTGACAATAAAAATTTTTTTTGAAAAAATAAATTTTTTTGGTGTGAAAAATTTTTTCGTTGTGAAAAATCTCGAATCGAATTTGATCAAATTGGATTAGAATTGGATTTGAGTTTGCAGGTTGATCCTATTAACCTGAATTGTAAACATAACATTTTAACAAATTTCGACTGGTCGTTTTTTTCCCAAATTTATGGGAGCTTGAAATAACTCCCATAAACTCAAAATTCATCACTTGATAAATCTGCCTCTAAGTTAGTAAACCTACTATCTAGGGTCCATATATAAACAGTGCTAAGCCTTCCATGACTCCTTATTAACAAGCAGTGCAAGGCTGAAGCATCTAGTTAAATAAATATTCTTATTCATTCCTAATGTCTACAGTTAAGAAAAACAATCGCTTACCTTATAGTAATTTAAAATTGATGTGAAAAATGTTGAATAAAAACAAGCAGTCAAAAGGATGAGTATTCTGAGTATGAATATTCTCTCTTGCTACTTGTCTCCAGACAAACATCAGACTGAGCACAAGTATTGTCAGTAGAGTGAGATCATCACTTTGTTTATGATGTCACAATGCTTACAATTTTGTGGTTTGATGATTGTGACTCACAATGCCTGTTGTCATGGTTATACGACAATTACTTGATATTTGATGCGTGTCACAATTGTTGTCATGGTTACAGGACAATTACAAGCTGTGCCTAGTTTCATCACCAGTATAAATGTACCCCTCAGCAATAAATTATATTAATAATACAAAATAATTAATATCTTTTAAATAGGAATTTGCATTGAAGCTGCTGTGATGACTAATATTTTATATTTTTTAATTTTTATAATTTTAATAATTTTTGTAATCTAAAATATATTTTAGTGTAATTCAACTAGGGAATGGTCCAAATTCAATTCGTACTTTAAAAAAAAAAAAAAAAAAATTAAAATTTTCAAAAGAATGCCAAAATATATAATATACACAGTGAAAAAAATATATAAATAAATCTATGAAAATATGCATTCTCAAACCTACCCATGCCCACTCTTCACTTACTACAATTACTGATTACTCAACCTCTGTGCCCATTACATACAGTGGTAAAAATTTTGGACATTCCCACATTTTGGCCACACCCCCCAGAATACCACACAGGGCACTGCATTCTCCAAACCAAGCTGTGCTCCTCATCCTATTGGTCTGCAGGCAGAGACATACTGAGGAGAACTACATGACAGTTTCATCTTGTGTAACCAGACTGAGGGGGGCCATGTGTGCACTGTTACCCCTACTGGCCCCACCTCCACTCCCTGCCTCTTGTGGTGTGGCTGGAGAGGGTACATTTCTTTACAGCTGTAAAAGAACATAAACCAAAGGGATGTCCTATAAATAAAGTTGGATATTTCTGATGTATGTCACTGCAGAAATGGATTCAGAATACTGAAGCCCAGACATTATTTACATATGGGCATGTATGAACTACAATTTCCTGCAGCCACAAGAGATCCTGAGAGTTTAAGTATAAGGATCAACTACAGAAACAAATGTTATCCACCACTTCACATTACAAAGGACTAGTGTAGTCACATACGGGATGCAGTAGGAAGCAGGTTGTAGTGCAGACAGTTGGGACTGTGAGACTAGAACAGCAGCAAAAAAAAGTAGAAAAGGGAGCTTCTTTCTACACCAGCCAGTCATATTGCATGCTGGGTATTGTAGTTTTACACCTTGGCAGTAGGCAAATTGTTAAACAAAAACTATATAACCCAATATGCACTGGGAAGGCAGGATAGGTAAACTAGGTACAGACTACAAATCTGTACCTTCACCTGAGCTTGAGATTATTAGCCCAATTTAGTGGAAAAAACACCAACATGGCAACCATGCAGAGCTAGTACCAGTTGGTTCAGCCCTGGAAACGGGGGTGCGCAGATTCCCCTTAAAGAAAATGGTATGGGAGACTAAGTGGGATGGGACAGGAGATCAGGTGAAGGGTGAATGGATCTGTGGGTAATCCCATATTGGCATGATGCCAGTAACAGGGTTGGACTTAGCTGTCCAGGACCCATTGGGTCGCTGCTTACTTCCTCTTACATTTCTGACTACCATGTCTGGGCTGGGGAGAGTCTACGTTACAGGCAGGGAAGGGGCTGGGTCACTAGGTCCCATGAGGGCTGGGGGCCTATCAGGTTTTTTTCCTGGTGTCCCAGCAGCCCAGTTCAACACTGGCCATTAATACTAAGGTCTTTTGGCAGGTATTGAGCTCTGTGCTCACACACAAACCAAGAGCATGCAAACTTGCTAGGTTACATCACTGACTGGACAGAGCTGTGTCTGCACTTCTTCCTGTTACATTTAGTACCTGCATTATTTCCTGTCAGGTGATCAGTGAATACACCATCAAGGTAAAAGATGTAAAAGAGCAAGATTTTGTGTAGAATATAAATGATAGTACGTATAGTCCTTTAGCAATGTTTCTGGCAGACATCTGGTAACCTGGTTTGACACTTGGTGAATATTGTCTCATGGACATTGCCATTACTTCCTATAAGCATTTCCTTCCATTGGGACATTAGCTCATGTATTACTGTGTGGTGGAACTCACTAAACTCACCTAAACTTTCAGTAAAAAGAAACAGAATGAAGACATGTGGTGTAAAGTAACAAGTATAAAGTAAAGTATAAAAAAAAAACAAATAAATGTGTATGTAAAAAACGAGAGACAATAATTTGTGAAGAATCTGTTGTACATTTTATTGGGCCACATACATACATAATGTTGCAACATTTTGGGTAGGTGCTAACATGCAACTTACCATTTTAACAGTTGATTTCAGCAGTAATATGCAAGAAATCACTCTTATTTTGTTGTTTTCCTACAATTTATCTTCCCTCGGGAAACTGAGACATGTAAAAACATCACTAAAATGTAAAAGACAAATTATTGATTAAACAGTGGATAATCTTGACTCATTTGCTCTTTAAGTTTATTTTGCAAGTAAGTAAGGCAATTTTTAGGAATAAATTCTTCACTGAACAGGTTTAAGGAGGGTATAAAGAAGTTGGGGAGTTTAGCTGTGTCCAAGCATTTCAGAAAATACTCAATGTAGCGACCAAAGCATCCAGCCAGATCCTCGGGTCTCCAATCTTCGTCTTTTGGGTAAAGGGTACAGGAGTGCAACAGGGCTGTCTTGGCATGGTATGAGCAGAAGTGGGTCATATTTCTGCTTCCTTTATTTTTTAACTGTTCCAAAAGATACTTCATCAGTTTAAGACATTGTTTCCTAAACGGCAAATAAAGGTGATGAACATATCAGCAAGTCATTTAAGTAAATACCTCTCTTCAGATGGCAAAATCCCTTCAGCAGCAGGTAACCCACAACAGCAAGATGTCATCAATTTAAATTCTAAATGTAAGAGAACTCTGGTTTAGAAACAGACTTCCCAGCTTAACGAGGGGCCCCTGCATACGGGAGAGCAGACTGAGCTCCAACATAAAGTTGAATAGACTTCCACAGTTGTACCTATAATAGCTTATTATAAGTACTTATTATTATAAGTGATTTTCTAGACACCCCCCCATGAAAAAATTATAATAAAAGCAGGTAACCCAATGCTTAGAGATGGATTTTGAAATTGACTTCATTTAATATATGTGTATAATAGGATATATATATATATATATAATTATTTAAGATTTTTAAGATGTTGCAAAGTTATCTGTCAAAACACATCAGTTAATATTGCTGCTACAATATAATTCTGCAGTGAAACCTGAAAGAGCAAACACATTTTTTATATTTATTTAAATCTGGCATGGGCTAGAGACAATACTTAATTTCCCAGGTGCTCTCATTCATGTAACTTGCGCTCTGATAAACTTTAGTCACACTTTAGTGCTACACCCTCCTCCCTTTCCCTCCCAACAGCTCCCTGGTAGATATGAGAGTATCACTCTCCCACTGTGACTCCCTCAGTTACATTTTGTTGGAGAAACAATAGCTTATCTGAAAGCATAAAGTCCAGGCTCTTTCTGAAAGCACAGGATCAGGCGCAATGACCTGAGATGGTTAAAAGAAAAACTTCTTGTTTCAGGAATACAATTTATAAGTTATAGTAAATTATTTGCAGTGTACTTTAGAAATAAAGACTACACTATAAAAATCATGAAAGAATCCCTTCACTGGTTGAACTACTGGGGGAGCAGCAGGTGTGAGATGGCCAGGGCCCACACCCCTCATGGCCCTCTGGAAGCTTGCGCAACGCTGATTTCCAGGCTGAAAATCATGTACGGAGGGGAGTGGGGGCCCGGCTGCACATCCCATACCAGGGAGGGGAGGGCCCTCGCGCCCCTCTAGTTATGTTATTGAATCCCTTTAATGTAACTGATTTTTAAATAAGTATCTGTGCAGCATTGAATTTTGGTTGTTAATCCTGACCTGGAAGACAACTCAAGAGAGGAGACCTGGATGAGAACTGACAAATATTTAATTATGTTGTATTGGAGAGCTTAAAATTACATTTTCTTTCATTCCTCAACGAAAAAAAAAAAGGTTTTGGCGTAGGTCCCTTGTGACTAGTTTCATGGGTACGGCAATTGTGTGCTGGGCCACAAGGTGGCAGTGTAATAACAAATTTCGATGCAAGCATTATCTCTAGCAAAAAGAAAGAACAGCCAGATCGAAAACTAGGGGTTCGGGATTCTGTCTTTTTCAGCAGGATTTGGATTCGGCCGAACCCTTCTTCCCAGCCGAACCGAATCCGAAATTGCATGACTTTCTGTCACAAAACAAGGAAGTAAAAAATGTTTTCCTCTTCCCATTTGGTTCGGTATTCGGCCGAATCTTTTTCAAAGGATTTGGGGATTTGGCCAAATCCAAAATATTGGATTCGGTGCATGCCTATTGAAAACAAATTTATTGAAAGAGACTGAGCAGAGTACATAAAAGCATAGATTTTGTGGGTTTCATTTTTCCATATAGGAAACATATTATGCCTCCCTGATCACTACAGCCTCTACTAGCTACCATTAAGATTATATTAGTTCTGAAGTGTTCTGGTAGGTGGTAAGGAATTCCGTCAGTTTGTAAATAATATCATCTTCATAGAACCAAGCAGAAATAAGGCAGACAGCAAATTAGTATTCCTTCACCTCTTAGTATGATTAGGCAGGTGCAAAGGGACATGCAAAAAAATACAGAGACCTTAAATCATCAGCTGGAAAATGATAAAGGTTTTAATCTCAAATAAGACCCTGTAAGGACATAGACACACAGGCATTTTGTATGCATTTAACGTGTATGCTCATGAGCTGATTCCATTTATTATCTTGACGGGATGTACCCACAAATGTGCAGGTTTTCTTTAAATCACTTTCACAGTCCATAAAGGTCTGTCTGTCACCTCTACGTCTGCTTCAGACACTATATTTCCTATTGATATGAAACTGTGAAATGTGGTGACTGTGCTGTTTCCTACATGCTGGAAGTCTTAAAATTCCTGCGGCCATTAGTATATATCAAATGTCTGAGTACAGGTATAAGATCTATTATGCAGAATGCTCGGGTTCCCGGCTCAGTAAATACAAGTTACTGTTTCATTTTTACAGAGGAAAAGGCACTTTTATAATTAGAATTAATTACTTAAAGGAAAACTATACCCCCCGAACAATGTAGGTCTCTATAAACAGATATTGCATAAAACAACTCATATGTAAAACCCTGCTTCATGTAAATAAACCATTTTCATAATAATACACTTTTTTAGTAGCATGTCCCATTGGGTAATCATAAATAGAAAATAGCCATTTTAAAAAATAAGGACAACCTCCTGGGATCCTAGGATCCAACGGTGCACACAAACATACCAAACAAACTATAAAGTTAGGTCACATGAGCCAATTAACAGACAGAATTCTGTCTTTTGCTTCAACACTTCTTCCCTTTACAGTTAGAGTTGAAATATTTCTGGTCAGGTGATCTCTGAGGCAGCACACAGACCATCATGAAATGGTGGTTCAAGGCAAGAGATGTAAAAGAGCAATATTTACTTAAATATATATACCAGGTAGGTAAGATTCTTTAATATGTCACTTGATTTGATATAAACTATCTGTTGCTGGAAAATTCATTTTTGGGGTATAGTTCTCCTTTAAAATGGAGTCTATTAGAAATGGCCCCATCTTTGAATGAGAGTTTTTTGGATAATGCCAACGGGGTCGGACTGGTGTTTTTTCCCCGTTGTCCCGCCAGGCCGACCCTGAATTCTAATAACAGATCCTGTAATCAAATCTATTCATGCAATATGTAATGTTCAGCAGAAAAATTATCTTTACTACATTCAGTAAACAATGAGCATACACAATTTTGTTACCTGCAGCATTTTTTGCCTTCAATCTCGCAGCATGTTTTTGCATTGCCATGGTTCATCAGAATTGCTTTTTCAATGTGTGAAAATGAAATGCGCCATAGTACTTCTTCTAAAGTATCAAAAATAGCATAAACATCCAGTTACCGTCTATAACAACCCAGACGTTTTACGTGAAAGATTCTATGTTTCCGAGTGTTTGATCCAGGCAGTGCCTTCCATTACTTGGCAACACAAGGGATGGCACAGATCAATAAGGAAAGGAATGCACTGTTTTTAGGGGAAAAAATTTTGCCTTATAGCCTATCAGTGCATCTAAGGGCAGGCCATCCTAACATATCATTAGATGATAGTTTTGAACAATGTTAACTGATAATCAGAGAATAAAAATATGATGATGATGAGGAGGAGGAGGAAGGATAAAGGGAAGGTGGGGTAATGATAAGGGTTTAGGTTTTTTCATTAATTAAATGCATTGTTACACTTCAAAAACAAATATTCATGATTTATTAATCAGTCCCTTATTCCAAGATGATGGAGTCCACTGGTTGTATACTCATCTAGCTAATTTTTAAAAAATCTTTCCAAACTTCTTTGAGCAGCCTCTCTGCTAAAATTAAAGATTATTTTTAAAAATAAATATTTTTTTTATGTTTACTTAAAAGGGGCATTGGATTTTTATTTATATTATACATGTATAATATATATATATATATATATATATATATACATGTATTGTATTGCTGTCCTTTGGCTGGTATAAGCCAAAAGGGGTAGTTCACCTTGATAATAAAATTTGTATTTCGCTTTCCCTCAGTTAAAGGAAAAGTAACACCAAAAATGAAAGTGTTTTAAAGTAATGAAAATATCATGTAGTGTTGCCCTGCACTGTTTAAACTGATCTGTTTGCTTCAGAAACACTACTATAGTTCATATAAACAAGCTGCTGAGTAGCAAAGGTGGAAATTGAAAAACGGCTACATGGCACAGGATAAGTAATGGATAACAGATAACATTATGTTCTACAGAGCTTATCTGCTATCTGCTGTGTAACTTGAGCCTTTTCTCCTTTGAATGGCTGCCCCCATGGCTACACAACAGCTTATTTACATAAATGATAGTCATGTTTCTGAAGCAAATACTGCAGTTTTACCAGTGCAGGACAACACTGCATTATGTTTTTATTACTTTAAAACAATTACATTTTTTGATGTTACTGGCCCTTTAAATAAGCATTTCATCCAGGACCTGACTGGAAGGAAAAAGCAGCCCTGGCAAAAGTGTTAAAGCAGCCCATGTTTTCACGCACATGCAAAGCATGATTTATATTTCCAACCCCAAGGTTAACTAGAACTAGTGTTAATTAATAGATATTTTAAGAGTACAGTACCATATAATCCCCAGCAATCTTATACACACTATGTGCTAGAACTGGCACTTGCAACAAATACCCTAGTTTCTATCACAACTATTCTATCAGATGGATTAGTGGCCATATACTTACAGTATATTCTACATTTTCAGCTAGACCACGCACTTTAATTATCATATGTATCACAGGGCCAAAGTGTGGTATACTTGAAGAGACTAGGCTGTCTCATGCAATTAATGTTACATTGCTTCACAGCGTTCCATATACAGGCTGAAGTGATTGATCTGAGCATGGATCCTCCTGTTGCCAATATACCTATCATAATCATAAGGGATTGGGTATATAGCAAGCAACTCTAATATTACTAACTGAAGTTGGTCACAATTCCTGGTTCCTCCCATATGCCAGTACTGGCATGAGCACTAACAAATGCAGGAATCAGCTTAGCTGTGGCTGGCTATTATGGACAGCTTATTTACATTTCTAAAGAGATTGGTTAATTTACATATTAAAGAAATACCTAATTTGCATTTTTTTAGGTGATCTTAAGGGCTAGTCCAGACGGGGAGATTCATTTATATCCAGCAACGCATGGATATTGATGAAATCAGGCCCGGACTGTCAATCTGTGGGTTCGGGCAAATGCCCGATGGGCTGTAAATCACCTAAGGCTTAGTCCAGACGGGGAGATTCGGGGGCGATCCGTCCCATGGTGACTTCTCGCCGCGACGGATTTCCCCCGAATCTCCCCGAATAGCTAGGCACCGGCGAGGCTTAAAAGCGCTGGCGGTGTCCACACGGAGCGGCGCGATTTTTAAAATCGCTCCAAATTGCCTGGCGAGGCAAATGTTTAAAAAGGTATCAACTCACAAATATCCCATGCACCACAATAAGCCTGTTCAAAGAGCTTTCCCATGCAAGTGGTCGCCCCTTCTCAGTCCTCCAAAACACGTCTTTTGTCACATGTAGTTTGCGCACTGTGCTGCCTGCTTCAAATATTGCACATGTACTCAAACATCTTCAGTCATGTATAATTCGATTCACTGGACCACATTACCACTTTAAGCAGGAAGCCCCCAAACTATGTATGATGAAAGGTGCACTTAGGAGGACAGAGAAGGTATCGGCTATCCCGTTTCAAAAAGATATTTGAAAAGTTTGGGGCAACAACCACAAACAGCAGTTCCTCCTTACTGCCTCATCACTGGCTGACACTGTACATGAACACGTGAAATTATTTAACCTGCTCAATCAACAAACTGATATTGATGGCAAGAGCAGCATGTACATACTAAAAATGTTTTGTTTAATTATATCAGTTTTGGCCAGTTTAACTGTCCCAGCATAGTCTCCATCCTCCTTCACGTTAAACACCCCATGCAAATAATAGTGGGTACAACAAATTTAGCAAACTTACCTGTGTTTTTGAGTTGCTTTGCTACAAAGATCAGTGGCTCAAATTTGTATTCTCTTTTTACTTTTGCTCCCAGCCATGTTTCAATCTTCATTCCTTCTGATGTGCTTGGAGGCCAAGAGCCCTTTACTTCCAATGCAAGAACAAGATCGACTGATATCTTGCGATGGTTTCCAATCAGAATGGTAACAGCAGGACTTGTGGGGTGTTTCCTCTCAACAGTAATGTCCATCCCTATGAACAGGCAACATGTTACAGTAAAATTATATTACCATGAAAGGCACCAGTTCAAAGTGTTACAATTAGGGATGCACCGAATCCACTATTTTGGATTCGGCCGAACCCCCGAATCCTTCCCGAAAGATTTGGCCGAATACCGAACCGAATCCGAACCCTAATTTGCATATGCAAATTATGGGTGGGAAGGGGAAAACATTTTTTACTTCCTTGTTTTGTGCCAAAAAGTCATGTGATTTAGCTCCCTGGCCCTAATTTGCATATGCAAATTAGGATTCGGATTCGGTTCGGCCAGGCAGAAGGATTCGGCCGAATCCGAATCCTGCTGATTAAGGCCGAATCCTGGCTGAATCCCGAACCGAATCCTGGATTCGGTGCATCCCTAGTTACAATGACAAGTAACAAAAAGGTTATATGTTTTGTACACAGACATGGTTTCATAGTTAATCTGGGTTGCAAAAAGACATTTGTCCCTTAGGTTAAACTGTTCATTGAGTCTCCCAATATCATTGAACCACACTAGACCAATAAAAAAAGCAAACTGTGCCTTTATCTCTGTGTACACACACACACATATTGTACTCACATAAATGCACACATACTGTACATACATAAAATCAACAATCATTCTGTCCAAGTGGAACCCACAGCCATGATTGATTTTTCATCATTAGGAGTTTCTGACACAAGCAGACATAAGCAGCATATGAGCACAGGGAAAGAAGAAAAGTGTGTGGTGTTCTGCTTGTGCAAGTGTAGGTGTGTTAATGCTGCCAATCTATCTATTTCTTAAGTGGTCTTACTAGCATGTGTAGGGTTAATAGAGTGCACATTGCCCATTTCCCATTTCTTATTAATCTTACTGGCATTTTTTAAATGTACAAACTTGTCAGGAATTATTTTCCCCCTCTGAGGCTAATTCCAAAGGCTTCAGAAAGGATTGCTTCATCTGCATCAACTAGCAGTCAGGCAGGTTTAGATGTATATAGACATAAAAGGTTGAAATGATGGACATGTCCTTTTTTCAACCTAAGTTACTTAAAGGAGAATTCAACCCCTTATTAAAAAAAACCCCTACCCTTCTATACTACATAGAATCCCCTACCCCCAGCCTAGCTGTTACCCAGGGTAACTGCCCCTAACTTTTTACTTACCCCTTTGGGGCAGAGTTCATGGAAGCCATCTTCTTCTCTTCTGAAATCTTCAGGAAAAGAGGA
>CM044439.1:97735092-97750725 GCA_024363595.1 Xenopus borealis
GGCCCTTCTACAATATACTAAAAGTTAACTTGAAGGTGAACCACCCCTTTAAACAGCAAGCCGGCATTCCTTTTCTCTGAAAAACTCATAAGCCCAGGGTACATTTCTTCTAATGCTGCACCAACATTTTCTAGAGTCCCACGGATTCATTACTGGGGTACTCTTCTTCTAGTGCTACACCTTCTTCTAAAGGATTCATTACTGTGGTTCTGTTTTCACAGGGGTACTCTTCTTCTAGTGCTATACCTTCTTCTAAAAGCTTCCTTGTGGCAGATACTGTACTATGCATGCAAACAATCCAGGAATCCTTGGGATTCTTAGTCTTTGAACAAAAAAACAGGAATATTTTTAGATTATAAAAGAACATACCTAATCTGTTGAGCTCGCTCCTAATTAGCTCTCTTAATCGATTTAGCAATTTTTGCCCTGAAATGTTTCCATTTTCCACATAATTCGTTACAGGGTGGTTTGGCCTCCTGTTTATTTTCAGTGTGTAGTAACCACCACTGACATTTGACTCTGCAATGTGAAGTCCCTCACATGGTATTTTCAGCATGATGTCAAACTCGTTTGGCTTTGAGATCTGAAAAATTGAAAGGCATCTGTAAGTAGCATTTTATTCATGTGAATAATTCGAAGTTCGATCGAATTCCGATCCTACGATTTGATCTGACCTTTGAATATGCAAATTTGGCCACTTTGATCATCGAATATGCAAAATTCAGAGCGTATCGAATAGATCGAATATTCGATAATTCAACCATTTGATGATTGAAATATTTCAACTTTAAAATTTTATTCGACTGCCAACTTCGCCAGATTGAACCTACCGAATTGCAATAGAAGCCTATGGGAATCCCCCCCCATAGGCTTTTTTTTCCTATCACCTGCTCGAATACCATTCGTACGATCGAACGCCTCAATCGTTCGAATCGTAGTAATTTTTCAAACGATCAAAGGAAATTTCACGATTTTTTTGTGAAATCGAACGATCAGTATTCAATCGTACGATTTTTCAAGAAATCGAATAGCAAAGAAAAAATAGCCTAAAACTATTCGGTAGTCAAATTACTATCAAATTTTGGCCGAATTTGAGGGCTAAAAGCCCTCGAATAAGTGAATAAAGATAAATTTGCCACTAAGTTTTTTTCCCATTCATACGGTATGAGCTCTCATTAATCCCTGAAAGAATTAACTTTTAGAAAGATACATAAGAAGTAATTTATCACCTACAAGTGAAATTGTAGTGGCGCGAAAAAAACACCAGTAAAGGTTCAGAGCTGCTCCTTTCACTTCAACATTGTTGAACAGCATGCCCCTCCTTTGGCATCACTAAGAACTTTTTTTAACACTTGTGTGGCTCCAACAGTTTTTACATTTGAGAATTGCTCACATGTAAAAAAAGGTTGTGCTTATTTGTCAGAATCTATTCTGCATGTGGCAATAATTGAAGTCAAACTAGTTTGATTAAGGGAGCTCTCTCGTTGCTTTTACTTTTTATGGCTCATTACAGTATGTTTGTTCATTTAAGTTCAATATACTGTATTTATTATACTTTTTTTTTGTTAACCAAAACATTTTTTATTTAAATTTCTCGCCAATTGGTTAATTCATGTATGACGAATGACACATTTCTATCTTTTGTCACACTTTTACTTTTGAGGGATAGCACACTTATAGCTTACCTAGGGTTATCCTATATTATTTACAATTGCGGTATTCTAGTTTTTGGATTAGTTAAACTTAAAGTCTTGTGCATTAACTAAATATAAATGTTATTATTTTTATCAGACATATAGCAGTATTTGAGCATTTTAGAACCTAAAACAATAGAGAAGGTTCATCTTAGCAAAGTTTCTCACCTTAACTTTTTCATAGTAACTTCCAGTCTTCAGTATCTCAGTACCTTTGAATGCAGGATCTGTGCAGAGGACTGGGATAATATCATTAACGAGTTTATTCACCTGTTCTGCTGCCGCTGATATCTCGCATAGTCTCAGTTTTAACGTTTCCACTGCATGTTTCAAATGCTTAGTAAGCTTTGTTGGTGCCATGTATCCTCTTTCAACTTCTCTAGCCATGTTCACAGGTTCTACATTAACTTTATCTAATGCAGCATTTCCTCCATCTGTTCTAGCTTTCCTACCTTTGCTTGGTTCTACTGTGCTAACAGGTTCTACATCAGCTTTATCCAATGCCTTATTTCCTCTGCCTGAAGAAGCTTCAGCCACTGCCTTTTTTTCTTTATCCAATGCCTTATTACCTCTGCCTTGAGAAGCTTCAGCCACTGCCTTTTTTTCATTATCCAATGCCTTATTACCTCTGCCTGGAGAAGCTTCAGCCACTGCCTTTTTTTCTTTATCCAATGCCTTATTACCTCTGCCTGGAGAAGCTTCAGCCACTGCCTTTTTTTCTTTACATGCTCTAGCTTTTCTACCTTTGTTTACAGGTTCTTTATCTAATGCCTTACTTTCTGCACCCGTTGCAGCTTTAATAACTGCGCTCACAGATTCTTCGATAACATCCAATGCCCCATTATTTCTTTTGCATATTATAGCGCTTCCAGCTGTGCTCATAGCTTTGTCAGATACCCCGTTTATTCTGCTGCCTGCACTAGTTTTTTCTTTTGTTTTGCCAGGCTTTATGTTAGCTTCCTTTTTTGTCCCATCTCTTCTCCTGCCTTCTGTAGCTTTTTTTGTTGTGTCTGCAGATTTATTGTCTGTCGCCTTCATTCTGCTTACTCCTTCTGTATCTTTTAATGATTGTTTTCTAGTTCCAGCCTTGTCTGGTGTTCTGTTGCTACTCATGCCTTTTGTAGCCTTTTCACTTTTGCTTTCTTGTAAGCGTCTCCTTGTGCACTGTTGTACCTGCTTGCTGTAGAGTTTGCAGTTGTGCTGCCAGAGGTTTCACTCTTACATTCTTTCCTGGTAGTGCAGGAATTTCTTTTGCTGCTGGTTTGTATTTTTATCCTTGTGTGCTCGGAACTACAGAGACCTTCCCAACTTCGACTGAAAAGATCCGGTGAATATAACGTCCTATTTTTATTATGTGCTGATCCCTCCCAGTATAGAAGGTAATTATGAAGAAATGAAAGTCTGCATGGAGAATTTCTGCTTAATGAACTAAGACTTCCTGTTGATTTTGAAAGATACACATCCTGTGAAGGGTAGAAATATGTGCTGACTTGTTAGTCTGTACATGCAGTAAAAAGTGTTAAAAAAAACTTTTTGCAAACAAAGCACGATATAGCATATAGTACTCATATTCTGATGCAAAGCAAGCTGAAGATACAAAACTATTGCAAAAACCACTGATTACATAATGTAACAAGTGACCTGATACCTAAAATGTGCGTGCAATATTCAAAAGTGCACAAAACCAGCCTGTGTGTAACAATTTAACCTGCAAATGTTTCTAAGAGCAGTTATCAGGGAAACAACCCAGGAGCTGAAGTTTACCGTGTAAATCCCCATATTTAATAATGGGTGCAAAGTTTGCCCTGGTGCAGTAATTTATTATTATTTATATTGCAACCAATGAGGAAATATTTGATTTTAAACAGGTAACCAATAAACTAGACTTGACTGTTAGCAAACTTTGAACCTTTTAATACATTACAAAAGCCAGTTTCAGGGGTGTGGAGGTTTGGATAGTCACTACTATCAAAAGTAATTCTATAAAATGTAGTTATTACTGTATGTAACCTCAAAGCAATACAAAGGTTGTCTCACATAACAGCATCATCTTTTTATATCCCTGACAGGAATGCTCCTATCATGAGGCAAAATGAGAACCTTCCCTCAGACAACAGCACATTTGCTTCATTGCAAAAGCTACCCCAAAGTGGCAAATGGGCTAGAATCACACCTGATACCTAATTAATGCTCTTACCAAGGAAATGGTTAAAGATATAACGGCACACTCCAGTTCTCCAACAGGGTTTAAAAAAAGGAACATGATACTATGCAGGTATAAACCAAGCCATCATTAATCTCTCAGGTGCCCTCTGATTCCCTCTGCCTTCTTCTACACAGTTGTCTTGTTTAGCTTAGACATTTGGTTGGGAGGTTCTGCTCGCTCATTTATGCACAATGGAATGCTATAGATTGTTTTTTTGTCTTTACCTCGTGTATGAGCTACCAAACTTATTATGAATTCAAGGCCTTGGAATATACAAGACACAACATGGATGGTTTAAATAACAGTGTGCAAACTGCATTTTCTGGTGCAATTTGCCGTGCAGTCCCTCCCTCCCAATCCACCATAATTATAGGGATGGGGAGGCAATCTGTCTGATGCAATTGCAGCCAATATGTAAAAATATGTGCAATTGCATTATAATCAGTGGGTTTTGCCCTTGGCCCCAAAGGGGTTGTAAACCTTTGAATGAACTTTTAGTATTATGTAGAGAGTGATATTCTGAGACAATTTGTAACTGGTTTTCATTTTTTATTATTTGTGGTTTTTGAGTTATTTTCCTTTATAATCAATAGAAAAATGAAACTCCCCTGTATGGTTTCTCAAAATCCACTTTCTTCACTGACTGATTACTGATTCAAAATGAGACCAATTAAATATAAATAAGGTAACCCCACACTACTTCAGCTGTAATTAATTAATTAATTGATAATATAAGTCAACCACTTAAATAAAGTGCTCTGTGCCAAATCATTTAATCATCAATAATATCCTATAATTATAACAATCAATTCATGAGCAATCAGTAAATTAAAGTATAACTATATGTCATTGTGAATTAAAAAAATCATTGTCAGTGCAGTGCACATTGATCCAAACTCAAGTAAAAAGGTCAATTCATTAAAATAACAATATTTAAAAGATAGAAAAGGAAAATAGAGTAGAGGTCGAGTTGTCCCAACTGCTGCTAACTGATATTTGTTCTATCTAGGATAGTAATGTGTGGGCTGGCCCGGCCATTTGCGCGCGGGGGTGTGTGGGTCCACCTTACACTGTTGGCTTACGGCTTTTGCTTTTATAGATGTGTGCCTGTTCGCCCGTCCCTTTTGTGACATCAGAAGTCGGGTGCCGGTTGGTGGAGGGAGGGCGGGTTCAGGTCGGGATTTACCCACAATTCACTACCCTGGGATACCACATGAGGGAGCAGGCAAGAAGCTGAGGACTGTGGTCACAATTTTTACCTTCTGTTAAGATATGCATTAACGGGTGTGCTCTCATACAGATCCCATAGTAATCTGATACTAATATGGTGTCATGTAACATGATTTGCTACTGCAGAAGTGTTAATAAAGGTATGTCTTCTTGAAGCAAGAGAAGCTTGGTATTGTGCCTGGGTGCAGTTTCTCCTCTGTCTAAAAGAAAGCTGCAGGTTCACTTGAGATTGAGCTACCGGTTATCCCATCTCTTAAAATGGCAATACCTTCCTTATTTACTGTTTTAATAATAGACTGCAAATCCCCTGTGCCTTGGAAATGAATAAGATTGAAATAGAGAAAAGATGCTATGTGTGAAAATAACAGGCATGATAAAAGAAAATTCCAGTAAGTATGAAATAAATTTTCTTTTTTCCTGGCCATCAACATAGAAAAAACTAATGGGTTATACACAAGCAATCTAGAAGAATTGGGAGGGAGCACAAATCATGCTGTCTATTTATTTTGCAGAAGATGCAGACAAAAGAACGGAATGCCCAAACTGAGCATCTGTAGAAGACAAAACATCTGCTCTGTAATTTCTAATAAAAGTGTTAGGAGTAACCCAAATTGCTGCTTTACAGATAGTTTCAGAAGAAGTTCCTGCTTCTGCTGCCCAAGATGTCGCTACAGCTGGAATGTGCCTTAACTCCCTCAGGTAATGCTCTGCCCTGTTGTTGATAAGCCTTGGATATGTTCTTGGTTATCCAGGAACTCAAAGTGGACTTAAAAGCTAGTCCCCCTTTCCTTTTTCCTGATGGAACAATGAATGACATACTGGATTTCCTGATAGCCTTAGTTCTCTCAATATAAATTTGTAAACATCTAATGTTGAAAGATCTTCATTAGAAGATGGAGAGTTCAAACACAGGTAAAACGATGGGTTCATTGATGTGAAACTTTGAGACAACCTTTGGAAGGAAACGACTGGTCTAAGAATCATTTTCTTATCATGAAAGACCGTATAAGGGGGATCAACAGAGAGAGCCCGGAGTTCACTAATCCGCCGTGCAGAAGTGAGAGCTATAAGAAAGAAAGTCTTCAAGGTTAATAGCCAAAGAGATACACTCTCCAGAGGTTCAAAAGGTGGAGTAACCAAAGACTTCAGAACTAATGGGAGATCCCAGGTCGGATGAATAGCCTTGACAGGAGGTCGAATTCTGAGGACTGCTTTAAGGATTCTCTCTATTAAAGGATCATTGGACCATCTTTTTCCAAAATGGCCGACAGGGCAGAAACCTGACCTTTAAGAGTACTCAAGCTCAGACCTTTCTGAAGACCTTCCTGAAGAGATTTCAAAATGTCAACCACTGAGGCTTTCAAAGGATTGATATGCTTTCTAGAAGACCAGGAGGAAAAACACTACCAAACCTTGTGATACTTAGCCACAGTAATACCTTTCCTGGCTCTGAGAAGCGTATCAATAATTGGATCTGAGCATCCATATTCTTTCAGGATCCTCCTCTCAACCTCCAAGCCATTAGTTTGAGGCTCTCCGGTTTCGGATGTTTCCATCTACCCTGAAGAAGAAGATCCTCGGATAATGGAAGTGGCAATGGGTCTGCCACTAGAAGGCCTCTCAGAAGTGGATACCAGGGTCTCCTCGGCCAATCCGGTAGAATGTCAATGACCTCCATCTTGGTCATTCAGATTTTCCTCAGGACCCTCAGGATCACCGGGACTGGAGGAAAAACATATGCATCCACAGCTGCTGTGCCGCGACATGGAGCCCTGGAAAAGAACGTCGGCAGTTTGGAGTTCAAATCAGGTCCACCTGTGGATGACCCCAAACTGAAATTATCCAAAGGAAGATCTCCTCGTTCAATTCCCATTTTTCCAAGGGTAGGTGATGTCAGCTGAGGAAGTCCACATCTAAATTCTGGGCTCCCGGAATGTATTGAGCCGTCAAATCCTGAAGGTGACTCTGAGCCCATTCCATAATCGGGATTGTCTCTCTGAATAAAGTCATGCTTCTTGTTCCCCCTTGCTCCCGAATATATGCAGCAGCTCCTGCATTGTCTGTTCGGACTTTCACTGGGGCTCCTAGGAGAACACTCTTGAAAGGCTGAAGGGCCTGAAATATTGCTCTGATTTCCAATACATTGGAAGGGGTCCTGGACAGATCCCTGGACCAGATCCCCTGTGCATGTAGATCCAGTACATGTGCTCCCCAACCTTTGCCAGAGGCATCTGTGAACATCTCTATCCAGGATGGCTCCTTGAAGGGAAACCCCGCCCGGAGATTGGAAGGAATTGTCCACCACGCAAGATGTTTCCTGCAATCTTGGGTAATCTGAACCGGATCCGACAAGTTCTGAATTGTTGAGTTCCATCGCCTCAAAAAGGACAGCTGGATGGGTCTCATCCTCCATTTGGCCCATTTGACCAGACCTATAGTTGAAGTCAAAAGTCCTAGGAGACTAATGAATTTCCTCGCTGACGTGAATGATTTCTGCGAAAACTGAGTCACCTGGTAGATTAAGGATGGATCTTCTGGATTGGAATAGAAATCATGGCCAGAAGAGTGTCTATTTGGGCTCCCAAATACTGTATATCATTCTCTGAGAAGGAACCATCTGGCTCTTCTGTATATTTATGATCCAACCAAAACTATCCAAAATCTTTTTGCGAAGGAGCAAAGGAAACTCTGTCCGGAGCGCCAGGCAGAGGTTCTAAACTCTCTTCCGTATATAAAAACTCTAGGATCCTCTCTTCTTTTAGAAGAGATAATAGATTCCTGCTTCTTGGGATTGTCACAAAATCGTTTAGACTGGGGAAGGAAAGTACTTTTCCCACTGTATGACTTAGATATGATATCATCTAGTGCCTTTCTAAATAACCTTCTCCTCCCATAAGGCATTTTGCAGAGAGAATTTTTAGAAGCAGTGTCCACAAACCATGACCTTAACCATAGGGCTCTTCTGGCTGCTATTCCAAAGAATGTGATGAAAGCTGAATAAGAGCCAAAGAGGCTTGAAGACAAAAATTAGAAGCAAGCCTAATATCCTCTAAACCTTCCAGAATCTCTTCTCTAGAAATTTTGTTTTTAATTGCTTGCTCAAGATTCTCGGCCCAGAGAGAGAGCTTTAGTGACTGAAACTAGGGCCACTGCTAGCTTACAAGCTGCTCCTGAAGACATATAGCATTTCTTTAACTCCGACTCCATCCTCCGATCCATAGGATGTTTCAAGGCGGAAACATCATCTATTGGCAATGCCGTCTTTCTAGAAAGCCTTGCAACTGGAGCATCAACAGAAGGAGGTGTATTCCAGATTTCAAAAATGTCACCTGTAAATGGATATAAATTTCCAATTCTTTTTTTCTACTGGAATTCTTTAAGATAATTTAGTCCATTCTACATGAATAAGATCCTGAACTTCCTTATGAATAGGAAAAACTCCCTAAGGGTTAAAGCCACAGCATTTCTAACCCAAAGCATTAACGATTCCTGATCTGGAAGAGAGGCAGAAGTCGAAGGTATAGCTGAATCCTGAGGAATATCAGCAAGATGAGAGGTATTAAGCTCCCTGGACAAATACCCTGTGAAACAATCTTCACAAATCCTTTTATCTTTCATAGCAGGTTTGTGACAAGCTTTGCAACTCTTCTCAGACTCCATCCTATCCCTTTTTTTGCTGGGTTCCTCAATGGGGGCAGAAGCACTAGGGAGAAAGGAGGGAGAAAAAAATGAAATAGCTAGCTTAATGCAGTGTTCTTTTCAAGGCAGTAGGTAATACTTACCTAGCTGGCTTGGGAGCGGCTCTTTTAATGGCAGCTGGATCCATGCAACACTAAGCCAAGGCGAATCGACGCCAGCGAATTTTTAAATCTGTGCCCGCGGGGAAATGACGTTACAGCGCCAAACTCCCGCTGAAACGCAAAGACGCATAACTGCAATCAGCAAGATACCCCGGCCGCACAGGGTCCCCTCCCAAACAACGCAGTTGTCACACAAGGAACAGGCTACGGGCAGAGAGAACAAAAGCAAAGAACTGTACCCGGTAATATAATAAAAAGCCAGCCACGATAGGGACAGAAGAAAAGACTACTGTGAGCCAGGAAGGGGAGGGCAATATAGGATTAAAAGTTAACTGTTTCTTTTGTCCAGGATGGGAGTAGCAGGAGTTAAACCCATCAGTTTTTTCTATGTTGACGTGGGGATGGCCAGGAAAAACCAGTCCCTGTATATCTATAAGGTCATACACAATGCTTAAAAACTCTTAAAAGAGATTAAAAATAAATGAAGGCAATGCCAATGCACTTTTCGTGTAAGCTTACACGAAATGCGTAATTGAGCCAATGCGTAGCATTGTAGTCAATTTAACAGAATAAAACAGTTTATAATTGAATTGTCACTGTAATGTGTGGTGTATGTTTACCTTATTTCTATTTAATTGCTCTTATTTAGCTTTTTTACTCAACACCTCTCCAGTTTGAAATGTCAGCAGTCTGGTTGCGAGGGTCCAAATTAACCTAGCAACCATGTATTAATTTCAATATGAGAATGAAATATGAATAAGAGAGGGGCCTGAAAAAAAATATGAATAATAAAATGTAGCAATAATAACAAATTTGCAGCCTTACAAAGCATTTGCTGTGTATATGGGGTCAGTGAACCCTCCTTTGAGGGCTGTAATGAATCAGAAGAAAAAGGCAATTCACATACAAACTATAAAATATAAATAATGAAGACCAATTGCAAAGTTGCTAGGAACTGGACATTCTATAACATACTAAAAGTTAGCACAAATTTGACTGTAAACCCCCCTATATTAAACATATAAGAATGCACCAAGTAAATTAAATACTCAGTTTTTAAAAAAAAAGATTTAGGCAAATGTGTCAAAGAATATACGCTCAAATACAAATTTGCAAATCATCTGGTGAGGTTTTGCCTTCAGTTGTCTACTGCATTAACATGACATTCTGCATAACAGCAAGATTAATTTTGTTTGAAACAAAGGTTTGGTCCTTGTATTTGCCCTATCTTTCATCTGATAAACTCCCAAACATAAAATGGCTGAGCTGGGTTCAATGAATTTGAAAATGAGAGAAATGAAACCATATTTTACAGAGAACATGACAGTTACCATCAATCCAGGAAAGTCACCAACACACCAAGTTAATGTATTCAGGAGAATTTGGTGGACAAATGAGGGGCTTTTTGTGTAAGTAAATTAGCCCCAGTGTTGTGTGCTGCTTATATATAATATATAATTATGCACCCCTCCTAATATAATCATACCTTCCAACTGTCCCTTTTTTGGAGGGACAGTCCCTCTTTTGAGAGCTCAACCCGCTGTCCCTCATTTGTACTGGAAAGTCCCTCTTTTCTCTGCACTGAACAGCCAAAAAAAGAAACAAAGATTTTAACTTAATTGGCTTTTGGCAGAGAGCCCAGAACAGCTAACAGGTGCAAATAAGATGCTTTTTAACATTTTTGAGATAAGAAAATAAGTAATTGTAACATTTTAGATAAGGAGAAATATTTTCAAACTTTCATAACCTGTCAAATTTTGTAAAATAAACATGATAATTAGGGGGTGTGGTCACAAAAATGGGCGTGGACACAAAAATGTTGGGAGGCATGATATAATTGCAATCCCTACATCAGAAAGCTGAATTTCTGGTTAACAGAAAAATGTAATGTCTGCTCTCAACTGCCAAACTATGCCACCTGAGGCACATTTTTCACATTTCGTCATTGCGTGGGAAAAAATAACAACTGCAGACCAGGGGTCCTAAACCTTTTTGTACCCATGAGCCACATTCAAATGTAAAACAAGGAGCAACTCAAAAATGAAAAAGTCCCTGGTGATGCCAATGTGAACTGGAAGTCTACAGTAGAATCTGCAATGTACCTGTTTTTTTCTGCAACTAAAACTTGTCTCCGACTCCAAACCAGGAATTCAAAAAGAAGCATCTGCCTTGAGGCCATTGAGGATAACATCTGTGGGGTTTGGAGCAACATGTGAATTATACCTGTATTTAAAGTCTGTAAAAGTTTTGTAGAGATCAGGTAGATATCCCATAAGCTATGAATAGGTGTTTTCTACTTAATAAAATGAAATGATTAATAAAAATTGGAGCAGTGCCCTGATTAACCATTCCGTATGCATTAAACAACGTATGCTTACATTCTATGTACAGTAATGGGGAAACTACTGGATTAATGGGCAAATTAACCAATCCATGTAAATTCCACTATTTCAGGCATAGGGAAGACTTGCAGTTAAACTTTTCACTGATGCACTGGACTCTACTCGCTCCTGTCTGCACCAAGAGGCACTGTTTCAGCCTTGGGTGCAGACACGTGGAGCCCCATGTGTCACTTGCCTAACGTTCCTCCTTCTTCATGTCATCTTTGCTCTTCTCCACTTTCTTCTTCCTTGGGGGTTCCACACTCATCCCTTTTTTATTCTTTTGCAACGTGTGTCCAAACCATTGGCACTTCCTTCTTCTCTTCTCCTTTGATTGTTTCTAATAGGTTTCTTGGAGAGCACATTGAATCCTTAGTATATAATAATGTGGAGGTCCACACATACATACAACAGATATATTCACAGTTACTAGTGTCCCTTCTCCAGTTCTGTCAGTAGTTCAAGCAGTTTCTAATATAAACAGACTGACTGCACAAGGATCACAGGCCTTTACTTCTCCTACTACCCACCTTTCTGAAACTCTGCCTAAGTTTAGATGGCTCTATTGGGTCCCAGGGTTTCTTTTGCCCCATCACTGTGACCCTAGCTGAACTTTTATTTCACTGTGAAGCCTCAGTTACTAGCTGACCTATTTCTATCTCTCACTACCTATAGTAAGCTCTACAGAATCTTGCCTACCACAAGCTAATCTATGTTGGCCTGATGACCAGTTTACCTCAATACCTCTCCAAAGAATTTCATCTCAGACCCCTTGGTATCTGGGCATACAACTCACTATTTCTATAAATTTACTGACTGAACCTGAAAGACATCTGTTTCCAAAACTTTCTGCAGGGGACTTTCTGCCTTACACTACCACCTAGTAAATGGAATTTGTAATTACAACTAAACAAAATATTAACTTTATGTTAACCCAGTAGTTCTCCCACAAATTTAAAATATTGTTAGTTGCTAATTACAAATACACATTTTGAGTTTTTATTTTTTTGACTTTTGGTTTTTATTTGGTATATTGTGTAATCCAATGAGATTCCTCAGATGGTATTCAGTGATCTTTGCTGTGACTCTTGCATCATCTTTTTTATTTTTATTATTCATATTTTTTAACTGATGTATATTGCAAAGTTGCTTTTTGAAATTGAGTTCCCCTTTAGGTGCTGCTGGTTTTAAAACATATTAAAGAAAATGTTCAAACAATGTAGGGGGATATCACTGAATATGTTGAAGAACGATCTAGGTGGAAATAATTGTAAAAAAAAAAATCTATTAGATATAGCTACCACAATCTACAGCTAGCATAGTGTCATCACTTTTCTATGAACTTATTTATGTTTGCTGGCCACTTAACCATTAAAAGCAACAAAAGCTGAAGTCTGCAGTAATAAAAACAGATTATAGTAACACTGCAAAAATAAAGTAAAAGGGGAACTTTGGGTATACAGTACTATGTATGCATGGACTGGCAATACGGAAACTTTGGGAAATTCCATAGGGGATGATGTAAGATGCCATAGACTGGTACTTTAGTTTCACATTATGTGAAATAGTTTTAACATACCTCACAACATTGTGAAAGTAAAAAGAGGGATAAAAAAATTTTTTAGCCACACTCCCTAATTACCATGTTCATTTTACAAAATTTGGCAGATTAAGAATGTTTGAAAATAGTTCTCCTGCTGCAATTACTTATTTTCTTATCTCAAAAGTGTTACAAAGTATCTTATTTGCACCTGTTAGCTGTTCTGGGCTCTTTGCCAAAAGCCAATTAAGTTGGAAACGTTTCATTTTCTGGCTGTTCAGTGCAGAGAAAAGAGGTACTTTCCAGTACAAATGAGGGACTGTCCCTCCAAAAAAGGGACAGTTAGGAGGTATGGTTTTAACCTTTGTACAGGCAGGGCGTCAGGCCAAGTAAATACTATTGGTTTCAGCTCTGAGAAAGCAGAACAAATTACAACCACTGTGTCCAGAGGGATGAAGGGAAAAGTGAGAGAAAAAGGAAGGCCAATATAACAGATGATGGGGGGGGGGTAATAAAATGGGAAATGTGGGAGGTTTAAAGGGGGGGTAGCAGAGAATATGGATAGAGAATGGGGGAACTCAGTGGGAAAGGTGTGAAAGGAGAGTAGAATAAAATGAGAGCAGGGTAGAAGTGCAGAACTTCCACATAATAACAAAGGCCTCTTTAGACCTTTGTGCAAAAAAGACTACATAGTTACATAGTTAAATTGGGTTGTAAAAATAACAAAGTCCATCAAGTGCAACCCCTCCAAACAAACCCCAGTGCCATATGTGCACATACCTATACAGATAACATAACAGGCAAGGTTGTCAGAAGGATCTTGAGTGTAGCAATGCGTGCACAGGGCATTTTTTATAGTGGCTCCATTCTAATTTATTGGCACCCATCTCTCAGGGGACCCAGGTGCGTTTTTACCTGCGCTCCCCTGCGTTCCGTTTTTTTTCAGCCGCAGGGGAGCGCAGATATAGACGCACTCAATGCTTTTAAATGGGGCTGTACTCACACGAACGCATGTAGGCGCCAAACGCAGGAAAAATGCAGCATGTTGCGTCTGAACCTGCGTTTGGCACCTACATGCGACTCGTGGGTACAACCTAATTGAAAAGAGTGAGGTGCATCTAGACTTGCGCTCCCCTGCAGCCAAACGCAACGCAGGGGAGCGCAGGTCCAAAACGACCATGTGTAAGGGCCCTAAGACAGGCAGTGCCAGAACCCTAAGAATTACTTTAGGCAGTCCAGTTTCTGTGTACTCCGATTAAAAAAAAAAAAGAATCTATGGTATCTCAAAACCATGAAGAAACGAAATATACAAAAATGACTATTTTTTATTTAAATTTAGCCAGCATGCAGTGACAGACCCAATTCTACAGGTGACAGGATACACAGTATAGATGTGGCAAACAAAGAGTATGCTGAATTAAGTGCCTATGGAATGAAGCCCTAGAACTGAAATATGTCATAAATAAACATATATAGAAAATTAATTAAAAACACAGTACAGGTATGGGATCCATCATCCAGAATGCTTGGGACCTAGGGTTTTCCCTAAATGAACTCCATGTCAGTACGTATCGGGATAGCCCCTCCTCCCTGCTCCCATTAGAAGGACCCTCCCCAAGCCTTTAAAAGACCAACCACACCCACTCACTGGCGTCTTTTTTGTCCTTCTCTTTCGCTTTGGGCTTTGCCCAAAAACCATTAGAAGTAAAATTTTCTTTTTAACCTTGGGAAAGCGTTAGGCCTGCCCTGAAGGCGTCTTAAGTACAGGGGTTTTGGTCCACGGGATCTTTTGTTCCACAGCACACTACCACGTCTTCTGAGCTTCAGCTTTCAGATCAGGTAAGGCACTGGTGTGCAATGTTTGCTACTCCTTGTCTGCCTGTGTTTCAGTTGCATCCCTATTCTACTGTCAGAACATCTGGTGGCAAGTGCTTGTCCCCCCATCTGTATGCCCTCCCGACCTGCCCAAACGGTGTCCGGTGGCAGTGGTGTATGTGGCCCCTACACCCCATTTTTTACGGATGGGCGAGGGAGGTGGCAGTTAGTTAGGCTTAATTAGTTAGAGGCCTGAACCTTACTGCCTCCTGTTAATGTTGTTTTATGTTTTAATGGAGGCAGGTTATGGCCAACTGCCTCCCTCAGCATACTTTCCCGGGGGGGGGTGGTTAAATTGATAAAATCAAAAAGACAAAAACAAAAGTTGCTCTATAGGCTCTAGCCAATATTACAGCAACTCGAGCCTGGGCAGGAGGCACTAAACACTAATTAGCCAATTTGCCTCTGTATAACCTCAGCAATTGCTGGTCTCTCCAGTCCTAAGGTCAGCTTCACTTAGGGAGTTCATATATGTAGTATTATGGACTCCACACAAACAAATAGGCCCCTTACAGGTGGATGAAAACACAGGTTTCATGGGTGACTCTTGGCATCTCTCCAGTGCGTACAACCTGCCTCCATGAGTCAAGGGATTTCCCTTTAGAGACACTAGGGTTATTCTCAATTGGGTACCTTGGGGGTATCTAGTTATACCTCTCTTAAGACTAGGTTGTGTCAACCAACAAGGGCTCTATTCCTTAGGTTCTAGTGGTTGGGTTTTCACTTATTAATTGAGTCAACCTCAACACATGACCTTATGCATTGTTATGAATCCTAACCTATTTATTCATGTTCCAAGTGCCCTTGTTCTTTAGGATTTGTTTCGGTTAGAACATTTCTGGCTGCAATGTCTTCCACAACTCACCAATTTTTGTCCCACCGAAATTCTTTGCCTCTATAGACAAAG
>CM044439.1:97775180-97789278 GCA_024363595.1 Xenopus borealis
GGGTACTGTATTCACCTATACTGTTTATATTTCTTGAGTTAAATTTGCTTTCTGGCCACCCCTGCAATTAATGAGAATGCAGATTTACTAATTTAAAGAGGGATAAGGAGAACATGAGCTAATAAATTGAGCTTACAGTAAGAACACAGTAGCTCAAAAAGAATAAGGATTGCACACTTGTGGTCTTCATTAGGGGGCAGGGGCCAAGCACATGACAAGTACAAAAAGGGATTAAAAAAAGCCATACAGATTGTCTATTTTGTATAGTTTAAATAACTTTTGGCATAACAAATTGTCTCCCAACTGTGGGCGTGTGACGTCACCTTCCGCCCACTCACGGGCGATATTAGGAAATGCGCGCCTCATACCACAGTGGAACACAACTGCGTCCCATCCACATCAATCAATGCGCATCACTTCCTCCAACCCAAGACATCATTTCCGCCAATTCCTGAATAATGTGTAGGAGGTGGTGCGCGCCAAACATCAGGTGCGCTACTAATTTAAAGCCCAGGCAGGTTTTGAAACTACAAACTAGCCTAGGTACAGATTTGGGCTACTTTTTTTTGGGCTTTTTTCTGGTTTTTGCTTTGGAAACAGCCAAAAAATTTTCTTGCCCTATTGTGCCCAGCCTGTCTCCCAGTGCATGCTGGTTAATGTAGTTTTTGTTTAACAATTTGCCGACTGCCAAGTGAAATGTAAGACTACAATAACCAGCATACAATGGGAGTGACTTGTGTAGAAGTCAGGAGTTACCAGATTTTGGGCTCTGTACCCCAGTCTCCCATCCCAGCATTTTCACATTTTCCAGTGACTTTTTTCAGTTTCAGACAATTTGGGAGCAAAAATCTGCGGCCACCAAAATGTCTAGAGGTTGAGCCGTTATTTTATTGAAATTGTATGTGAATTAGGGCCTTATGGGGGCCCTATACCTCCTGAGTCCCTGTCTGTAGTTTTGCCCCTTTTGCCTCATGGAAAACTGCAAATCATAGAGAATTAAAAAAGGCGTATTTTCACATTTATTCATTTATTTTAAGGCTTTTTGTCACTGCACATATTGTGCTATTTTTGGGCTACTTTTTAAGTGCCTCTTGGCTAGTTTTGGGCTGGTTTTGTAGCCGATTGGTTTTGAAAAATTGGCCTGGCAACCCTAATCACATTCCCCATATCCTACGTGAGTATTTTGGAACAATGAACACACTGCTCTTCAAATGGAGCACAATAATGTTCCAATGCTTATGCCAGGACCTTACGGGACCAAGATTATTATAATAATAAATAAATATTCAATGTACCACTTTTGTCCTGGGCAGTGCTGTTCTCTGAACCTTGCACCAGAATAAAAATCTGGAGATTGGTGGGTACAAGGCAGACGTGTACAAAGATTTATTTATATTTTTAAATAAAAAGGGTAGCTCATGCTGTAATGTTATTTGGAGGTACAGTATTTTGCTGCTTCTTCTAAAGCAATCATACCTTGCATGGCGAAAGCACCCCTAGGAAGGACTGCCATACAGTTTATCACTTTTGTTGCCACAATATAATCATTCATGCTCATCATTGTGCATACTGAAAAGCCCATAAAACTCTTCTACTACAGGTATGGGACCCATTATCCAGATTGCTCTGGACCTGGGTTTTTTTGAACTGGCCTAGCTGGTAAAACACTGGCCGAGGCTGGGGCTGGTATTACAAATTTACTGGCAATGTAGCTGCTGGTAAATCTGTAAGGCCCCACTAAAAACTGACCTTTTTTCCCCAGGGTCGGGTCATGGCTCCACCCCTTTGCAACATGACATGCCCCCTTGTACGGCACAGCACGCCCCTTTCTTCCTGCCCCCACCACCACTGTAATACTGAAGTGTAAAATATCATTTTTTACCTTTTGTCTTTCTAAAGCAGCCCTGGCAGGAGGGGGGTTGCAGACTATAAACCGTTCTGAATTGATACATTTCTTATCTTTGTCCCTGCTGAGCAGATTCCCCATGTTTAACCTAAGGGGTGGTTCACTTTTAAGTTAACTTTTGGTATGTTATAAATTAGCCAATTATAAGCAAATGACCCCGATCTAAAAAACAAATGCTCTGTAAGGCTATACATGCATTGTTATTGCTGAATAAAAGACTAAACTCAAAAAATCAAGACCAATTGCAAACTGTCTCAGAATATCACTCTACATCAGGGGTGTACAAACTTTTGGCTTTGAGGGCCACAATGGAAAAACAAAAACTGTCTAGGTGCCACTTTTGATCAATACATTGAGCAGCAGTCCCACCATAGTGATAGTATTGGGCACCTGCCACAGCGGCACCTTCTCCACCAGCCAGTTCCAATACACCTGCATAGGGGACTCCAAGAGAGAGCGGCCGGTGGTGCTGTATTTGTGTTCCTCCAGCCTCTTCAGTTGTTGGGAGCTCAGGGCTCCTGTATGTACAGGTGGGGCGCCATCTTCCCTGCAAGATCCTCAGCCAGACTCATGACTTCGAACAGTTCTTACTGGCGATTCGTCCTCCTGTGACGCAGGGCCATCATCGTCACGTGGTACAGGTTAGAGTCCACTTCCACGATTTGCATCTCCAGCACTGTGGACTTGCGCTAAGGCAGCTCTCACAATGGATCTGTGTGTGTCATTGGGACTGCTAGGTTCTGAGGAGCAGGAAAAGCGCAAACGGAGAGAAAGCAGCACTGTCACTGCAGACAGGATAATGACCCCCTTCATCATTGTTGGCCTTTTCTCACCTATTACCTGAGGTATGTGCGGGCCATAATCTGTATATTTTTATAATTTGTGCCGGGCCAATTAAAATTGGATGGCGGGCCGCATTTGGCCCGCGGGCCGTAGTTTGGACACCCCTGCTCTACATCATGCTAAAAGTTAATGTAAAAGTGAATAACCCTTTAAAAAGACAGATGCTAGAACTGATAAAATAGTTGTTAATACTCCAGAGATGATGCTGAAAATAGTGTCAACTAAATGTTGCAAAATTTTAACTACAGTATTTAGATTCTGTGCCTGAATCACTGAGCTGACAGACAAACACCAGAGAAAGGGACATAAAGTCTTTATTTCTGGTGAACAATCTGAAAACAGTTGAACTGAAAAAGGTGTTTGGAAGGTGACACATCTTCAAAGGAGAAGGAAACCCTTTCAGTGCAAAACCCCTCCCCCACATAGCTAGGGTTGCCACCTGGCCGGTATTTTTGATGGTTGATCCCAATGTTATTAATAGGAAAAAAAGATAAATATATAGGAAGGCCGGTATTTTTTTCAAGAAAAGGTGGCAACCCTACACATAGCCCCTCTTCCCCCTGGGCAAGTGCCCCTAACTTGCTACTTACCCCTCAACGTAGGCCCTGTCCATGGAGTTCACAGGTGCCATCTTCTTCCGTGCAGCGTTTGGTGGTGCATATGCAGTAGGAGCATTCACCGGGTTCAGCTTTAATGTGCATGCGCCGAAAGTCACAAAGTTGAGATCGGAAAACTTTGTGACTTCTAGCTCTCCCAAATGCCGATGGATCCATGAAGAAGACCGCACAAAAGAAGATGGTGCCTGTGACCTCCATGGATAGGACCTGCTCCAAGGGGTAAGTAGCAAGTTAGGGGCACGGGGGGGAGGTATGCCGGGATGCACCAAAAGGGTTTTCTTTTCCTGTAATAGGAAGCTGTCATGGGAAAACTTGTTTTTTCAAAAAGCATCAGTTAATAGTGCTACTCCAGCACACATGGAGCTAGAAATTTTGTCAATTTCCCAGCTGGTCATGTGACATGCCAGCCTGCTTTCTGGCAGGCTGTTGTTTTTCCTTCTCAATACAATTGAAGGAGTCACAGTGGGACATGGGTTTGTACTACTGAATGCTGTTCTTAGATCGACCAGGCAGCTGTTATCTTGGGTTAGGGGCTTTTATCTGGTTACCTTTATCATTGTTCTGTTGTTAGGCTGCTGGGGGAGGGAAAGGGAAAATTGTACTCCAATTTGCAGTACAGCAGTAAAGAGTGGCTGAAGTTTATCAGAGAAAAAGTCACATGAATTGGGGCAACTGGGAAATTGACAATATGTCTAGCCTCATGTCAGAATTCAAAATTAAAGATAAAAAAAAATCTGTTTACTCTTTTGAGAAATGGATTTCAGTGCAGAAGTCTGCTGAAGAAGCACTATTAACTGATGCATCTTGACAGTATCCCTTTAAAGGAGGAGCAAAGCCTACAATACCGAAATGACATGTTTCAGGAGCTAAGAAATATTTCATAGAAAAGGTATTTAATAATGAATGTAGCCAGGATAATGCCATATGTTGGCCTCACTAGGCAGGCAGGCAAGCAAACCCCCAGTATATTACTGCTGATGCCCTTTCTGTGTATATAAGCCGCACCACAAAAATCTCTGCAGTTTACAGACATTTGCCTATGACCAGCAATGCATATAAATGAAGTGATCGTTTGGGGAAACAGGGCCTCTTTAAGCTACGCAAATGGGAGGCTGGTGGCTACAAAAATAGGGCAATGACACAATTGAGATTAGTCACCCACATTAAATCTCCACTGCTTTCCCTCAGGCAATAATGTATGTGGGCAGTGGTAAAACGTGGCATTTTTTTAAGAAGTTACTTTGAGAGGAAACTTTGGGAGCCTTTGGAAAAACTTAGCACTGCATATATTTTGCAATTTTCATTATTGCCTGCGTGAAAGCATTTGAAGGTGAATAGTCGTCCAAAGCAGAGGAGATTAATCATGGGCACCTAATCTCATGTGCGATTGCCCATAAGATGCTCTGGAAAATCACAGGTTAATTGTGTTGTGGTGAGAATAGTCACAAACAAGTTTCCTCTGGTTGGTGCTGAAAATCTACATGCATTATGAAATGCTGGATAAGGACAAAGGCTCACAAACATCAACACATTTGCCTAGTAAAGCTGGCCATACACTGGGAGATCCGCTCATTTGGCGATGTCGGCAAATGAGCAATTCTCTCCCAGATATGCCCACATTGAGGTGGGCGATAGGCTGATTCAATTGTGGGCCCTAGGGCCCATTGATCGGATCAGAATGGAGGCCAAACGGGTGATCAGTTAGCGGGACAGCATCAACAGAAAGATACAGCCATGATCTGACAGGTTTTTTTTAACATGCCGATCGACATCTGCCTGACACCCATCTGATGGCCCCACACATGGGCCAATAAGCTGCTGACTTGGTCTGTCGGCAGCTATTATTGGCCCGTCTATGGGGCCTTTGGTCACGCAAATGGACAAAATCTACCCGATATACAGTTTCCCTGCTGGCGTAGTCCAGTAAGCCACACAGATATCTCAGTTATATTTCTTTAAATACAGAATGCATATAAAAGTAATTATGTAACACACACCACACTTTTATGGAGGGGACGTCTACAGAGTCATACAACACTGCAGACTTTTACTAAAGAGAGGTGTCCATTTTAATGCTGGATTGTGAACCACTATATCATATTAGAATAGCAAGTTTTTCTTTCTTTGTTCTAGTCTGAACCTGTGCCATGGACTTCATCCTGCAGTTTAGATGATTTGATGGTTTCATCTTGCAGAAATAAATAAATAAATAGATATGGCCCTGTGCAAAGTAATGCAGTAGCCATCCATAGTTTATCTGTAAAGCATTGCACAAAGTACAGTTGCCTCCCCTTATCTATAACCTGCTTGAAGGCTGGCTACAGCTTACATTTCAGCGCTTACTTTAATTAGTCTGTGTGTTGCAACTCTTTTTATTGAAGGATGATTGCCAGTCTTGGTGCCCAGGCCCAGACTGGCAATATGCCAGATGGGCTGCTATAAGGTCCCATAGAAAGTCAGTATTTAGTGGGCTGGTGGGGGCTGTTTGGGCCTCTATGTGAGCTGATTGGGCCTCTGTGTACCAGAAATGCCAGAGCCTATTTTGATCCTCAGTCCAGTCCTGTTGGTGCCCCTTTTTCTGGCACCAACTGAAATACCCCCCCCCCCCAAGTCTTAAGCTCAAGTTCATCCCAAAAAACAAAAGATCTCTTCTAGAACTAAGTATTGGGTATGAAGAGTTTGGTTCCTGATAACTGACTGACCTGGTTTACCACCCTCTTACATTTTGCCCAGTTGTCTACCAACATCAGAAAACTGTCCTTACTCATAAGGCTAAAAATACACCTCTTTGGTGTATGGGGTTTATATAGGTTAGTTACCATGCTTGGGCTGAGATTTAGAAAAGGCCCTGACATTTTTAGTATACAAAGGCCCAATATAAGGACCAATAGCTTACAGCAGCCTGGTCTGTTAGCATGCAGATTGCCAGTTAGAATCGGTTACCTGTTAGCACAACAAAATGTTTCAGTATTTTTCCTTCAGTAAACACTGCGCATTTGTTTACTGTGTTTTGTTGATCTTTAAAGATTCTAAATTTACAGCTTACATTTCCTGTTTGCCCTAAATAAATCCAAATAAAACTAAGTAGGCTGTGCATATGCCTGCCCTCCCTTTTTAGCATCCATATAAACATTGATTAGACAAGACTTTAAATGTGGGCTTTGAAGTATTAAGATCAAGTAAATGTGTTAATGCGCCCCCATGGTGGCCTCTAGGAGAGTTTTAATTGCAGTGCTTTGCTGATGATAATCAGTTTCTGAAAAAAAACACTGGGAAACTGAAGGACATTGCTGGCCAAGGGTTGGAACTTTTGGGCCGCATGTCCTCCAGGTTAGCAAAGCACCCAACTATAATCATCCATAGGCAGCAGTTGTTGGGAGCTAACATATTCTGTTAGTACAGATATCCAAAACTATAGCTCATCTGTGACATACAAGTCTTACAATATGTTTTGTTATAGGACTATAGGATTGCTCTACATTGGATATTTGCCTCGTCAGTTGGACAGGATGGAAACCGTGAACGCTGAATCGTCAGAGGTAGAATTCTATTATTGCTACCTGCCGATTGAACGATTCACCTCTTAATGTTTGTAAAGAGAAAATGAACAATCTTTCCCTGAGAACAATCATCACAGGAAAGATCGTAATTGTTACATGTATGACCACCTTAACACTTGCATCAGGTTTAGGAGAAGAAAAAAGTAAATATATCTTGCATTAACTATATTAGAAACATTTTTTGTTTTGCACAGCCTGTTTTTACCCATTTTTACTCAGTTACCCAGTTTTTATTTCTATACAATCCCTTTAAGATCCAAAGCATGACGGAAACCATTGCCTTCATTCAAACACTGCACTTAAACACACACACACCACCTCTGCTTCACAGCGCTCAGAGTAAGGGGCGTGGTGGTAAGTGTGTGTCTGCGCAGGAGTGGGGTGCGGTGTGTGCGGGAAGGAGCGCGGTTGCGTCAAGGGTTGCTCTGAAGAGGTACCATGGAGAAGCTAGCCTACATAAGCTATATACGCTCTGCATACTGATCCTTATACACGTTAAACTGAGCTTTACACCAATGCTGTTTGAAATCTGATAATGGAAATCATTTCTAGAAATTTTTACCCAGCTTTTTTAACAGTTATGAATTGATTGGGACACAATGAACTTTATACTCACACAAATGAATTTTATTGGGTTTATACGAACTGATCTATTTATATAACACACAGCTAATTTATTTACAATTTATGTTTGAATTAAATGATTCAAATATGAATTGTTATAACTATGAATTTATACTATGTACACAATTAGTCAACGGTTGGTAACCGGGGGACGGACAGGGAGGAAAAAGCAGCCCTGGCAAAAGTATCAAAGCAGCCCTTGTATTCACGTGAATGCAAAGCATGATTTATATTTCCAACCCCAAGGTTGACTAGAACTAGTGTTTATTACCATATAATTCCCAGCAATATTATACACCCTATGTGCTGGAACTGGTCCTTGCAATATATCTCACCATAGTTTCTATTACAACTATTATATCAGATGGATTAGTGGCCTTATACTTACAGTATTCTAAATTTTACCAGGATTTGAAACAAGCAAATAGATCAATAAATATTATAACCAGGGATCTGACCACGTGGAGTGTCCACCAACTTCTTAATTCAAAATACCTTTACAAAAATTAGGACTTAACCTCTACTGTTCGTATCCGTGAATGGATTAAAGGGGTGGTTCACCTTCAAGTTAACTTTTAGTATATTGTAGAAGGGCCAATTCTAAGAAACTTTTCAATTGGTCTTCATTATTTATTTTTCATAGTTTTTTAACGATTTGCAATTTTCTTCTATTTCTTTGCAGCTTTCAAATGGGGGTCACTGGCACCATCTAAAAACAAATTCTCTATAAGGCTACACATGTATTGTTATTGCCACTTTTTATTACTTATCATTCTATTCAGTCCATCTCCTATTCATATTCCAGTCTCTTAGTCAAATCAATGCAGGGTTGCTAGGGTAATTTGTACCCTAGAAACCAAATTACTGACACTTCAAACTAGAGAGCTGCTGAATAAAAAGCTAAATAACTCAAAAACTACAAACAATAAAAAATGAAAACCAATTGCAAATAGTCTCAGAATATCACTCTCTACATTATACTAAAAGTTAACTCAAAGGTGAACAACCCCTTTAATAGCAATTACTCAAACCACAATTCTAAAAAGGCAATATTTATTCACAACCATGCCCAGAATAATAATAATAAAACCGAAACTAAAAACAAAGTGCTGCACATGGGAGGAGGGATCCCTCTCCTTTGGAAAGCTTACACACCCAACCCCATTTAAACAAATCAGGTGGGATATGAATAGGGTTTTTTTGATGGTTGCTCCCAATTTAATAATGAAATAATGAATAGTGAAAAAAGCTAAATACATAGGAAGGCCGGTATTTTTTTCCAGAAAAGGTGGCAACCCTAGATATGAATGTATATATGATCTCTACACGTTATACAAGTTATATGCTTATATCCATACTGTCATAAAGGTAAGCCAAATGTAACTATAAAGAAACTATTCCTCAATGACCATTTTGCCGCCAACTGCAGCTTTGTCAAGAGGCTGAATGTGGGGGAGTGGCCATCACGTGGTCCATCATGTGACAATATTGTAGCACTTCATATCCTTCGTATGCCCCATTGAAAGCTTGAGAGAGATTATAAGCCTTTAATTACTGCATCCATGCTGGACAAAATGCATCCAAATCCAAACAAGGGTTGGGTCAGATCAAAACTATCTACTGAAAAAATAAGCATTATTTTATCCCATATTAACCGAGTTATCCATTATATATTACAATCGACATGAAAGTCAGAGAGTTTAATAAAGGCATTGCTGCTCATCACCCTTAAGGCATGGTTGAGAAGTCATTAATAATAAATTCAATATTGATGTCACCTATATGAACATTGTAATAATTATTACGGTAAGGTACAATTTTACACTGGGAACCATTTTTGACGGTTAAGAGCAAAACATTGGAAACACTTGAATATGCTGAAAACACCTTTATTAATATGAATTCCATAATGTTACAGCTGTAACTTGCAATTCGGACTCCCACATGGGATATGACAACCAGACCCAAGACGCCCTTAAGACTTGGTCACTCCCCCACATTCAGCCTCTTGACAAAGCTGCAGTTGGCGGGAAAATGGTCATTGAGGAATAGTGCTGGCACTTCGGGAGACGGGGCCCCTCTCCAATGGTCCGCAGCATGAACAACATTTGAAACATGGCTACTGGATTTAGGCACACATCCTGAATTGACTTGGTGGTTATATACCAGGAAAACAGTCTGTACGTATGTCTAATTTTGGTCGGGATATGGTGACCATAGGAATCATCTAGGTCTCTTATCTACATCTGTGTATCAGATCTTGATTGGAATTTTGCATAATCAACTGATTCCTAATATAATTGAGCGCCATCCCCATACACCGACCTCCTGGCGGCACCAATAAAACAATTAAAATATTGTTGTGTCCAACGATCACACACTTGAACTTGGCTTTTGAAAGGAAATGCATCTCATCATACCTACAGTGACTGTGATCTTTGTGCTTATGTTCATTGGACCTCTTATTGTTTGAACATTCTACCACAATTATTTTTATTCAGGGATTAGCCATGTGCTACCTCTGATTTGGTATATAGTGTTTAAGAAATGCATGCTTAGCTTTTTCTACCTAAGGATCACATTTCTTTATAGTTACATTTGGCTTACCATTCAAGGATACGAACAGTGGAGGTTAAGTCCTAATTTTTGTAAAGGTATTTTGAATATTCTAAATGTTCCTTTGTGTGCCCCCAGCTAGCCCATGTACCCTGGCAGAACTTTAATTATCATGTATCACAGGGCCAAAGTGTGGCATACTTGAAGAGACTAGACTGTCTCATGCAATTAATGTTACATTACATCACAGTGTTCCATATACAGGCTGAAGTGATTGTTCTGAGCATGAATCCTCCTGTTGCCAATATACTTATCATAATCATAAGGGTTTGGGTATATAGCAACCAACTCTAATATTACTAACTGACATTGGTCAGAATTCCTGGTTCTACCCTTATGCCACTACTGGCATGAGCACTAACAAATGAAGGCATCAGCTTAGCTGTGGCTGGTTATTATGGACAGCTCATATACATTTCAAATGTGATTAGCTAATTTACATATTAAAGACATACCTCATTAGCATTTTTAGGTGAGCAGCCTATTTACGTTTTAAAGCAAGCGGCCCATCTGGCATTTGCCTGAAATCACAGATTGCCAGTCCGGGCCTGGTTGGTGATCATTTCATTAAACTCTCCTTTTTGAATAAAATTTAATGAATTGATATACATTTACTAAGTGCAATCTGAGACTGTATTTGTTTGAATTCACCGCAGATGTATGTATGAACGTTTTACTGTGGTGTGCGTGGAATCTGGGTGGGGTCTGGGGGCCAGACTGGGGTGGGCGGGGACAAGGGGGCCCATGATTTCTAATGGCGGCTCTGCCACTATGGGCAACTCTGCCAGATAGCTGGACTCACAAAATTGGCCCGGATTTGTGGGAAGGCCACCAGCAAAGTTTTAGGGACATTTTCCACAGTAATAGGGAGCTGTATGGGGGACTGTACAAGGTTTAAAATTGCCTGTCCTGGTGTGGCTCCTTTATTTCCATGCAGAGCAACTTGGAGGGTAGGCACAGTCCCCTATGGGCTCTTTCTTCCATGTGTGTGGCTGGCAGGGGAAAAGGGCAGCAGGCTGGGTTTCTGATCACTGGCCTTGGGGCATATAACTTTGATGGCTGGACCTGTCACCAAACACTTGGCATCCACAAAGGTTCTTTATTCAGGGTGAATAGGCAAATGTTTAAGGTAGGGTTGCCACCTGTCCAGTTTTGACCCGGACAGCCTGTTTTTTTTAGAAGCTGTGAATATCCACAATAGTATGTTTTATGGTGAATGCTTCAATCCTCTCAGAGGGATGTACAGAACATCCAAGAGTATCAGCCTTTCAGTGAAGAAGAGGAGAGCACTCAAATGCAGATTAACTGCTAGTTATTTTTATTCATGCTGCTTGACACACCATGTTTCAGGCTATTCATGCCCTTTCTCAAGTGTAACAAACACAGATTGTTGAAGCGTTTAAATACTTTACAGAAAAAGGATATGATTCTGACTTAATAAACATTGCCATGAAAGAGGTTGATGCCATCCCTCGCAGCCAATTATTAAGTCACAAAAAGAAAGAACACATTGACCCAAAACGTACCTTTGTCTCCACTTTTAATTCTAACAGTAATAAAATGGAGAAAATTATTAAAAGATATTGGCCACTATTACAAGCTGTTAGACAATTCAGCCATGTATTTAAAGACCCAGCCCGTTTTTGCTATAAAAGGGGACGTACCCTCAAGGATATACTTTGCCCAAGAGACACACGCCAAAAGAAATCTTTATTTAATGGCAAGTAAAAGAAGGGGACTTATCCCTGCTTGGGCTGCAACTGCTGTTGTAAAATCAATCATCCTAAAAAGGACATGAGATTAACCTAAATGTATATGCTACGTGTAAATCAACTCACTATTTACTAGGGATGCACCGAATCCACTATTTTGGATTTGGCCAAACCCCTGAATCCAATGTGAGATATTCGGCCGAATACCGAATCCAAACTCTAATTTGCATATGCAAATTAGTCAGAGGAAGTGCGTGGCTAAAAATATTTCTACTTCCTTGTTTTGTGACAAAAAGTCACATGATTTTAAGGATTCGGATTCAGTTTGGCCAGGCATAAGGATTCAGCCGAATCCTGCCCGAATCCTGGATTCGGATTTTGGTGCATCCCTACTATTTACTAAAATTCCCCTGTGGTTGAGGCTACAGGCTACATCCATAGAACTGAAAACAAGAATTCAAGAAAATAAAAGTGATATTAGAAATTTCAAGGAAAACATAACCCCATGCAATAATGCTGGTGTGTCCTTGAGGAAGCTGCCCCTGCCAGGCGAGGAGATAACAGACTTAAAAGACTTACAGATCGAAGGGAGATGGATTAAAAAAACTAGGTACACTTTATCCTGATGGTTTAAATGACTCTTGGAGTTTGAAACCGTATTTATAAGTTCAACTAACCTAATTTCTTTACTTTACTTTGCAGACCTTGAAATTACTAAATATACTGAAAATAAAATGCTACAATTACTGCAGAAATAGAGTAAGATTTTATAGTTCTAAGTACTTTTAATTAAGCCTCAAGTGTTTTTTTTACTATCCTTTTAAAGAATAAGATTCGGTAATACCGAATAAGTAGTATCACCAGGTTCTGATTTTTTGTATTTTTAACAGTGTGTTCTGTATGTATTGAACAGTTTTTCACTTTGGATACAATATATTAATATAATCTGTGTCATTGGACACTTCTCCTTTGAAAGGACTTGGATTTTCATCAAACGGTGATCACCTAAGAACACGTAATTGGACTGTGGTTTTACTTTTGAATACAATCCAGGATTGGACGTTGAAAATCACAAGGTGGGAGGGGTGTGTTTAAATGGTTCACTTTGAATCTGTGTTTGTTACACTTGAGAAAGGACACTAATAGCCCGAAACATGTAGTGTCGAGCAGCATGAAGAAAAATAATCACTAGTTAATCTGCATTTGAGTGCTCTCCTCTTCTTCACTGAATGGCTGAGCCCGTTTTTTTGAAGGGCTCCCTGGGTCAAAACTTCCTGCTGGTTTTCCAAATTAGGAAATACTGGGCAAGATTCCCTATGATTGATGCGATGATCAGGGACAAAAACATACCTCCCAACTGTCCCTTTTTTAGAGGGACAGTCCCTCTTTTGACAGCTCAACCTGCAACCTTAATTGGCTTTTGGCAGAGAGCCCAGAACAGCTAACAGGTTCAAATAGGATACTTTGTAACAATTTTGAGATAAGAAAATAATCAATTGTAACATAAGGAAAAATATTTTCAAACATTCATAACTTGCCAAGTTTTGTAAAATGAACATGGTAATTAGGGGGGTGTGGTCACAAAAAAATGGACATGGTCAAAAAATGTTGCCGCACTACGTGCACCAAATTCTTTTGCTCTAAAAATGTTGGGAGGCATGTAAAAAGATCTGCTGTGTGTAGCATGCCCATTTGTGTGACCCCCTAATTACCATTTTCATTTTACAAAATGTGGCAGGTTGTGAAAGTCTGAACACATTTCTGTGGTTTTTATGTGCTGTTACAGTTTTGCTAATGTAGGTGAATTGCCCTTTAAGATGCAAGTCACAGTTACCCCAAGAAACCAGCTTATCTTAAATTGTTACAATAGCTTCTTTGCTTTTCTTAAATTGCTACAAATGTATTTATTTGCACATGGCATGTATTATGGGCTCTCTGCCAAAAAGCCTTTTATTTTAATGTTTCAGAAACATTGTATTTTTTTCTGGATGTTCAGGGCAGGAGATAAAAGAGAAAGTCAAGACATTTCAGTAACAATCCAGGACTGTGGGTTGAGCTGTCAAAATCAGGACTTTCTGGTGAAAATCGGGACAGCTAGGAGGTAAGCAAGAATTCTGGACTCGCTGCTGAAAGCCTCTTATTTAATTACATTTCAGAAATGTATCTTTTCTGGCTTTAAAAGGAAAATTCAACCTTTAATTTAAAAAAAAAAAAAAAAAA
>CM044439.1:97835818-97860742 GCA_024363595.1 Xenopus borealis
CCAGGAGTTTCTTGCAGTATAACAGAATAACTTTTATTTGTCCAAGACAAATGATCTGCAGGTTTACTTACAGTGGTACAGAGGCATTAGGCAGTATATACAGGCACACTTGCTCACACAGTGCTTCCAAGGTAGATGCCAGGGACTTCCCTCAAGAGACAGCACAGTGGAACTCCCTGAGGCGATAGCGTCCACCTGCATAGAGGCACCCTCCACATCTCACCACCTTGACCTGGATCCTCACACAGGGGATCAGGGAACTCATTAGACCTCATCCCTTTTAGGCTTTGTCCCTATACTACAGGTAGGGTTGCCACCTTTTCTTGAAAAAATTACCGGCCTTCCTATATATTTATCTGTTTATCCTATTAATAACATTGGGATCAACCATCAAAAATACCGGCCAGGCCGGTAAAATACCAGCCAAGTGGCAACCCTAACTACAGGCCAGTCTTGCCTGAGAGGAAAGTTACCTCCTTGCTATCCCTCCTAGTTGGAGCCAAGCTCCTATCCCTGCCACTAACTAGCCTGGTTGCTCTAGGGCACATGCTCCCTTGGGCTTTGCTGTACCCAGGCCCCCCTACATACACCCAGCTCAATCAGTCTCTATACAAGGTATGACAGGATGTAGTCACAGCGCCTCCTGGCCAATAGCATAACCATGACCTCTAGCTGCATGGCCTCTGCCTAGCAACCAGGAAGATCAGGAAGTTAGGCAATTAAAGCCATAGAGGCATTGTTAACTCTATAGGTCCCTACACATACTTAAAATCACACATGACAGAACCAGCAGGTTATGTGCACAAAATTTTATTAAATAAATTAAGTTAAAACTAAGAAATTTCAAGCTCTCAAGCATTTCATTAAGGCAAATACATTATACCAAGGTATATGTGATAACAAATCAGTAAAATCAGTTAATGGTACCTGCTTTGTCTGAAAAGGAAAGCTAAATAAACATTGTTCGTACCCTGTAGGACATATGACAAAGATGCATGACATAAAAGCATGTGAGACATTAACAGAAAAAAAAAATCAAAATAGATGACTACAAAACTTGTGTTTCATTTTTTGGCTATGCAGATGCAGACATTCCAAATAAGTTAGTTCTAATGAGCTGCAATGCTGAAAAATCATTAATTAATCAGGTTTTTAGTGTGACCCTACCAAACTGAATGAAATTTGAAATGCCAAACTGTAACTGAGCTAATTGTGCTTCGGATATCTTCCAAAAGATCTGGTAATCATTCTTAACCATTCAATATAGATATGTATTTGTACATTTTCAACAAAGAATTGCTTTATGGCAGCAGATATCTACCTATGTCTGTTTGAAACCAGGGGTGTCACTTAAAAAAAGCAAGCAAAGCAGCATGTCTCTAATTCCTGCGTGTATCTATACGTGTGTGTGTGTGTGTGTGTGTATAAACAGAAAAATATTTGCGTGGGGAACAATGACTGCAAAAGCTGCATTTTTTTCCCTCACCTTATTCTTTCTTTCACCCATTCTCATTTCATCCATGTTCCTGACACCCCCCCCCCAAATTTCAAAGGTTAAAATAGAATTTCCCATCCAAGAGTAATATGAGTTTTAAAAATTAATTAGTTATTAGAAAGTTACACATAGGAAAAGGTGTTGCAAGCTCATTAACTGGATATTTAAGGGGACAATAAATGTGGAGCTGTGTGAGGGAAAATTTACCTCTCAGTAGGCTCCGTAAACAAGGCTTGTGTTAAAGTGTGCTTCCCTTTTGCATTAAATTAAGAGAATGCCATTAACACGTTACCCTTTGTTCCCTTACCTATAGTACGACGTTTGCAATGTTTATTCAGATTATATTTTATGCCATTTTATTAAGTGTATGTTGGACACAGATATAGCTCTTCCCTCTATAGATACAGCAAAGTGGCTATAATTTGAATATTTTTTAAAAGTCACTCCACAGAGCTGGTGCATGTGTTTACTTGAACTGCCCCTCTATGCAAACAAAGAAAGCATCTTTTTGGTTGTCTCCTCAGGACCATTTGTGTATATGTCCTCTACCATTCTTAGTAGTGGCCTAGTAGTCGCAACTCCCAAATTCACTAAAAGCACAAAGTAAAGAAAGTATGCTTTGAGTATTCATGGCAAGGTAAACAAAACTGGCAAAGGAAACCAAGGAGGCGAGCATGGACTGTAAGCAGTACTTAAAGGAATACTGTCATGGGAAAACATGTTTTAAGGCTGTTAGGCTGCTGGGGGGGAAAGGGAGGGGTGATATCACTCCAACTTGCAGTACAGCAGTAAAGAGTGATTGAAGTTTATCAGAGCACAAGTCACATGACTGGAGCAGCTGGGAAACTGACAATATGTCTAGCCCCATGTCAGATTTCAAGATTGAATATAAAAAAATCAGTTTGCTCTTTTTTTTTTTGCTCTTGAGAATTGGATTTCAGTGCAGAAGTCTTCTGGAGTGGCACTATTAACTGATCCATTTGAAAAGAACATGTTTTTCCATGACAGTATCCCTTTAACTGGCCTCAATTAATAACAGTGGTAAGTAATAGATTTAGAATGATTCTGTCAAAAATTAAATCACATGTAGCCATGCATAAACACAATTCCTGGCTGGTTATTTAGCCTGGAACTGGACAGAACTGATATACAGTATTTGTGTGTATATAAATATATTTTTTTTATTTATATACATACACACTGTACACAAATAGCCTGCAGCGCCTATATACCTTTTACGTCCTCAACATCCCCGTAGCCACATTAACATACTAAGGTTATAAATGAACAAGTTTGCTTCTTCAGAATAAATGAGGAGGCAGAACTTGCATCATAGGAACAGTTCAAGTTATTTGCAGATACATAAAATAAGATTAAGACTGCAGTGACACATTTTTATATGGAATAAAAGTTATTAGCAAATAATAAGAAAAAAAATTGCTTCTACTGTAGAACTTGGGCCATCAACCTGAAAGTGATGCACCATTATTGCCACAGCACTAAGTCACCAAAAATATACAGACATTCATTTCTTGTTAGCATTCAAAAAACAGGCTGAAATGAGTCAGTGTGTACACCTGTTGCATCTAGCAGCTGTTCAAACCCAATGTTACTTCTTTTCATGGCGCTTTACTAGCAGCTGTAACATTTTTGTTGTAAACATCAACTTTTTGACAATTTCAAAGTGCTCTAGAATCTGAATCTAAAATTTGTGTACCACGAAAGGGCAAAAACTTCAAATTTCCCATTTTACTTGGGTACTTTTTCAGTATCAGCCATGTAGGTTAGTTGGCCTTTAAACCAACAACTGCACTGAAGGGTGGTTCAAGTGTAAATTTGTAATACTGGGTAGCCGTCACTGAAGCATGCATTTTCATGCAGTTTAAAGGTAGGGCTCATCGAACTGCCTTTCAATTTCTCCCTGATTCTTGCACAGTTAATCTTAAGATCTTTCTAAAGAGTTCATGCAATGGTATGTATGACTAATGGAATTTTTTAAGCCTATAAAAAAAACCGGGGTTTATTTGTGTTAAACATTAGGAGGGCTAAGTGTTTCTGTACCATCCCTAGTTTTGCAAATGCTTTGAGATGATTTTGATATTCCAGTCCTCAAAGAATCAGATAACAGAGAAGTCTCTACAGCATCAAAGGTCTCTGTCTCTACCTCTTCATCTTCTATAAACAGTTTGGACTCCTTCCATTCTGGGTACATTTCTTGGCTGCCTCTAGAGACACTAGAGTCACTACATGAATGCTGAGCATTTAGCTCTTTTGTTGATTGAATTAAATTTTGTACAGAAAATGATTTGCTAAAATCTTTGTGTGTGAATGGATTGGAGGGCAATAAGCCACTCTCTGCTTCAAGGCTTTTCCTCCTTACACAATGTCTAGTTAAACTGGTTTGTGCATGCTGTACATTTTCTTTTGAGGCAACAAGGCAGGAGGTGACATCACAACTGTCTTCTTTTGTGGTCATCGGAATAATGTGAGTTGGTTCAGGTTTGCTGATGGGCCTCAAGGTTGGTGCAGGTGGCAACTGTAACGTTGTTGGTGTTGCTGGCTTTGATGCCTGGGTTATTTGGTTTGATATACTGTTTGCTGTAGTTGCAGGTCCATCACTTGGATTGGATGATGCTTGTGTTGTGGGGCTATGCATGGCAGGACTAAATGCAAAGTAAGGACTATTCAATTCATTTGGTGTCAGTACAAAATTCAATCCACGTGGGATGTTGGCACTAGCTGATCTTGTGATTGATCCGCTATTTTGTGCAGAGTTTGACACATCTTTACCGTCTATTGGACTTTGATAGTCTGAAGTTTGTTCACATTCAAAAAGTGGCATCTGAAATGATGCCAAGGTCAGGGCTGAGGCAGATCCTTTCTTTAAGACCTGTTGGTAAATATCAAGTAGGCTGTCTAGCTTTGACTCGATGGACTGTACCTGTATATTCGGGAAGAAAGAATTAGATAATAGTCACAATTACTTCACAAAAGCAAAAAAAAAACCAAAAAAAAAACCACAAGATGGTATTTGTGAAATCTATGAAAATGAAAGGGAAAATATATAGTGCATTTTCTCAAGAGCACAATAAATAGAAATGCATTGGAAATATGTTCTATTCATTTAATTTACATTATTTACTGTAATAACTAGTGCAGAGTATTTGAAGAAACATTTAATTGTACACCTAATCTGACCTTCGCACTTCAATTGTGGGTATAGATATTTAATCAGATTTTCCTATTCAATTAAAACTCCTGTTTAATTAACTACTTCCTATTTTATAGAGTAACAATGTGATGGGGGGATTATTCAGTAGATTTGAAGAGTCTACTACAAGTTATAAAATGAAAGAATATAACTGATTAAAATAGAGGTATGTTATAACAGAACCAGAGGCTGCTCTGTCATGTACCAGAACATATAACTCAGCAGGTGCCCTGACTAATATACAATATTACTAATGTGTGTGAACCAAAGCACCTTAATTGTGGGGGCACATGTACAGTAAATTTGATCTCTACACTTAAATGGAGATGAATGGAACTCCCAAGGTGAGATCCGCTCCTGGTTTTTGTCTTCTGTGATACTATTTCCCCTAGCTCTATTGCAGAAATGCTAGGAACTATGATCATTGTGCATAATAGGTGGTTATCACAGAAGTAATATACATTTTATATAAAGGCCATACCTGTTTCTCTACTTTCACTACTCGACCCAACATACTGAGATCATCTCCTGCTTCAATCTCAGATGGGGTTTTCTCACGGCTCTTCTTATCTGTAGATATCTGGCCCTTTCCAAGAATTTGGTCAACTCTGTTTAAAAAATCAGTGAAATAAAGGGACATTCTAAACAAGGCTAACAAGTTATTACATAAATGTATTCCTACATATATACGTGTAACTATCTATAATCTATCTATCTAAAATATATGTGTATACAACATTCACTTCTGTTCTGCAAAGGCAGAATTTCCAAACACAATCTTACTAGACTGCATTTACAACCGTCACCACTTTTCATGTGTATACCACTTCTCTATGGTTATAATGCTGGGGCCATAGCCACTACCCAGACAGATTGTATCATGAGGATGCTGCAGTTCTTCCCAGCAAATACTTGTGGGAGTCACTCACTGCAGGGGCAGAATTATTATCATAGATCCATTGGTACTTAGAGAGTCTGTCTGCACCAACTGCAGGAAATTACTGCTAACATTCCAAAGCTTTGATCATTAAGAAACTACCAGAGCCTATAGTAAACCACTACGGAATAAGCAACCTTGGCCTCCAGAGAGGCCTGGCAACTGAAGCTGACTTATCTAAAATAAATTACTGGAAAATACAAAAAGTATGCTTTGATTGGGCAAAAAGTACATATAAAAAAACATGAATGGAGGGCACTCCTTAATATACTACCAATTAGTGAACAAAGTACTTCAAATTGAGAATTTTTACAGAGGTGCCAAACCCAGGAATGTACCTACTACATTCCTCCTACCAAGTCATTTATACATATGGGGATGCACACTCACAATAAACAAGCATAAATCAACGGGTGTATGCATAAAAAAATCTTTACTTGATAATTTTCAAAATACATTCAGATCCACATGTACAATATGCACATAGTGCAGTTTGTAACAATTTAAATAAGACAATACATACCCCAAAGGAGAATAAATGAAAAGTATGGCAAACAGTTACACCTACAAGCAGCAGATACGCAGGCCACTGGTGAGAAACCCCAACGTTTCGGCTACAAGCCTTTATCAAGGGGATTCTCCCATTCCATAGCAAACCAATCAGTGATTAGCTTTTTTCAGCCAGCTGCAAGTTGAACATGGAATCCAATCATCTGATTGGTTGCCATGGGTCACTGCCCAAGTGCAAATTTGCCTAGTGAATATGAATGACCCCCTGTCAGTCTGAACACATCTGCACCTCTCAAGCTGGCCTGGGGTAAATCCTAAATGGAACCCGCACTGGGTTTTTATGATTTTAGGTTTCCTTTTCTTCTTCTAAAGGGTCATAAATAAATTGTTGTGCATTGCTCTAACTATTTGGACTTTTAGAGTTTATATCCTATCTGCTCATAATTTAAAAGGTATTACTTACCGTGTTTGAAGGCTCTTTATTCGGCACAGCATATCAAGGTGGCCAGCAGAATACTGTTCAATTACATCTTTCACATCATAAGGGCGTAAGGTTTCCTTAAATTTTCTCTTTGCTAAGTGGAATTTCATGATCCTGTTGAAGAAATAAAGGCATAAGTACATTATCCACAGGTATACCCACACTGATCAGAAACCTGGGATGCACGGAATCCAAGCCATTTTAGGCAAGATTTGGATTTGGTCAAACCAAATCTGAAACCTTAATGTCTCATGACTTTGGATCATGTGACAACAGAATGTGCCTGGGTCTTTTTCTGCACTTACATTTTTTTCCAGGATTTCACCAATTTGTATATTCAAATAGGGGTTTGGTTTGGAATCCATAGAAAAATAGATTTGGAGCTTTCCCATCAGAAATAATTTCCTTTCTATGTACATATATACAATGTTACAGCTCAAATATGCCCATTTAAATGGCTTTTATTAACTGTGTACTCAGGCACAACCAGCAGTACAGGATATAAGAGTCCAATATAGATCTATGAGAGATCTATGAGGGTGATTAAAATAAATGCAATCTTGAGGGAGGTGGCTGGTTTATTTGCAGTTCCAGCTCTCATCATGCCACTCCAGCCTGAAATAATAGATATACTTTGTGTTGTATGAATTCACATGTATTTTATTAACAAAGTTTTGTATATTAGGCGCATAGTCAATATAGTGGGGGAATACAGTATCTGCCAGTAAGAAATTTATATTTTCATACTAGAGTTTTGGCCTCGACAGTTCAGTTTCCCGTTTTTAATGGCTTGTATAACATCTATGACACTTTAGCTGACATTACACTAGATCTGCAGTGAATTCTTTTGTGTCCAGTTACTTGTGAATAAGAATTTATACTGCACATCTTTTCATACTAAGTGAAGGCACTGCTACTTTATTTACAGAGCACTCCATTGCTAATAGCTCACCATTTAACACACTACTGTGCATATACATTGACCACAAGGGGCACATTTCTGTGATTTTCTTTTTTTAACGATTTCTTGAAACATTTATAAAAGTGGACTTTAATATTACTTTGAATAGCAAATTATTATATGGTTGATTTGTAATATCACCTACAAAACAATATTTTATATTTGCAAAACACCAGTGTAGTTGCATCCAATGCATCAAAATAAAAGCATTGCACTTGCATGTGGTAGCAAATAAAATGTAAGTTGTGGTTAATATCAGAGTGAGGATTAAGTCACTTGTGTGTCATTCTTTTGGCACAACGCTGCAGCACCTGTTGACCCAACCAGCTGCAGTTGCTGCTATGTTCATGGTGGGGGTGGCAGTTGCAGGGTTTCCCAGTAGCAACAGTCACGCATTTCAAACAATTCAGCAGAAGAGACAGGAAGGCAGTGTTTGGACACAACTACTTTTAATGAATGGTGTCAATGAAAGCAGCATTTGTACCTTTCGTCCTGCAACCACACTTGTAGCCGTGTTAATATATGTCCATTAATATTTCTCATATTTGACCACAAGATGGTACTGTGTGGTAAGCTATAACAGTTTGCATCTCTATGATCTTAGTAGCTTTCCACTTCTATAAATTTTGTCATATGTCTACAGTGCTCCAGTTTAAAAACAAAATAACACATGCTTCAATTAGCCAATTTCCTTCAGTTAGGATTAATTATATCTTAGTTTAGATCGTACAAGGTACTTATTATCATAGAGAAAAAGTTAATTGTTTTTTAAAATTTGGATTATTTGGATAAAATGGAGTTCATGCGAGACAGCCTTCCTGTAATCCAGAGCTTTCTGGATAATGGATGCTATACCTGAATGCAGACGACAGTCCTGGGTGGGTGAGAGATTCAAAGCATTGTCTAAATCTCCTGCCCAGTCCCCTGTAAAGATACGGATAGCGGGCGGCATGCCACCACTAAACTTTGTCGCCCTAGGCCTGGGCTTTTGAGGCCTGCCCACAAATCCAGGACTGCGCAAACTCAGTAGAAAGCAATTAGCCCATTGATATTGATGGAAAGTGATTGGTTAATTTGGGAGCAAGTTTACCTGTGGTATATGGGTGGCAGATAAGTTTGAATTTAGTTGGGGGACCTGGATGGGCACAAAGGAAGAGCTGTAGTTATCACTTTGTCCATGGCAGACATAAACTACAAGGCTGCCTTTTACTTTACTGAGCACTGCACTTTTTCCACAAAAATCTGCACAAAATGAAAAAAATAGGGGCAAGTCCTTTATGTGTGATGCTATGATACCTGCGGTTTATGAGTATGATAAATAAGCTGCACTAAGCTTGTTTACTTCCAAAAATTAGAAAAATAAAAAATGATGTTAATTAACTACAACTTAAAAATATGCAGATACAGTTTGCTTTGTCACAATGGGTTTCATTTTCTATAATGCTGATTAATTTAATTATGGGCCATCACTGCAAAAAAGCGAGACTAAAAATATCCTGAGATACTTATCTTTAGCCACTGAATGTCTTTTCTCACTAGAGCAAAATAAGGGTCTCAAGAGCTATGAAAAAGATTGATTACTTTATAGAAACTGAGGAGAAAAAAATATTACATTCGTAATGATGAATTACCATCATTTCTTTACCTTATTTGCACAAGCTTTCAAGTATTTACATTGCTGGCGTAAGTACATTTTTTTGCTGAAGTTCTTTAAGTGCTGACGGTAGTAGTTAATCTGAAATGTATGATACATACTATAGGAGATCTTTGGCTACTTGGGAGAAGGCTTTGAAACAAAATTGTTCTGGCAACATAAGGGTAGTTATTGTAGCTATAAATATACCTTAAATATATTATTATATATTTAATTATACATGAGAAATTCTAGAAAGTACCAAATACATTTGGAAAGGAAGAAATGGATTAGAAATACAATGGGATACACTTGGGTGGCAGGTAAATGCTGATATCTTCTTTAGAGGGAAGAGGTTCAGTGTAGGAAGCAGATCTTTTCACAATCACTGTACATTTATTGTATTTAACAACAGTGGGATCTGTCACTAACTGCTCTGAGCTCTATAAATTAAGATGGATAACAATAATAATATCCCAATGTGACTGAGGGGTAGGAGACATGTATTGATGATAAAACCGTATTATTGATCTGAGCCCTGTAGGGCATTTTACCTTACATGCGAATGCTTCCAATGTACTTTGAAATAAGAAGGAAACATTTTTCACTCAGCTGGCAAATAGAACGCTTGTTTAAAAAAAAAAAAAAAAATTGACGAAAATTGCTGTTATTTTACAGAGACTATTGTACAGTTTTCACTACTGTGAATGTCCGCGACCACTGCTGCATCCTTGACCTAGTTCAGTGCATAAAACGATGCCAGGTCGGAAGAAAAGAAGTGCATTTATATAGATTTCAATGCATTTTGCATATGCATTGTTTGAAATATATTCTCATGCATTTAATCCTCAAGCATTATTTCCCTTTCTGAAAGAATTACTTCTGTCCGGTGCACTGCACTGGATTCATACATACCTAACATGCAAAAGCTGATTTGTGAAGCTTTCAGAAAGATAAAAAATGGACAAATGCTCCAAAAAAAGAAAAAAGTAAAAGCCCAGGGGTGATGACTAATGCAAAAGCTTAATGGACATCAAGGAGTTAGAAAAGTGCACAAGAAGATAGCTGAAAATATTTTATAATTTATCATGACTGCAGGGAGATATTTATTTGTAACATACGCATGTGGTGTAGTACACACTTGTTGTATAATACAATTCTGAGAAATATGGGAGAGAAGCAAGAAATGAAGACTTATCCACCCAACAGAGGGCCCTGGCATATCCCAGGAAAAAGTCTATACCTTCTTTTTCATCTACTCAACAGCTGCCAACACTTTTTAGAAATGAGGAAGTGAATACACACATTTGGAACCATTGAGGGTTTTCATATGTGCAAAGGTGGTTGCATAATAATGTGCTTTAATGGGGTAATGTAATAATTAGTGCAAACTTTACTATTGGTCTAGAAAGCCATAGCATCCAATCAAAAGGTAACTATTTGAAGAGAAACATCTAATTAGTTGCTATAGGTATATAGACATGGGTAAACTATGCACCTTTTATTATAATACATTATTATAATTTTTATTATTGGACACCCTGTAGCACCAGGGTACCTACAATGGCCTCGGCCTAAAAAAATTGGTTGATGCCAAAGATCCTGATACTGAAGATTTTCACCACAATTTTGCTCATGATTAATTTCCATCATGTTTTCAAAGCATATATTTTGGACCTAGGGACAGATTTACTAAATTTGTGAATGATTTGAAATTCGATCGAATTTTCAAAAAGATTTGAATTCGAATTTTTTAATATTTTTTGGCCACTTCGACCATCGAATTTCAAAAATTCGATCGAATTAAATGATTCGAATAGATCGAATAAAAATCTAATCGACCATTCGATGCTTGAATTACTTGCCCTTTAAAAAAAATTTGAATCCCTAGTTAGCCAGATTAAACCTACCGAATTGCTATACTTCCCAATGGGAAGCTCCCATAGCCTTTTTTAAAGTTTTTTAGATCGAATAAAAAAATTTGATGGAATGGTTAAAATCGTTGGAATCGTTCGATATGAATGATTTAATCATTCGATCGAACGATATAATCATTCGATCGTTCGAATTTTGTTAAAACCCTTCAATTTCAATATTTGAATTTGAAGGGTTAAAATTCGACTAAAATTCGATGTTCGAATTTGAGGGTTAATTAATCTTCGAATTCGACCAATAGTAAATCTGCCCCCTAGTGTCATCCTTTAATGTAAAACCCTGTGCAGGATTTACCTGATACATAATTAATTCGTTTTTGTTCAAGCTATTTAGTTTTACTTTATAATATTATAATCAATAATTACAATACAAAAGGCAGTTAATCTATGCATAAGTACAAGGCAATGTAAATATTTATGTCTTTCACTAACCTGATTGCTCTTATGACAGTCTTAAGAGCTGGGGTTAGATCTTCAACTGATACATCACAGTGACATCCTTTTTCATCATGAACTTCATCTGCCCCAAGGCAGACATCCGCTGAAAGATAAAATCAAGCTTTACAGAGAGGACTTTTACAAACAACAACCTTTTATGGACAATGGAGCAGCTTCTATAAGTGATCTTAGGCTCACTATTGACCTAAATTTATTGCAAAGTTATTGGAACAAGCTAAAGCAATGGTAACGATTAAACAGTGATATATCACTGGGGCATACAGTAAGCAATATTTTTCCAAAGGAGAAGGAGGTCGGTGGAAATGTTATGTGCAATTATCAACTTCCTGAAAGAAACAATGAGCTGGTCTTGTAACATATAGAATACTTGTCACCAACATTTCATGATTATCATACTTCATGGGATATTAGCAAGCTATTTTAATTATATATATATATATATATAATATAACTGTATGTGTACACACAGTTGTTTGATAATGGGGTAATAAGGTTGCCTGTGAGAGATAAATACCTTTTGCATGATAAATGAATCAATCAGAGCAGCATTTTATGTTCCATGGGCAATTTATGTTTGCCTCTGACATCTGGGGTTTCCTTACGTTTCCTTTTACAGTAATGTTTCCAAATGTTTCTTGACAACACACTTTGCAAGTATTGGACCTATCACCTAAGCCTTATCTTCCTCATAGTAGTGTCATTTTAATAGAACTTTTGTTTCCTTTGTGGAAAGTGGCAAAACATCTGAAAGTAATCAGATATTTCTACATTTGCATTTGATTCCACATCTCTGTAGCTATTTACACAATGCTACAGGCAGTGATTTTTGCCAAACAAGGGAATCTTGGCATGTAAGGCCAGCTATACTGAACATTTATGTCCCTTGTGGCCAGCCATCTAGTCGCTGACTAACTAAAAGTTAGAGACCTGTAAAGCAGGAATTTGGTTTCTCACTATTATGTTAGGCTTTCCTACATTCAGGCCTTTATAGATTACATTTTTGGCTATATTAGAACTGAGCTGTTCCTTTACGAATAAACAAAACAGACAAAAGTAAAAAAAAGTTTAACTAAGTATAAGTGGAAGCAGAGAAACAGCATGTCTGCTTCTATCTCCTACTTTCTGTGTCTACTCCAGCAGCCACTCTGTTGGCCCACTTGAATCACATGAGTATGCAGACATCCACTACATTTGTCTGTGCCCAGGCCGATGCAGTGTTGGGTGCAGATACACAAGTGAGCTGATGCCCGGTGACTGTCTGACTCTGGCTGAACTGCATCATGTTTATACATTTTAATTGTAAACAATTCTTAGCTAGATCAGACTGTAAAGTTTTCAATACACGGGAAGTTGTGGTCAAATGAGCAGATCTTTGCCAAATTTAGCAAGTTCTGTGTTTGTTTAGATGATGAGATATTAATTTTGAGCAAATGACATAGCAATTTGCTCATAATCTACCACAGCATTCATGCTAATAACTTTTTTGTGTTTAGCTATGCCATGCAACTCTATGCTTTTTTGTCTTGTATTTTTTTCATAATTAAAGCATGGTCAAAATAGGTGGGGATCGCACTTCCGAAGCATTCTGCATAACAGTTCCCATACCTTATATTGTTTGCTTATTCCCATCACTCCATTATATGCATGTAAAATAGTTGAATGCACAGAGGGATTGTAAGCTTTGTATTAATGAAGGAAGGCATGGGCCTTACAAAAATAATACTCTGTTTTAGAACTGTTAAGATTAATAAAAGACAATTAGTCAATTTCCAAGCACTATGATCTTTGTTTGTAAAAACATTCCATCCTTTTCTTTGTCAATTGGCTTCATTTTAGGATTGAGGACTATTTATATGTGCATAGCTATTTCCAAATAGCTATGCACATATATGTCATTGTTCCAATTAAGTAATAGAGCTTACGATCAGTAACTGGTTTTGGCTGCGAACTCTTCAGCCTGAGGGAGGGTCGAAACCGTGTCCTATCATTAAAACTCCAACTCTTTTGCACTTTGGTTGGACTCCCATCAGTAGCAACATCTGCACTCGGTGATCGCCGATCTCCAACTGATGCTTGTCTACCCTTTATACTTTGCCCTCTCGGGCTTGCCATGCGGACACGCTCTTTAAAACTTAACTTCTGGCTGTAAAAAAAATATTGCAAAGACTTAAAATGGCATCATTATTATTTTTTATAACCTAAAGGCATTACATACAGAAAGGTAGATTTAATTCCCTGTCAATTAGAGTGAAAGCACTAGTTTGTTTTTAATTTTTTTTAATCAGATCTCTTAATTTGCTCATTTAAATTTAATAAAGATTTACACAATGCAAATTGAAATATGATGCAAGGGATTCAAGCTTATGATAATCATCACATCATTTCTTAAACAATAAAAGTTCATCAAAGCTTATTTTGGAAAATGGCTACAACAAACAGTCATGCAAGCCTCAAAATTCCCAGCAAGCAAAACGAAAAGATTAGTTCATGCAACTGCAAAGCATTATTTGGAGCAATGAAAAGAAAAGTGATAAATAAATCAGCACCTCTTATGTTCCAGATGACAAGAAACATTGGATAGATATTCTGATATCAATTTTAAAACTATATAAGAAGTATGGGGTAATGAAATGAAATTCGATAATAAAAAAAATATGTGCAATGCCAACAGTTTTCTCTTACATATATTTAATATATTTTATGAAATCCTTAAGAGTGGTGACTAATTCCCCAAAGGAAAAACTGTTCTTAGGCCATGGCACACACAAAAAAATGTTTTCTATGTTTACAACTTTTTTTTCCTATCACAAACATTCAGCGGTGTTGAAATGTGTTCCCCATCTCCTTTACATTAGTCTTCCTTCTTTATTGAGCTTCACTATTCTCCTTTTTCTTCTACTGTATTAAAAGTAAAACTCTTCCAAACCACATCATTCATCGTATGCTATATCTACCTTTATAACTCAATCCACTCACACAGTTCTAACATCACCTCAAGTTCACAAATATTTATATGCAAGTCTTAGGGGCAGATTTATCAAATTCGTGGGAAGAATACAAAATTCAATTGGTCGAATTTTAGAATATGCAAATTAGGCAAATTCGACCATTGAATTTGTAAATTCGATCAAAACAAATAAATCAAATAAAAATCTATTCCACTATTCCACTAGTCGAATTACGAATTACCCCTTTAAATTTTAATTCTATTGGCTACTTCGCCAGGTTTAACCTGTCAAAGTGGTTTTTGTGAATTTAGATCGAATAATAAAAATTCGATCGAAGGGTTAAAACCGCTTGAATCAATCGTTTCAAACAATTTAATCGATCAATCAAATTTTTACTATTCGATCGTTCAACCAATCGAATTGCGGTAAAATCCTTTTTCTTCCCTTCCATTCACATGGTCGAATTTCGAATTTTTTTAAATTTAAAATTTGACCAATGATAAACCTGCCCCCAAATGTTCCAGGACACTGCAGTCCACAAATCTGTTTCCATATGACAGTAGAAAAAGTTAAAAACAGCTTTAAAAATGCCTTTATTAGTGTCTGGCAGAAACACACCTAAGCAGCTCAAGTTTTTATCAAATTCTTAATACCAGTTTTCCCTGCATGTATCCAGGCATAGCTCATTTTAGTTGGGCATCATCCATAGCTACTAGTTCTAACTTACAGGCATTCTGTAAAAGCTGATTTCATACAAAGTTCATAATAAGTTCACAAATTGCCAACTCCTGTACAAACAATTTCCCAAGGTGATTACAGAGACACAATGATAAATAAAAGAAATACCTAAAAGATGACAATGTATAGCTCTATAAGTTACTAGACGTGTATATCCAATGTTTTAATATGCAACAAAAGCTATTTAACATCTGTTATAAGAAGAGGAGCTTTCAGAATGTGTATGATGGTTTGTATTGCCCAGTTTCTTTTCATTTATTCCTAGCCGATCAGGTAATATGGAGCTATTTTGCGGCAATGTTCTGGGAGTACCAGAAATCCGAATTAGATATAGTAGATGTAGTAGATGTAGATCTAGTATTCCTGAATGGTAGTGTAAACCTTTCAACACCCTATTGTTGGTGTTACACGTGTGGCGCTTACCTGATGACACGGAACAAACATGAGCCACTCCGCAGTGGCATTGGGAGAGACTGGGTACCTGGTACTTACTAGCACAGTGCCTCCACCTAGTGGGGTCCGTGAATGCACCTACGGGTGGCCCCACTAGTAATACAGTAATAACACACACACTGAATAACATTTCAGTAATTAAACTGACTAACAGTTTATATAAAATAACTGGCCAACTAATAGATGCATCGCTCCTAACCGGTGGCAATAGCCACTAACTAACTTGCTAGCGCCAAGCTGTCTACCTAACTAAGAAAGGCACAGTCATTAATAAATAGTCTCTTTATTCTTCAGTGCCTCTTTTGGGTAGTGTCCCTTTAACCAGGATACGCACAAATCCTCTTTGGAAACTTTAAAGCTCTCTTCAGGCGAGTCCAGCACATTCAGACATACAGTGCGATTACAGATGTTCAGATAGGAATCTCCTGCTGTTTGTTCTAGATCCCTTTCAAACTTTTTGTCTTTCCAGGCACAGTATCTGTATTCTCTATGCCAGCCCGATCCAAATGAATGCTTTTGGTGGAGTCTATCAGCTCTCTGGGCCCACCAGCAGCTCTCTGGCCTCTTTCTCTGTCCCCCATACGGTTCTCTATGCCAGGCCATCTTCTTTTGCCAGTCTCCGTGACTTCCTTTTCCTGCCAGCCACTACTTAGCTGCTGTGACACTTCCTGTTGCACTGAGATCACTGAATATCTAGTTGCTAGGTAACAGCTTACAGCACACAGACACTCTGTGCTTCTGCCATTACAGGGATAAGTAGGATTCCCTACAGTAGCATTACAAAAACTATGCCTATTAATTCTTTTTCCTACCTATGCTCTAGCTAAAGAGTATATTAAACCTACAGACTGACACTTCTGACACAAACAGCACATAAGTAAGGGGTGTGCAAATGGATGTTAATGTACATGACACACAGTAGCAATGTTTGTGCCCCAAAATCAAGCACAAAGATTTCTGGATAAAATAACAATGACATTCTTTGAAGAAGATATATGACCCCCCCATGATATACTTTTCAAGTGTTCCTGAAGTTAAGATATTCCTTTACAGAATCCCACTGCCACCACACAGTATGTATTTATCTTTAAAACTTAATTTAAAAAATTTTTATTCTTGCAGTTTTCCTACCATCCTTCTAAGTCTGTAAAAGCATAATTCTGAGACTCATTTTCTGTAATACATCTGCCATCCCAATACATTATAAATAGGACTAGCTATTGCTAAAGTCAGATTTTTAATAAAAAAATAAATATAGGTATGGGTTCTATTATATGTTTGAAAACAGTTAGCCAGAAAGTTATAAAAATTCAGGTATTCAGTTTCCTATTCTGTGCTATGCAAAGGCAATGTGAAAAACCATCTTCTGAGAAACCACAGGTCTCAGCATTTTGGAAAATAGTCCTTATACCCATACAGCAGGGGTGTCCAACCTGCGGCCCAGGATGGAGATGAATGTGGCCCAGGATGGACGTGAATGCGGCAAAGCTTGAAAGACTTGGTTCCAGAGGAAACTTCATGTTACAAAGGATATAGGAGTAGGCAGAGGAGGGGGGAACCTGCCCATTGCCCAGTTAGTAGTAATAATAATATAATAATAAGTCTATTTAATATCCAGGTGTCCCATATTCCAGTGTATAGTTCCATCTGGTTATCCAACTAGTATTGTAGTTTTTGTGCATTTTCTTTACTTTTACAAATCAAAAGTGTTTGTGTATTTCATGTGTGGCCCCAGACAATTTTTCTTTTTCCAATGTGGCCCCGGGAAGCCAAAAGGTTGGACACCCCTGCCATACAGTGTAATAATATAACTGCTGGGGGAGGTGTATATAACAGCTAGAACTAGATATTACCAAATTGGATTAGCCAGAAACCCATAAGCCAGAAAAAGGTTTTGTTATAGAACCGAAACAGAGGCAGAGCCAGAGGTCAAGTAAAGATGATGTTACTTTAAAATGCTGTTTCATAGTACAGGTATGGGACCTGTTATCAAGAATGCTCCGGACTTGGGGTTTTCCGGATAAGGGATTGTTCCATAATTTAGTTCACAATACTTTAAATATGCTCAACATTTTTAAAACATTTAATAAAACAAAAACAGTTTGTTGGCCTCCAATAAGAATACCTTTGTTGAGATTACATTGACCCCCCTCCAGAGACCTCACCCCGGTCCTTTAAATTTTTTTTTGCCTCAACACAGGTCCCCGAAGCAAAAAAAAGGTTGCCAACCCCTGCTATAGTGTATGTCAGGTCATATAAAAAAGCTGGGATATCACCCTGTGACAATAATGGAATCTCTAATGAAATTCTTCAAGCTCCTTTTGGTAATTCTCAACTTACATTTCACAGGCAAATATAACAAGATAAAAAAGTGAGACACCCATTTAGGAAGTGGGGAACTCTGTACATACATGTAATATGTCATCAATATCAGACAAAATAGTTGCTTTCCGGCAAACATATATTTAACTTCAAATGTCAGATGTCTTTAAAATGTATCTTAGGCTGCTATTAGATACCAGCACCATTGCAAAGATAATACAATGTCCTGGTGTCGAAAAAACATTAGAACTAAAAGAATGTATTGCAGCAAAAATGTCCTATCTTATGACGGCTGTCAACACTAGGCAAATTTACAGCTAGGCAACAAATCAATTTCTTTGCTTTTGTTGCTTCACCTGTAGCTGCTTGAAAAAAGCAAACCACTCATTGTTTGCTATGAGTTACTGACCAGGTGCAAGGCCTGTGGGTAGATTTTTTCTTTAATTGTACAGGTATAGGACCTGTTATTCAGAATGCAAGAGACCTGGGGTTTTCTGGATAATGTATCTTTCCGCAGTTTAGATCTTCATACATTAAGTCTATTAGAAAATTATTTAAACTATCCAAAAAGGATTAATGGTATCTTAGTTTGGATAATGTACAGAGTACTGTTTATTATTACAGAGAAAAAGGAAATAATTTTTAATTTGGAGTAATTTTATAAAATTGAGTCTATGAGAGACAGCCTTTCTGTAATTCAGAACGGATAATGGATCCCATAACTGTAGTTTATTAATAATCGAGCCTTTGGTTCCTAAAACCATGTGTGAGTTTGTAAAGCTATGAATGGTTACTGCATAAGAGTACTTTGGCTTGCTGCTGATCTTTCCTGCTTAGAACATTTATACTATCTGCTAATCAATGAAATTAAAAACACTGATTTTTTTTCTAGAATAAAAATGAACTTGTAGACGTTTATAGAGATACTATGAAGCAACCAAGTAACTTCTTACTTTTTTTTAAAGATTAAATTTTTTGTGCACAAAAAGCAATTTTCTTAGAAGAATTGTGTTTTTCAGCAATGTAATTTAAAACTGAACTGTCATATCAATTTGCATTTATATGAAAGTGCATGTAATAGCATTTACAGATATATATGCAGATTGAGTGAATTTCTGCACTGTTACAGTAGACCTGCTCCAAAGAATGTAGGGCATTATAGATTCAGCATAAGGCCACACCATTAAAATTAAGGCAACTGTTGCTGCTTTAAAAGTTATTGACACTGTTTTTCTATTGGATATTCTATTTCTTGGCCTGACTATTTGCATTAGTTTTCTGGCAAACAACAGATGCCTATCTTGCCTTGTTGTGGATTTTAGTTATAATCCCAGGATGAGAGCTACGGTCCCACAAGGCAAAGTAGGGTTATTTACTCTTTATTTGAATGTCTCATCATCATTTTCTACAATGCAGCTTGGAATACCAGTAGGTGGCTTAACAATGAGTGAATGAGACAAGGTGGTTTAGCAGAGACAATGTAAACCAGTATATTTTACTTTTAAACAATAAAAAAACGCAACTAGTATTGTCAAAAATAATGAATGAAGGTTTTTAGGCTAGTGGCACAAGAGGCATTTTGACTGCTGCTGCCCTCCAACAGAGAACATTAGCAAGCATTATAACTCTCTCCACCTGTCACCACTCCTAAAGTTATTTATGAAAGGGATACTGTCATTATATTTATGGGGTACTTTTTATCTATAAACTACACTGTTTACGCTACAAATCACTCTACCATATAAAATGTTATTACTGAACCAAAGTGTATCTTTTTAGCTGTAATACTGATGTGTAGGCAGCCATCTCAGGTCATTGTGCCAGATCCTGTGACCAGAATAGAACTGCTTTTACATAAGCTTTGCTTCTCCTACTCAATGTAACTGAAGGTGTCAAAGGGACTTGGATTTTTAGTATTGAGTGCTATTCTTATTGCTAACAGGGAACTGTTATCTTGTTACAATCTGCTGATAGGCTGCTGGGGGGGGAGGGTGACATCACTCCAACTGGCAGTGACTGAAATTTATAAGACCACATCACATGACTGAGGGCATCTGGGAAACTAACACAACATGTCAGCCTCAAGTCAGATTTCAAAATTAAATATTTAAAAAATCAGTTTGCTCTTGTGGAAGTCTGAAGTCTGCTGGACTTAACTTATGTGTTTTGAAGAAAAAAAAAAAAGTTATCCTGTGACAAAATCCCTTTAAGAACGTAGGTTTACGTTCATGTAATGGATAAGATGGACCTCTACACAAAATCATCTTGTACTGATGTCTGCATGCTACCACATTTTCAAAATGCCTTATTTGCCATTATCTTTAAAACCTGTGTTAAAAAAGAAATCATATTATGAAAGAGATGTGACTATGCAATATGGGATTAGAATCAAAACATTCACTGTTGAGAGAGTCTACTCGCAAAACTCTTACAAAGAAATTTCAAACAATGAAAACTTTTATGACTATAGAAGAAAAATAAAGGGTTCGTAAGGCTTAGCCTACACAAAAAAAGCTAACTGCCTATATTTTAAAATGGGTCCTCCTACAGAAGCTCCCTGTTAGCCATCTCTCCAAACCAAAACTTTCTCCTTATTCCTCAGTGTGTGGTTCTAGTTAATAGAATGAAATTTGCTGACTGTTTAAAATGTTGACAGCTCCTATATATGTGTATATATATATGTGTATATATAAATGTACTGTAATGTACAGTATGCAGTTTTTCACCTTTTCCCTACAACATTATAATTTTGCTTACCATTCTAGATGCACACGGGATAAATGCAGCTGCCAGTAAATAGCATGCACATTAGACATTATACATGCACACAGTGCTTCATGCTGGCTAAAGTCATTAAACATATTTAGGAAACAAACTACTCAATGCAATGGAAACCCAAAGGGTCAGATATTAAATCCTATTGTTATTAGCATGCAACCCTATAGTTACTAAGAAAACAGCATCAGATTCCAGATAATGCTTCCAATTCTTTTCCACAATTGAACATTCTTTAACTGCCACACTTACTACTGTATCTAGCATTAGATATGAAATTCACTGATGCAGGAAAAATCCAGTCCTGGACACTAACCCAGGTATGTATTTATTTTAAAGACCAAACTAACATATTCCCATTTTCTAACCGAGTCTGAAAGGCCAAAAGAACAGCATCTGAGCAGAATTATGGGAAACTAGTACTTGTTGGTCAATATAATTGTGCAATTGCTCTGATGGAAGTTTCCGTGTAATCAGTTTTGTGAAGAGACTCATTGTATTGTCCATTAGAATTAAGTCTGGGAAAAGAAATGTCCTTAAAGGGAAACGCATCAGTTAATAGTGCTGCTCCAGTAGACTTCTGCACTGAAATCCATTTCTCAAAATAGCAAACAGATTTTTTTATATTCAGTTTTGAAATCTGACATGGGGCTAGCATTTTTGTCAATTTCCCAGCTGCCCCATGTCATGTGACTTGTGCCAGCACTTTAGGAGGGAACTGCTTTCTGGCAGGCTGTTGTTTTTCCTTCTCAATGTAACTGAATAGTACACAGTGGGACATGGGCTTTACTATTGAGTGCTGTTCTTAGATCTACCAGGCAGCTGTTATCTTGTGTTAGGGAGCTGCTATCTGGTTACCTTCTCATTGTTCTTTTGTTAGGCTGCTGGGTGGGGAAAAGGGAGGGGGTGATATCACTCCAACTTGCAGTACAGCAGTAAAGAGTGACTGAAGTTTATCAGAGCACAAGTCACATGACTTGGGGCAGCTGGGAAATTGACAAAACATCATGTCAGATTTCAAAATGAAATATAAAAAAATCTGTTTGCTCTTTTGAGAAATGGATTTCAATACAGAATTCTTCTGGAACAGCACTATTAACTGATGCATTTTGACAAAAAATGTTTTTCCCATGATAGGAACACTTTAAAAAAAGGGCATCACAGGGCTGTATTTATATATATAGGTACCCGAGGTCCTGTGTCTAGGGGCCTGTGTCTAGGGTGCCTATATAACAAATTCAATTTTGAGGGTTAAATATAAAAAATCTGCCAGCCGATACTAAATTTGGCAGTTAAATTGTGGGCGTGAGGGGTTATGAGCACATTTTTCGCTGGCAGAAAATACATCATACAGTGTATCACATTACATGCAGCTGCCATGTGATGTCACTTCCACAACGGGGGAGCAATATTTTTGTGCTCCTAACCCCCCCCCACAACACATTGCTTTTAATCCAGGATTGAGCAGCAATGTATTGTTTACAGATTAGGACATCTTCTGGCAACAACATGGTCAAACCTGCAGCTTTTACGGTATAAGTCGTCTGAATTATTGGTATATCTTTATGTGAAACTTATGCACATACAGAATTGCAGCATCATTGAAGAGCGTAGATCTGCTTCTCTCTGTCTCCCTACATAATGCAGACCAAGAGAGCAGCGGAGCCAACTCTACTGCAAGGACTTTAGCATTAACCTTGATGCTCTCCCTAACCCTAAAACTAGTATGGATGATATAGGATAAAGGAAGGAGCATGGAGAAGGCATATTTATAGTTTCAGAGTTGTGTAATTATGTTGAATGAAATTGATCCCATTTCTGTTCTTTTGTTTTCCCTGTGTAATTGCCTTACAACTGCTAGGAAGCATTCTTTATACACAGACACTAATGATTTAGGATCATTTCTCAGAAGAGAAACCCAAGATTTGACACAATTTAGAAAGCTTTACGCAGCAGGTATATCCTGTCCTTAATCCCTCTGGACGCCAATCATATTAATGATCCCATCTGTGGAGTATCTGGTTTAGCTGTTGATATGTAGGGGGCATTTTGTTTCCAACTGAATAACAAGAGGGCAGCCTGCTTATGAAGCCCATGCATGCTGAAGTGCAGCTGTTTGTTGTAGGCCAGAAGTTTCTATTTATAAGACATCAGCGTGTCTGGCCACCACATACTGCCAGATCACAATTCATTATTCCAGGCAGCAAGCAGCAGTGAACATTACAAGCACTTTCAGAACCCTATACAAAGAAACGAAAGTTAATGCTGCAGGAGGAAAAGGCACAGAATTGAAATTTCAAACTGCTAAGTCACTAATCATGCACCTGCTTTAGTTGGCATTCTCAGAAATCACAGGAGCAGACAGGATGCTGAATACCTAGGTTTCCGAGAGGTGTACATCCTGAAGAGCTTCTGTTTATTACTACAAAGCTTACTAGGAGGGAGGGGAGATATAGGATTACGTTACAATGCAGTGAACTAATAACACAAGGGTTAGGCCTTACCATATTTGACAACAGCTATAAATTTTCTAAACAAAAGTGTGTATGTCTTCAAACAAAACTTGAAATATGACTTATTTAGAAGAGGGCTTTGTCCTACCTTTTAATTTGTTGTGCCTACAGGAATATCCTTTTCTGAATATGTGCAGTTAGAGCCAATTTCTAGAAACTGAGGGTTCGCTTTTTTAGAACTGTTTAGTTCTGGCCATACCAGACAATGATGTAAGGGTGCAGCCGCAGGGGGCAGAGTCATGATGTATCCATGGCCATCTGAGACATAAAGGGACTGAAGCTCTTTAGATTTGGTGAGAAGCAGGGCTTGCAGAAGCAGAGAAGGGTTTGGGGCAGAGATGGGCTGGGGCAACTAGATGTTACAAATTTCCCAGCAAATACATTGCCTGTCAGTTTGTAATAGCCTATGCTAGGACAGTATTTAACCAGATAGGCTTGTGAAACACCAGCCAGGTGACAAACCTTCAAAACCTTCCACTCTTGCTGCTGTAATAGGAGGAACTGATGTTTTGACCTCTGCAGTAGTAGTTAAACACAGGGTCGGACTGGCCCAGCAGGACACCAGGGAAAAACCTGGTGGGTCCTGGCCCACCCTCTACCCTTGATTGTGGATGCAAGTATAAGAAAGCAGGAGATGTGGTGCACAGGTGAGGGGATGGTGGAAAGGGTAGGCTGGCTCCAGGTTTCATGACTGGGGTGAATACTTGAGCTGGCCCACTGACAGGCAGAGAGGTGTGTTTAAAATTATTAAATGCAAATATTGAGAAGAGTAGAGACACAAACAATGTTCCCACTATTTAATGTTTTTTATGTAAGGATAAATGTAGAATAAAGCCATCCAATAAATAGATTATATTTTCTCTTTAGTAAAGTTAAGCAAATATTAATTGGCTTGTCATGGTGCAAATTTACCGTAGTGCAGCTGGGGCTAACAACAATAACCATTTTTCCCAGTGCACTAAAGCTAATTGCTGACTGGGTGCTATAGGCAACTATGCTTATAAAATATGCACCATGCTATTGAACAGCCCAGTAATGATAGTAGTAAAGTATAAAACACATATAAGGAGCCATTTCATCATTTTAACATTATTTAACAATCTTAAATATGAGATGAGACATACAGTTATTCCTAATATATTAAAATAAACAGCAATAGTCTATAACTTATTTTCGACTCAAATTCGTCTTCTCAGTACAGTTGGCAGGGCAGAGTTATTGCATTCCACTGCAACCCATTAATTTGACCATTAAATCAAGAGCAGGGCTCCTGCGCTCATTTAGTCATTATTGTGTTGACAGCAAAATTTTTGAAAAACATTTTGTAGAGCAGCAGGGATTTTGTAGTATTTAATGCAAATTATTGTGCTATTTGAAATTGTCACTGAAAGTGATAGACTGCAGAGCAAAAGGCCACCAACAATTGTATTATTTTAAAAAGGAACATTACATTAAACTGTAGTGGATGTCTAATAAACCTGTTCTACTAAAAGTATTTATTTTTTCTTACACAACTTTATTATTTAATGGTATATACTGTATATATATATATAT
>CM044439.1:97860752-97877958 GCA_024363595.1 Xenopus borealis
TATATATATATATATATAAACTCCAGTAAGTGGAATACGATTTATATAATGTATAATATATGCAGTATATACATATACATAGCACCTTAGAATAGCTCAGACAACATATAAGTATGAGCTATGCTGTAGCATGTGTTCAGTTGGTCTGTAAAATTATTCTGACAGGCTCTTGAGGACTGATGATGTGACCTGTTGCCCAATCCTTTTCTGCCTGACAACGTACAGTTATTTTGGCAGTACTAGTCACCAGATTCTTCATATCTGAATGAATTTAATAATTAAAGTACATAAAATCTTTATACTTTTACTTTTCTTTACTACAGATAACGAAAACACTTTCTTTGTAAAACAATACAAAAAGAAGTGGAGGGACATACCCGAATAATACTTTCCTTTAATTTTTTTTAAAATTGATCTCAGTAATATTAAAGTTGTCAGTTTGCAAAAAGTTTTGTGCTTGTTAAATTTATGTAATAAGGTCCAGAACCCTGATGTTAGGAAAATAACATTCCCTGGTTGCACTGCTATTAGCATATACAGAGTTCTGCAAGGATTTTAGCTTTTTAAGGACCCCTCCCAATATGGGGTTAGACTTTCTTGTGCATGTCATTGCCAAAATAAAGGAAACCATGACATATATGAATAATCTGCCAGGTCACCAAAACCCTGCTGCACTATCTCAGTACATCAGAAACACTGGAGTTTTAATACAAACACTCAGCATCTTGTTTATTCAAACCAAATGCAAAAGGTCATTTTATTAATACTTCCCAATGACCTGACATCCGTACACACTTACACTTATGTAGAAAACACAAGTAGCCAGCCTAAAGCTCCCACGCTCTGTAAAAACTATCCCAACACACTACAATAAAAAGCTTCTGTTAAAATACATAAATCAAACTTGTAATTGCCAACCGTTCCATAATAAATACATGCTTAATTCAATTCTACCAATATAATTAGATTTCCTTATATGGTATGCCTCTAATTAACTGTATAATTGCATTAGATAAAGATTACAATTCCTCTAGGTCTTTTAAATTTCATCCATTAAAATAATTCCATCAATTGAAATAATAAGCAGTACTACTACTGAGAATGATGCTGAACTGAATGTACCAACAGATATCCATTAACTGAACCCAGTACTGTATCCAGCACCATCCACAAAGCATCACAACACCCCTATGCTTGACAGGGGAAAATTTATTATTATTTGCATCAGGGAGTTCAATGTATTGTTGCAAGAAAATGTAACAGATCTTAATCTTGTTTAAGTTTTATTATTATTATTTATTATTATTTATTATTAATTGCTTTTTCCCCCCTTCCCAAGTGTGTTTTTTAATAGATAAAAAGCCCCCTGCCTAAAACCTGAGATGCTTTTTAACATCTAGTGGAAAAAATTCTAATGATGCAAGAAGATTTATTTTTTCAATGATTCATGGAACAAAAGGTGCAAGGTTTACAGAGGTTTTGATCCCCATGGCAATCAATCAATCAATCGCTACCTTGCGATTGGTGGCTATTTTATAAATATATGGCTAACTAAGAGGAAGGGATGGACAGGAGTATAATAGGGCAACCGTGATCACTTATAATTTTTCTTCAGCTACAAAAAGGCCACCCATTCAGCATTCCTTCAAGGCAGTGGTCCCCAATGAATGGCTTGCAAGCAACATGTTGCTCACCAACCCCTTGGATGTTGCTCCCGGTGGTCTCAAATTTATTTAAAGTTTACTGCAAAAAAAGTATCCTGTAGGCTGCCAATCCACATAGTGGCTACCAAATAGCCGATTGCAGCACTTATTTGGCAACTTGGCAATCTTTTTCATCGTTGTTTTGCTCCCCAACTTTTTTTTAAATTTCAAAGCAGCTCACAGGTATAATAGGTTGGGGACCTCTGCTTTAAGGTATTGCCAGAAGAGAGAGAGATTAACAACCTGATTTGGGTAAAACATTGGTCTGCATAAGCCAGTGAAACCTCTTACCTCACACAAACCCGCTCATCGCTATTGATAGTGAAGTTATCAAGCACTATCTCTCCAATGATTGTAAGCTGTTTGTACTATAGTGTCTATGATAACAGTCTTTTTCTGACCCATTCATCGCATGGCCTTTATAACACATCCATTCTAATTTTTACACTGCCTGATATTGACAAATGACACTCATTTTTGAATTACAACATTTTTATAACCATTCATATACTGTATTTAAAGTACTATGCACACAAAAATGTATAAATGTCATTAATATTCTTTTTTTTACAAGCAGAAAATTGTTCAGTTACAAACCTGCCAGTTGCCTCTCCTTGTTCTTTCCTTCAGGTATTAGTAAATGAAAGAGAAACAATGTAATTAAGCAAACTGTATTAATTTTTAATATCATAAACAATGTAGTAGACAACTTTACAACTGGGATAAAAAAATATAAATGAATTATTGGACGCAAGACCATGTGCAGGCGCAATCTGCTCAAGCAAAAATGAAAGCACCAAACCAAAGTACGTGTCCATTCTCCTCCCACAATCCTTTTCATACATGCAACATGCATAGTACATACCACAGCGGACTGAGTTGGCAAAGCACTTAGTGAAGCAAAATGCATTGCTGACATACTTAACAGAAAGCTGTAGAGTTTAAAATGAATAAAGGTATCTGCGGTGATGAAGTAGATTTCAGTCAATTTATATTTTTTCCTTCAGCAATAAAATTTGGATAGAGGCATTTGAAAAGTTATTGGATTTTAAAAAATATTGGGATTACACTTTGTAATTCTACCTTGTTTGTCCAACAATTGCTCTTGACATTTTTTAAATAAAAAAAATCAAATTTAAAACCAAATCACCCCAGGCTCCAATTGAATTTTTTTTTTTACTGCTTCTATTTAACTTTTGGGTGTGTACATTTTTCCCCACCGTTATGGAGACGTAAATGAGCATCTGCAATTGCCTTGCTGGCCAATGTGTCTGGAATATATAGTGTAGATATATAAAGTAAAGTCCAAACTGCTGTATGAAGAACTCTGTACTACCACAGAGACTATTGAGGGTCATTATTATAGATAAATTATTTTGATTATTATAATGATGCCTAACATTTAGGGGCTTTTAGCCCTCGAATTCAGGCAAAATTCGATAAGCATTCAACTATCGAATGTTTATCGAATAGTTTTAGGCTATTTCGATATTCAATTTCTCGATACAATCGTACGATCGAATACCAATTGTTCGATTTCACGAAAGAATCGTGAAATTTCCTTTGATCGTTCGAAAAATTTGTACGATCGAGGCGTTCGATCGTACGAATGGTATTCGAGCAGGTGATAGAAAAAAAGCCTATGGGTGGATTCCCATAGGCTTCTATTGCAATTCGGTAGGTTCAATCTGGTGAAGTAGGCAGTCGAATAAAATTTTATAGTTAAAGTACTTCGATCATTGAATGGTCAAATTATCGAATATTCAATCTATTCGATACGCTCAAATTTTGTGTATTCGAAGTAGCCAAATTTGCATATTCGAATGTCCAATAAAATCGTACGATCGGAATTCGATCGAACTTCGAATTATTCACGTGCATTTTGTAAATCTGCCCCTTAATAGTTCATTCATTTGGCTGTAAGTCAGGTAATTTATGGTAAAAGTATTTAGACTTATCAATACAATACATATTCAAGCCAATTCAATTAATTAAAACCAATAGCAGCAGAACTGTGTTTTGTGGCTCTTTCTATTTAGTCTTTATTGCAAGGATAAGATGTGCTAAGAATATCTAACGCAGTGATTCCAGGTGTTTTTGGGGGCACATGCATTTCAGGTAACTTTTGGAAAGGCTGCTGATTTAGATTTAAAGGAGAACCAAGCCTGTAAGTGAAAAAAAAACAGAAGTCTTTAGCTTCAGAACAAACACACTCTGCAGATTTCAGCTCCAGAGGTAACACACTTGGCGGATTTCAGCACGAAATGTAAAGTCTCACGTTTCTTGGCTGATATCTGCTGAATGTGTTTGCTCTGGAGCAGATACAAGGATTCCAGATGCAGAGTAGAGGATTCTGCTAGTGGTCAGGGGCTGAAATCTGCCTGTGGATTTCTGCCCATCTGTCCCTAGCCTAAAACATACAGGCAGGTAATTTTACTCATAACTGAACTAACCTTAGTGCATTGACTCCCTCTTGGAAGGGGAAAGGGCTGAGCCATAATTCTGTTTTTTCTCCTAGGTACACTTGAAAGCCCTGATTGAAGATCAGTTAGGGTGAGATTGGTAGTGCATTCTTATTCACTAACCTAGATATTGATGGAGGGACTGATGCACTAATGTTTTTCTTTATTCTTAACCATCAGCTATATGGGCCCCTGACTTAACCCCCCTTATGGGGCAGGAACCTGAAAAAATGTCTGACAACCACTGCCCAAGGGTTATGTATGTGTATGTGATGGGGGTACAAACAAAAATATAAATATTCTAAATACAGAGTAAAATTATTGTAATGGGTATTACAGGTCTTTTATTTTTGTCCCTGCATAAGTTCAACATTATGTTTTGGCTAGGTAATGCTGACAATTAATGCTAAGTTATTTGAATAAAACTTTAAGAAATGATGACTCAAATATTTTCTTCAAAGAACATTGTCAGAGTTGCAAATTTCCTTCTATAGTTTATGAAATTGTTCCCATGATTACATGTGTAATGACATTTCAGGAAAAAAGAGTGTTTGCTTCTGTTAAATTAGTTATCGTTAATGAAGTTTAAAAACTGAAGTGTGCTGCAGTGTTCCCATGCTCAGTATTTTTAATATGTAGGCTTGTTTTAATATGATAACCGTATGCAGTATACAAATGTGTTTGCTTTAACAAGTTGTGCTTTTAACAGGCAACAGTAGAGAATGACTAATAAGCCATTTCGTTATATTCTATGGTTTTATGCAACCACATTGCCAATTATTCAATAAAAAGCACCTGCTTTGTGGCCAGACAAAGACATCTGCTTTGAGGTCAGGGATCACTGCTTTAGGGTGAGAACAGACATGTCTTTACAGGAACATGAAAGCAAAAGAAGTACTAGCCCTAAGTTATCAAGATTCAAATAGTGAAAACAATACCTTCAGTGTCTGGTATAACCATTAGCAACTATTCCAAATCACGCAAAAATACAAAATATTGGCTCATGAAGTAACTGCAAAACTTGGAAACTCCTGTGAGTTTTAATAAGCCATGTTATGACATGTCAGGTTGAATATGCAGGGGTTACCCTGCTCTGCAGTCACTTCACGTACTACTATTTTGTATTTCAGGCTTTATTGAACAGCCTACAGTTTTCATGGTAAATAACTGTTGAAAAATTAAGTATGAATAGGCTTCTTCTAAGGAAGGATCTAAAAGAGCTGCAGTTCAGCTGCTTGCAATAGAGCAACTAAATAAGACTAAATGGATGGAGAAAAGTATGTTATTCTGGCAGCTATTTAGGGGCACATTTACTAAAGGTCAAAATGAAAATTCGAATCTAATTTCGAAGTACTTGCCCTTTAAAAATCCTTCAACTATTTGCCAGCTTAAAGCTGCTGAATTACCATTTTAGCCTATGGGGACATCATAGAACCTGTACTGAAAAAGTTCCAAGAATTCAAAGGATTTTACGGAGAATCGTCCGATCGAATCGAATCATTTTTTTTTTTCAATCGAAAATGGACCTATTCGATCAAAATAGGTCTATTTTCGATCAAAAGAGCGCTTTAAAAATACGTTGAGGGTTTTTTTTTTAAATCTGCCCCTTAGAGTAATTTAGAGAAAGAAAGAAAAAATTGTTTACTTATTTTAAAGAACATTTTATATAAATATTCATCCAAATTTTAATGGATGGCAATAATTATTCTTTATCCATAAATGGTATCAATTAATGGTGCTTTTTGAAGGACACTATATTTTTTCTGGTGTAATTAGGAATGGTTCATGCTTTTTGGCCCTCGTGATTTGTTTTGACAACTCATTTTGCTGTACAGTCTGTAACCAGAATCAACAAATAAAAACATGGAAAAAACATTCAGTGAGTAATAATTCATTGTTAAAAGCAATTCACACACAGGTTTCTTATAAACATACTAGAAAATAATTCTATGTTTCCCATAGTGAAAAGACTAATTACTTATTAGCATAATTTGTCTGCTTCTTTAGCAAGAAAAATTATTACCCGGGGGTCTGGCCACAGAAGTTGGGGGTAGGGTAGGGAGTGAGTTGGGGGTCCAATTTGGTGTGCTGGCGTCCTATTCAGTGTGCCAACATCCAATTTGGTGTGTCGGCATCCAATTTGGGTGTGCCACATAAATGGTGGGCTAGGCTCTGCGGCCCAGTTCAGGACTGTCTACGGCCCGGCGGTTGGGGACCCATGATTTAGTGGATTTTTTATTGTATTTTTTTATTTATTTGACTAATAATTAGGCCACATGTACAAATTACATATTCAGCCTCTACTGTGTGTATTGATTGTTTAACTATGTCTCATCCAGATTTTGAAGTCACTTCAACTAAATTTCCGACTTGGCTTAGTCTACTGGGAACCAAAACTGCCTGTGTGTATGACCCTTTAAAAACATGGTGACAACAGATACTGTAATGTTTATACTGGCAACAGTATCACTCCTCATAGTGTGTGTCATTGTGCAGTATATGCTGTTATCATCCTACATACTGTATATTGTGTTTATATAAGATCAGTAAAGAGAGATATATTAACTGAGTAGTTTATTTTCCCTTTTCTACAAACTTATATTGTTCACAGATCATCATCATGGAGTGATTGAAACATTGCAAGATCACCATGGAGTGCTTGTATAGTTATTGGTTATTATTATTCTTATATACATTTTTTGCATATAATACTGGTGAGGTACTCTGTCCTGATATTTATATATATATATATATATATATATATATTCAGCATCCCCTACCTAATATACCCATGTTAATTTTAATTTGGAGCCTGGAGTTTATTAGTTTATTTTGTTTAAGTAAAAATATAGTGAGGTAGAAAAGAGTAAGAAGACAAACCAACATAAATACTAATGTTATAGAGATTGAACAGACATCAAGAACAACACCAGCTGCCATATTTGTACCTACTTTGTAGGGCTGCAGGTATGCAAGGCCTTCAAATGAGGCTTCCAGGTAGCAATGGAAACCGATTTCTCATCAGCCGCATAACTACGCCATACACACTACGTGCAGGATATATGATAAAAAAAAGAAAAACAAGGCAGAGGGAGCAGGGAATAAAACAAAAATTGAAAAGCAGATTAGTAAACCAGTACAAGTCATAGCTTTCTTCATCATTCATAGCATTGATACATGCCTGAGAGGTGGAAGAATACTTTCATAAAATCGCCAGGTGGCTGTCAGATATGTTCGACTGGAATCAGTAGAATAAAACCGCCACGTAGCCTGGTATGAGGAGATAATAAAAAGCACAAGGGAACCAACAAAACATGAAATAATGGAAGAACCAAATTTGTTAAGGAGTGTTAATGTACCAAGCACACTGCCTGGGAAAAGTCTTTCTTGTAGGTCTTTTTAATAATGAGAAAAGTGACACTGAAACCAAACCAAAGGAAGGATTTTATCGCTTATTTAAATACACCACTAGACTGTGTAGTTGCTCAAAGTAGATCTTACACTACTGCCTGCAAATTGACCCTGATCTTTACAGAATCTGGGGTTATCTTCTTGGGTGCTGTCCCTCCTTCCTACTCAATGAGTTCCCAAGATATTCAAGATTTTCTAACTCTTTCTTGGGGAATTAATTAAGTTAAAAAGAAAATAAAAATCTTTTTGGGAGTCAGAAACTCATCCCTAAATCGCTCAACATATTTTGAGTCACTTAATCAATTGAAACCTTAGGAATCCATCTCTAAAAATCTATTTGGGATATTGGTTTGGACAGCCAATGCTCCATTTGTAAGTACATACTTCTTTCTGTTAAACAGTAAAAAAAAAGAAACCACCCCTAACACTTTGGAGAACAGAAAGATGGCACTGTAGCCAAAGTTGTTAGATGTGATCAGATGCCCTTTTAACTAGTTGTACAAACTGCAGTTAATATTATGTCAAGAAACCAATTACCAAACCAAACTATGGCCCCATCTACTGCATAGGAAGCAGTAAAAACAGCACCCATGTTGTGGGTGACAAAGGGTTTGCAAGTTCCAAAAATTATTGTGGTATAATTCTGCTAAAGGTTGTGTACCATATGTGTACTGCTTCTTATATTAGTACCCTAAATAGGCCCAGCTACAATTATCCTGAGCCTCCAGCTGCTGAAGGAACATACAGATATTTAATGCTTATGCTAATGATATCCAGTCTACATTGTTTGAATTTCCAGTTTCTGAAGGCTGCAAAGAGCTACAGTAGAAATAGTTGAAACAACACCCTGATTTCTGTTTTTTCACCAATGAGAGTTTCACCTCTCTGCACTATTCTGGGTGCCTTTTTTCTAAATGCTGCCCTGGCTGTGCATTGCTGCTGTTCAGAATATGTTTATCCATTATTGAGACCTGTAAATATCTGAACCTGGAACTAAATATGTTATGGCTGTAATGAATCATGCAAAACATGCATTTTTAACATTAGGATGCAATGGGGGTCGAATACAGGTTAGAAGTAAAAGATTAAGATCACATGATCAAGTCTAAAGAATATACAGTTTAAGTAAAAAAACATTTTGCATTGTAGAATTACACAAGAAAAAGCAAGCATGTGTGCTTACCATTTAACTAGTAAGGGACATCTGTCCATCTGTCACAAAGCCTGTGGCCCTTTAACTGAAAATTGACTATAACTGAAGCTCAAAACGCTTAAAGAACCATCCAGTGAAACTCAATATTGTATCAACTAAGAATGGTTTAGAAGGTAATTCAGATCCATATTATTGTACAGGTATTCACTTGAAAAAAAATGTATCTTTTTGCACACTGCAAATCCTTTCTTTTTAATTTTGTACACTTTTCTGGGTTGCTTATAATGGGTTTTCTGGGTTGCTTATAATGGTCAAATGTAGGTTGTTTCAATATCCATAAGGCACAATAAAGCATTTCTGATCTGAACAAACACAAAAGGTCAATGAACAGTCAGCTTTTGTGGTGGAAACATAAAGAGGAATAAATGAACACCTTTCTAACTTCTGTAATGTAAAAAATAAACACCAGGGCGTAACTATAGAGAAAGCAGATCCCACAACTGCTCTGGACCCAGGTATAAGTATAGGGGTTCACCAGGTCACTGACTAATAAGCAGGTTTCATGAAAACATCCTATTTCTAAAGTTAAAGGGTCCCTAAAATGATAACTTCTGCTTAATGGAGGGAATGGAAATGTTCAATTGCTGCTAACAGTAAAATACAACTTCATGTTACATGAAACATCATACTGGACACATACTGGACAGGGTGGGAATCTGCCCTAAGGAAAAATAACTTTGTCATTCACTTGTGGCTGTCATTTTACTCAGCATGCCTCACATAGAAAACCCAAGTTTTACATAGTTATGCAGGACAGAGTGTCCTAAAAGCCATCCTGTACCACACATAGCAAAAATGATTACTTTTCAGCTGACACACAATTTAGATCTTCACTGTATATGTAAAATATTAAAAACTGCATATATAAAATATCCAGAAGCAGTGAATTTGGCATTAGTTCTCTTCTCAGTAATATTTCACTTACTGTCAACACAAAAGCCTCCCACCTGTTCTGTTTACTTTGCCCACACCTACAGGGGCGCTGCGCCAATGAGGCGAGATGAGAAACTCTCCTTAGACGGCAGCACCCCACTAGGTACCAGGGGCAGCAAAAGCTGTTTTTCTAACCGGAAATTAGGCTCCTCTCCCTCTCTGCCACCCTCGTGGACCCCCCCCTGGCGCAAAAAGGTGAGCACACAAGGGAAGGGGCAGCAACAGCAAGCTGCCTCAGGTGACGGAGGGGCCAGGATCGCCCCTGCACACCTAGCAAAGTAAAGATTTAGGGCCTGACAAAACAAAAGGATTTTTTTTGTAAAATAAAGTTTGTGGCTTAAAGCCAATAGTACAAAATATAACCAAAATAGAAAGATTAGTATGAAAGTGAAAGTATATTTTTGGATGTCAAAATAATTAAAGGGGAAGTATACCCCAATGAATAGGGCTTGTGCTAAACATACTTTTTGTATAATTCAAAAGCAATCTATGTCATTTCTTCAGCTAAATAGGGAAATTTAAGCTATTCCATGTTTTGTCCTTGCAAGGTACACAATAAAATTACCAGTGCACAGATAACCTCCTTGTATAATATTCAGCCCCTATGTTCCAATCAGACTACCTATATGTATGCTCCTGTAGACACTGTGGGGAAAATACACTAAAGTGCGAAGTGGCTAAGGCTAGCGCTGATCTGCCAGCATGACGTCATTTTGCAACTTTGCTAATTTACCAACACTGAGTCTGGCGAATTTTCACTAGCAAAGTAGACAGACTAACGCAACTTTGCACCCTTACGCCAGGTGAAGTTGGCGAAGGGTCGTTACTACGCTAATTCACTAAAACGTCCATTTTACTGAACGTTACCTCTTGCACTTGACTTTACTTCACCAGGGTCAGACCTGCTGAAGTTCAATACAATAGATAGGAGATTGAAAAAAAAAAGTTGACCCAAAAAACATTGGCGTGTTTTACTTTTTTATGGGTGAAAGGCTAAAAAAGATTGTAAATTATTTTTAGGGTACCCTCCTCCCCCCTACATTTCCCAACATATGGCAAAGCAACAATATAGAGGGCACATGCGTAGGGCAATAGAACACCTTTATTTGAGTTATTAAAGGTTTCCTGGGCTTGGGTAGTGCAATGTAGTGGCTGCAGCATATGCATCTATTACACTTTAACGTCGCACTGTATGAGAATTAGGCATCGCTAGTGTAACTTTGATTTGCTTGACGTAACAGTAGCGCAACTTTGCTACCGTTGGCCTCCGTGTGCGCAACTTCGCATTTTAGTGAATTTGCATAGCGCCGACGAAACTATGCCTGGCGAAGTGCGGCGAACGCTAGCGAAGCCAACACAGGCACAACTACACAGTTTAGTGAATTTGCCCCTGTGTCCGGCTGGGTGCAGGCACACAGTGAATTTCAGAACCCACGTGAATACTCACACATTGTGGTGCTGAAATGCACTCCGTGTGTCTACACCCTAGACAAAACAGTGGCTCCAGGTGCAGGCTGTTCAGAGTATAGGAGCTGAAGCTTGGCATGTGTTTTTCTCAGCTATAGGTGAGAGAAACATCGACTTTTCTAGAATACAATGTAATCTAACTTCATTATATATTTCTATAATATTTTGCTATATGCAGTCAAACTCAAACAAGCTCTCTCATATGAAAGATATTATTTAGTGTTTTATGAATAGCTTTACTTATTTATATGGATTTGTTTAAAAAGTCACATGAACTGGTTAACCTATAGAAGTGCTGTATAACTGGTGACAAATGGGCCACTTCTGCCTGCTGTACCTGCTTACCATGTGTAAATTTTAAAAGCTATCACTACAGAGAATAAATGGCCCTGCATTGTTTACACCTCAAATTCTACATCCCTGTGCTGTCCCCTGCCTCTGTCACTCAGCCCTCCCTTCACTCTCCGTCACTCATGTGTCCCGGGGGGTGGAGCTTGCCGTCCGGGTTGCCTAGGGCACCCAGCCGGCCCTGTCCCAGTGTGTGCTATATCTGCCTTCCTATGTTCCCTGTGTGTGCCACATTCTGCCTGCCCTTTGCTCAATGGGTGTGACATACTCTGCCTGCCCTATGCTCCCTGGGTGTGGTATAGTCTACCGGCCCCCATGCTCCTGAGTGTGCCATATTCTGTCTGCCCTATGCTCCCTGGGTGTGCCATACTCTTCCTGCCCTATGCTCTCTGGGTGTGTAATACTGTGCCTGCCATATGCTCCCTGGGTGTGCCATACTATGCTTGCCCTATTCTCCTTGGATGTGCCCTGCTCTGCCTATAGAACATAACTCCTGGCAGAGTTTGTTCTGGGGGGTTGTCAGCATTTGGAAAGTGTTGTCAGGGGACCCTAAGTTGTTTAATCGTGTGCTGGGGGTGCTGTTTTATCCACAGGGGAGGATCCAGCATATGGATTTAAGGGTATGTCTTAATATGATTTAACCTTTTTCACATATGAGTGGTGTGCTACCACAATTAATGTCGACATGGTCTTGTGGTAAACTGGATGTGGTTTAAAATAGGTATGGTTTAAAAACTGGGAGTGGTTAACACTGGCTTCCATTATCAGCCCTCCACCATGTAGGCCAGAAAAATTCTGGCCCTCAGTACCACAGAAATTGGACAGCACTGACCTATAGCAAAGAGTCTCGACTTGTCACGTATGATCTATTTCAATTTCCTTCCTCCAATGTCAGTGGCCCTCATACCATTATTTTTAGATGAAGACTTTAATAAAAAATGTATCCTCAGATTTCATATACAGTAATCATGTAGATCGACAGTGCTATAGAACAATTATGACTAAACCAGATATTTGTTCCAAAATAGTTGGAATAATGTCAGTGAAATTAAATGAGGAATTAAGTGGTGCCAACACAGCTAATGACAAGTTAGCTTTAACATTCATTCTCCGATTTTATTCAGATTTCTTCATGTCTGAAGACAAGCTGCTTTTCTGTAGAACTATACAGCTTTTCTAAATATAAGTTAGCATGTATTACTGTTTCTGAATATGATGGATCTCTAGGAGACATATTCATAGTAAACCATACAACCAATGCGTTATTATAAACCCATTTAGCAATTTTATGTGTATGTGTAGTTGAGTGTCAGAAGAGATGTTCTATTATAAAAAAAACTGCATAAAAATCAGGGTTGAATGGCACTACTTTTTAACAACTTTTCACACCACTTTTCATGCCTTGCCACCAGAATTGGTTTCATTGACCTTAATATTCTATGTCAGGTATGAGGCTCCATAAAATAATGATGCAAATAATATTGTTAGTCTGAAGAAAATAATAAACACACCTTTATGAATTCAGTGATTTCATTTCATAAATGGATGGTGTTAATTCACATGGAACGAAGGTACACCATTTAATTTATACCAGTTATTGCAAAATCATTTTACACACCCATTTAAGTTACCCCTATTTGTTTCTGTTTGTTGGTCTAATAGTTACTTTTGATAACCCTGTAACTGGCTAACAAAGTACTACACCCTTACATCTAATTTAACAACATCTTGAAGGTTTATTTAGCTAGAGATACGGTTCTCAGAGGTGGCACAAGTCAGATTTTTGATTCTTTGTTTAGGCTCATATGGGCAAACTAGTACAGGTATGGGATCTTTTATACAGAAACCCATTATCCAGAAAGCTCCAAATTAAGGAATGGCCATCTCCTATAAACTCCATTATTATGAAATAATCCAGATTTTTAAAAATTATTTCCTTTTCTCTGTAATAATAAAACAGTAGCTTGTACTTGATACAAACTAAGATATAATTAATCCTGATTGGAAGCTAAACCAGCCAATGGGGTTTATTTAATGTTTAAATGATTTTCTAGTAGACTTAAGGTATGAAGAGCCAAATTACAGAAAGATCCGTTATCTGGATAACCGGAGTTACCTGTAGTAAACTACAGTAAAGCAAGAATGATTAAATGTGACCCGTGTGTTGCCCCAGAAGCCTGAAGTTAAATAAACCTGTCATTTAAATTATATAACAAGTATAGAGGTTAATGTAGAAGCCTGGAATCCAGTGAAGATCCACTTTTTCCACATTACTATTATTATGTACAGGCCCCATTGTGTTGCCTAAACATGGAGGATTTTGAATGTGCATTTAGGAGCCTGTATCAAACTGTGTAAAACATATGGTTAACAAATATACCACACATCTCTCTAATCACCAGGTGTCACCATATAAAAAGTGGAATATTTATGGAGCTCAGAATTAATTTGAGCTTAAACGTTTGCAGCATAAAATAATTGCATAAAAAGCAGCGGCTGCTTGAAAATATGCCACTTTTTACAATGTTTTTTACAACCAGAATTTACTTTCCAGCTGAATTTTTCCCATTGAGATCATTGGGCTAAGCCATAAAAATATAAGGTATAAAAATATGGTAATTGGGGAGTGTAAATAAAAATACATCATTTATTTGAGTGTATGTATATTAAAGGTCTGTTATTCTGCTATGATGTAAACAGTGGGCTTCAGAAATTACGCCAAACCCATGAATTCTTTGCTAGAAAGACAGCTCTGATCTAAGACAATACATTTCTCAAAATTTAAGTAATTACCATTTTTTCTCAGAAAAATACCCTAATTTATTTTATACAAATCATATTTAGGCACTGATATAAACAATCTTCTCAATACCTTGCATACTCTAGGGTTCATGACTCTTAGAAAGATTAACTTGTGAACAAGGTCCCAATTCTATATTTCTCCATTCTATCTAAATCAGCTCCAAAAAGGCATCTGGGAAGCTTTAAACCTTATAAATTGTTAGAAGTGGATGCCAAGAGTGTAAGGACATATGTACTAGACATTTTCTGAGGGTTAGAGTGGAAAAAACATAAACTAGAAAGAGGCCTGTATGAGAGGGTAGAATGAAACTGAGATACATGAATTATACAATTCAGATAATAAAATGAAATTCAGGGCAAGCTAAAATCTAACAAATAAATGATATCTGTCTAAAAGACTTCTGAATGCAAATGACAGTTTCTAGTATCTTGACACAGATAAAAAATATAAAGACATTTTGACATGAAAGTAATTTTATTCATTTCAGCTTGGGGCGCATAACCAAAAATGTGTTATATCCAGTACATATGTCTAATATTTTTTTTTTTTACAAAAATAGCAAAAAAAGTGCTTTGCTAGTGATATTGTACCTTGAAATTCCCTTTTGTACTTTATATTTAATGAGCCACATGTCGTTGAAAAGCTGACTCATTAAGAAATTGAAGCAGTAAGTCTGCTTCCTTTGGCAGGGGTCTCTTCTTTATGCTTTCCATTATCTGTTAAACCCATGTTTGTTAGTAAGAGTATGTAGGTAGGCAGTTTCTGCTATATACAAAACATTCTGTGATTTTTTTTTTTTATTTCAAGGCTTTGAAAACACCATGTAAAAAAGTAGTGATTGTACTACATTCAGAAGTCTTTTAGACAGATATCATTTATTTGTTGGATTTCAGCTTGCCCTGAATTTAATGTTATCAGAACTATGTAATTGAGAGGATGAGAGGTAAAATTATGATAAACTGCTACTGACTGCAGAACAACTATGTCAGTAGCAGTAAGAATACATGCAAATTAGTCAATTGGTACAAAGTGTTTACTACTATCTTTACATTACTACAGATGACCATATTACAATATCATTATCTTAATTAGATTGTAAGCTCTACAGGGCAGGGACCTCCATACTCTTGACACTAAGCTCTTAGGGGCAAAAACACTAAAGAGTGCAACTTCGCCAGCATTCGCTTCGCAGCCATCACAACACTTCGGCAGGTGAAAATTCGCTCAGAGAACGCTAATTCACTAAAGTGCGAACTTTTGTCCAGGGCACTGAACCATGGCGAAGTTGTGCTAGCGTCACTTCGGCAAGCAATGGAAAGTTGCGCTAGTGTTGCCTAATTTTCAAATGGCAGGAAGTTAAAGTTCAATGGACGTATATGTTGCAGCAAATACATTACATTACACAAGCCCGGGAAACCTTAATAAAATAAAATAGAGTTGTTATATTGCTCTACACATGTGTCCACTGTATAGTTTATGTTCCACATATTAGCTAATGTAGGGGGGAAGCCGGGTACCCCTAATAAATTTACGATCTTTTTCAGCCTATAACCCTGTAAATATGAAAAGATGCTGGCGTTTCTTTGGGACTTAGAAACATTTTCAACAATTTTTTGATGAACTCCTATCTACTCTATTGTACTTCGCGAGGTGCAAAGGTAAGTCTGGCGCAAGAGGTAACGTTCATTAAAATCCACATCTTAGTGAATTGGCGTAGTAACACTCTTTTGCCAGAGTGAAAATTCACCTGCGAAACAATGCTAGCATACCTCTACTTCACTAGTGAAGTGGTGCTTACGCTCATAAGTAAATCGGCAAAGTAACGAAATTATGTCACACTGGCGAATTTTTTCGCTATCGTTAGCCACTTCACCCTTTAGTGAATCTGCCCCATAATCTATATTGTAACTTTACTTTGTATTTTTTTGTATTCATTATTGTACTTGGCATTCATTTATATTTACTATTGTAATGACACGGTTTGTTCCATTCCTTTATTATTCCACTGCACAGTGCTGTGTACACAAGTAGCGCTACATACATATACAAAATTCTGTTTTTCTGCACTGTAGTTAGAAGTTAAATACAACAGTTGGTTTCATGTATTGTATTCCACTGTATTTTACTGAAGACATGCAAAAGGTATCAGTCCATGAAAATAAAAAAAATCTCAGTAAAATACTAAAAATGGATTTGTCAGTATTTGTATGTAATCTATATACTTTATGTATACACTCTTCCACTGAAAGGTGCTGTGGAATATGTTGTCTCTTTATAAATGCTGGCTAAGAATAACTGTATAGTCATAATATGTACCATAATTGTCTCCACTGCCTCTCTTGTCCTGTTATAGGGAATGTCAATTTCAAAACATATTTTTTTTGCCTTATGAAAAAAAACTTAATTCTAAGTCACTTTGCTATATATACATTCAAGAGATACTATCATGGGAAAACTGTTTTTTTCTGAAACGCATCAGTTAATAGTGCTGCTCCAGCAGACTTCTGCGCTGAAATCCATTTTTAAAAAGAGCAAACTTATTTTTTAATATTTAATTTGTGGGGCTAGACATATTGTTAGTTTCCCAGGTGCTCCCAGTCATGTGACTTGTGCTCTGAAACTTCAGTCACTCCTTACTGCCAGGGGCGCACCATTTTCTTTGTTGTCCCGACAGCATTTGCGGCACATTTGAAGGCTGGTACTACTGCGCATGCGCCCGAAGTTCACAAAGTTTAATTGGAAAACTTTGTGAACTTTTGGCGCATGCGCAGTACCAACCGGCAAATGCGTCCTACTGTGCATGTGCATGCCACAAGTGAGGCAAATGCCGTAGGGACAAGGAAGAAGACGGTGTGGTAGAAGACGG
>CM044439.1:97903243-97917951 GCA_024363595.1 Xenopus borealis
CGGGAGACGTAATTTTTTAGCTTTCTGGATAGCTAATGGATCCCATACCTGTACTTTTCACAGAAATGGCAGTAGATGATGGTGTAGTTATAACCACTATATATCTAAAACAGTGTATCTGGTATGCATGGTTCAGGTATTATGTTTGGGATAGGTCTGATTCACCATCATCCAATCAAATTGCTCTAAATCGAATTGTTCTCTGCATATACAAGATACACACAACCCACTTCACCAAATCACTATGTCTCAGATAATCACAATTTGCTATGACAAATACTGCCCCAGCTATAGAACAAAAGGCTTTAGCTTTAGTTTAGCCAGATCCCTTGCAGAGTATGTTCTTTTATGAATAGAAAACTTTTTCATATGTTCTGGGATTACTGCAAATGCTCCATCTACCATTCTTATTAATTCCCATCCTCTACAGCGCCATCTAAAAGGCTTTAACTATAGAAATAATCTTTTTTTGTATGATGATGCAGTATATGATGTATTCCCCTGCCTTCATCAGTTGTATGTATGTATGTAACTTAATAAATAATTTTAACAACAAATAATGTAACATTTTTTGTCAGTCTGAATAATAAAAGCAAATATTGCAAAATATTTTATTTAATATCAAAGTTTAAAATATGAAGTCTATGCCTTCTTTAACATATGTTTGTAATTGTAAATGGCAAAGTATTAGCTTCATTCTAAAGCTTTCTAGAAACCCAGCAAAATGCTCCTTACCATGCTCCATCAGACATATTGGAATTGTTTTGTGATGAAAAGTCACATGCTTTTCCTCCCTGCCCCTAATTTACATATGCAAATTAGGATTTGGATTCAGTTTGGCCAGCCACAAGGATTCAGCCAAATCTAAAGACCAAATCCAGAATTCAGTGCATCCCTAATCTCAATAGATGAGACTTTTGTGTCCTATACTGGTCTCAGGGATAAAGTTGCACCTCTTAGGCTACACTCCTACTTCTAACCAACTAATGCTTCTTCAGAACAATACCACACTCTATCACTGGAGTTTGAGTGATACCCAACCCAACTTTTAAAATCTGAATGTCCTACTGAACCTGTATCTCAAATTTACTGACTTATTGTAACTCATACCTCCTAAAATTTTGGAAATAAAAAATAGGGACAAAAAACTTGTTGCAAACATTGCGGCAAAATGTTTTTACCATGCCCCCTAATTACCATGTTAATTTTACAAAATTTTTCAGGTTATGAAAGTTATATTTCTGTGGGTTTTTTTCAATTATTTTAGTTTTGCTAATAAAGGTGAATTGCCCTTTAAGCTGTGAGTCTAACTTTTCCCAAGGGACCTGTTATCTTATATTGTTACAATTACTTATACTTTGAAATTGTTACAAAAGTACCTTATCTTCTGCTGTGGCTGCTCTGGGCTTTCTCCCAAAAGCCAATTAAAGGACAAGGGAAGGTAAACTAAAGAAGTAGCTAGAAATATTGTACATAATATTTTGTGCTTTTGTACCAGCCCAAGGCAACCACAACCCTTTAGCAGTAAAGATCTGTGTCTCCAAAGATGCCCCAGTAGCTCCCCATCTTCTTTTCTGCTGATTCACTGATTCACATGCTCTGTGCTGCTGTCACTTACTGAGCTTAGGGACCCACTCACAATATACAGTACACATAGAATAGAAATGTCACAATATAAGGCTGATTAGTCATTAATACAGATAATTACTACATGGCAGCACAGAAACTAGTGCAACTAGCATCAGAATTTAATAAACAGCCCTGTAGCATCAGCTTATATTACAGACCAACCTCATTTTCTGCTGGATAATTAGAAACGACCCCTAAGCTTAGCTTCTCAACAGCTTCTCAGAGCCCACTGAGCATGTGAGTGTCACAGGCACTTTCCAAGATGGTGACCCCCTGTGACAAGTTTGAAGTCCTGGATAATTGCTGCTATTGACAAGCTGAAACTTTAGGCTGGTGCAATAAGACTGCGGGTTGAGATGTTAAAATAGGGACTGTCCCTCTAAAAATGGGACAGTTGGGAGGTATGTTGTAACTGCCTCAAGAGCCCCTTTTTATCAAACATACCCTAAATGGAGGGACACACTTGGAGGATAATCAATGGGAGGAATGAACAGACAATCTCTATGAATTCGTAATATCTTCCCATGACTTATACAACTCAAATGTATACAAATGCATCAAATTAAACTCCACTAAAACTATATAGGATAAGCTTAAAAAAACAATGGACAACTGCAACAGATGCCAAGCTGAAGTGGTGATTTTATACATATGATTTGGTAATGTCATAAAATCCAGATATTTTGGCAAGATGTCTTGGCATGCTTGTTCAACCATTTAACCCTTCCATTCTTTCTTTCTTCCCATTACTGTCTCCTTGGGATTTTTAAAAGGAAGTGTTACAGGTAAATTCCCAAGAGTCTTAACTGGACATATTATGAGATCCAAAAAAGTGGTTGGCCAGCCTACTAGGATAACTCCCACTTTGCAGGCTGGGAGCCACTTTTTAATTATAATTTATGGAACTGGTGTTTATGGTTTAAATCCAAAACCTTTTTGTATTGAACAATTTTGGGTCCAGACCCTGTCTTTTAGTGATGTGCAGGCCGGCCCGATACCTACGGGTCAGGCAGGTTTGGGCTTCGGACAGGTTGGGAAAAACCCGACCCGCACATCACTACCGTCCATTATTATAGTATCTTAATGGTGTCTTAAAATCATATTTGACTTCTTTAACCCACTCAACCGTTTTCTACCAAAATGGCAGTTTGGACAGTGGGGAAAAGATTTGATAAATTAGTCATTTTAATGATTTTGACAAAAAATTTTAAATTTTCCAAATTGTCCCGAAAAGGATTATAAATGTGCTAAAAAAGTGCTGGGAAAAAGGGATAAAATGTTAGAAATCCCGATGTTTTACTGTTTATATACCTTCTCCCTTAAGTTACATCCTTCATTTATACTTTCCTGCATTTTATTGTAGCATTTACAGTATTAAAGGAGCTGGCTTACCTATTACACAAAATGGCTTCCTTGCAAACCTCAGTCTTCCTTGCCATCCTCGATATCGACAGCAACAACCAGCAGACCAGATGCGAATAATATATTCTAACCCAAATACGACAATCATGACGAATTCCTACAACATAAACGAGAATAAAAATTTTTGAAAGTGGAACATTTCAATTTCCGACTGAATCGAATTCCGATTAATCAAAATTTTTTTAAAACAAACCACACCAAACTACCTTCTATGATTTTAACTCATTTATCAAAAATGTTCATGAAAAAATCGGAGAAACAAAATGCCACAGCAAAACTGTGTTAATTTGAATCATACGATTGACACTCTGAAAACTAAATTTTATCAAGTTTACACTGCAAAAACTCAACTTTTGCAGATAATGGGATGAAAATCCCAAATTTTTCGGATTATCCAGTGCAGATCACGATGTCAAGAAACAATTTAAGGGACATCTCCTATGAACTTCTACATGACCTCGACAGGTTTGAGATGGAGTATTTTCGAATTAAGATTTTTAGCAGCTTTGGGGCATGATAAATCTCTAAAAATTCATATTCGAGTCTCTTATTCAAATAAGTGCATGGTTGCAAGGGTAATTTGGACCCTAGCAACCAAACTGCTGAAATTGCAAACTGGAAAACCTCTGAAAAAAAAGTTAACTCCAAAAACACATATAATAAAAAATTAAAACCAACTGCAAATCATTTCAGAATATAAGTCTCTATATTATACAGGAATGGGACCTATTCTCCAGAATGGTAGAATCCAGAAAAATTGATTATTTGATTATAATGGAGTCTATGGGAGCCTGCCTTTCCTTAATGTGGAACTTTCTGGATAATGGGTTTCCAGATAATGGATCCTATACCTATACTAAAGTTAACACTAAAGTAAACAACCCCTTTAACCTACCTATATAATTCAGGGTTTGTACTTTTAGTTGACCGCTTCATGTTTCCAATGAAGTAAACCTCCAAGTAATAAGATTTCTGATACTATATAAAAGAGTAGAAGACTGAATACTAGTTTATGGGGCTAGTATATATCTAGTATTTCTCATTGCATATGATCACATATCTGTTAACTGAGTTTTGCCCCTATGCAGGAAAATGCAAATATATTCTCAATCATGCCAGTTTGTCTAACCTAATGCAGTGTAAGTTTAGTGTTGTGGTTTTCTGCTGAATTTTAAAAAACGCACAAGGGCCTAAAAAGCTTGTGCTCTAAATTGGAGTATATTTCAATTGGATTTTGCCTTTTCTCATAGTTCACTCCAATTACCAACACCATGTTGCGTTACTGAGACATTACATAAAAGTGATCTAAAACAGAACTTCCCATCCTGGAGGCAACTTTTGTGCTAATATTAATACACATACAGTAACTAGACAAATTTGTGGCCATGTTTTTAAAACAGCCAAAGCAAAACACATGCACTGGGTGGATACTATTACAATGCATACATGCATATTTTAGGCATTTGTATGCTGTGGTGTGTTCTAGATTAATACCACATCATGTGACATGGTTTTCCCTCAGATGGACTGAAGCATATTAACAAATGGCAACTGCAATGTTAACATTTTCTAAACAACATTGACATTCCTATTGATCCACTTTCTATGTGTTCCTATTGAATTTACAGTATCACTGGGCGAGTTCCCCATTTGATAAATGCACTTTTCATTTCACACTTTTATAAATCTGCATCTAAATATCTAATAATAAACACAAACTTTGTTTGTAACACCAATTAGCAGTAAGCATCACATTTGTTTTGTACTAATAAATTACTTCCCATTGACATCTTTCTGTGTACTAAAGAACGCAAAGTTTAATATAAATGTAGTAAAGTTTCACTTTAATTAATAGGCTTCCTGTAGAATGTATTGTAACCTAATTAAGTGTTCCAGGTTTGCTTCAAGGACTCTAGGGTCTGCAAACCTAATATTAGTTTTTAGAAAGTTTTGAAGTCACAAATGAGTATTGGAAATGTTAATACCCAATGAGCTTTTATATTAGGCATTGTTGGATTGGTTTGTTACGTAGGTTTAGAAATATATATTTATACACACACACAATATACTGTTTTATATATGTATGAGTAAATGCATTCCTTTAAACTTTATATTTTCCACATTTTAACAGACTTGGAGACCCGATGATTCTCTAATTTGGGAATTGTTAGAGCACATTTGCCACAACCATATCACATTGTCTGCTAGTGATGCGCGGGCCACAAGTCAGGTGGGTTTTGGCCGACCTCGCACCCCCATTTCTGGGTCGAGGACTGGTGCGGGTTGAGCTCTTCTACAAATGCCGCCTTCTGACTTCCGGGAACTTTTATACACCTGCTCGCCCCGCCCCTGTTGTGACATTATAGGTGGGGCCGCACGGATCTATAAAAGTAACCCCGTAAGTTGGGCTCGGGCAGATGGCGGGCTGGGAAAAATTTAGAATATGCGAAAGTAAGAAACAGCTGGAGGACACAGTGAAAATGTAAACTGACCCCACACTAAAATCTCAAAGCATGCCAAGGGCTGTTGCCTCATCTGCCTACCCATTATTCGAACCCCTACCTCTGCCACTCTGAAGAGGCAAAGTCTTTTTTGTCCAGTACCACAGACAGCATACAATTGATGTTGAAAGCGAATGACAACAGAAGGGGTAAATTAAATTTGCTTTGAATACATTTCAATGACTTCTAAGGATTCCAGCAAAGAAGAAGAGAATGGAAAAAACTAAAGCCATAGGATCAGAAGAAACAAAAAAGAGTATGGCACTAACTTTTTTTGGCACTTCCTGTAAGAGAAGAAGACCTACACATACATGATAAAAATGTATAATTGATATATTGCAGTTTGTTGTTCCATTTATAATGTTATTAATGTAGCAAGTAGCTCTATATAAATATATAAGGCCTGTCTCACATTCAGCATTCTGATTCATCTCATAGGTGTTCAGAAAGGTTGTCTTCAAAGATCAATCAAGTTTTGCACTCCCAGTTCTGTATTGACCTTGGTGCATGGGGACATTATCATGCTGAAACATTGAAGATACAACTCCTGCCATAAATGATAGAGCACAGAATTGCTGATGAATTCATTGTACACTGTAGTGCTAAGATTTACTTTTAATGGAAACAGGGGTTCTAGCACAATACAGCTTTAGCCCTGCCTAGACCATTATTTTTTCTATATGCACTTTCACTATTTTCATGGTGTCTGCCAAACACTCTCTTAGCTTTCAGACTGACTAATGGTAAAGTGTAATTCATCTCTCCATAGAAACTGTTTCCACTGCAACAGAGTCTCATGGCAGGGACCTTTACACCACTCAAGTCAATGTTAGGTTATGTTAGGCGTGTGTACCCATAAATATATAAAATTCCAATAAAGAGTTCTGCTTGCAAGGACAATCTGGAACTAGACGAGGACATTGGGAGGCGCTGTTTATCAAAAGTCGAATATCAAATTTATGTTTTGAGTTTTTTTTTAACTCTAATAAATTTAATTATACTCGAAATTTGATTGGGGGTTAGTTAATAAAAAAATTCAATATCCAAAACTCGCACTCATTTTATTGACTCGAAAACTGTAATAGAAATTTAATCAAATTAGACTAAACACAAGAAACTTGAATGTCAGGAAGACTAGTAACATGTCCATATTGATCCCTGGACCTCTCCCATTGACTTATACATGAACTCAGCAGGTTTTAGGAGGAGAATAGTCTAATTTGAATTTTTAAAGGGCAAGTGTTTGATAAATCTTCGGAATTTTAATTTAAATTAAAATTCAACTGGAGTTTCGATAATTCATAATCGAATTTGAGAGTTTTTAACATAAAAAAAAATTAGAATTTTCAATTCAACCCTTAATAAATCTGCTCCTTGATTTTTGAATGGGTGTCTCACTGTCCACATACATTTGATATATACTATGACGAGATATTTTTTGGTAAGAGGCTTATAAAATAAAGGAAACGGATAGTGTGGCATTGCACTACTGCTTTAATCAGAAAAAGGGGAGTTTGGTACCTCATTTCTATTTGTTTAATGCTTAACATAACAGATTGGATACATTTATCCAATTATCCCTATTATCCACACTGTGAATGAAAATGCAGCAATATTATCTGACCACCTTTTCCCTTATAATATATCATGTTCTATACACAGGAGATACATTTACATAAAGAAACTAAAATCAAGTGAGCTTCAGTTTGTGCAATCAATGCCTACTTGCACTCCTGTAAGTCACTCATTGGCAGAATAGTACAGAAAAGGTATACTTATGTTTCTTTGTGGTTCTCGTACATTTGGCTTTCAAATCTGAGCAACTTGTTTTTGCTACTTGTGCTGGTTCTATACACATGATTTCAATTTGTTTGCAATGTCTAAATTGTGACTGAATAAATCCAACAAAACCTATACAAAACAAGGAGACTTTTTTTTTTTACATTTAAAATGCAAAATGATTATATGAGTATTATTTATGGGCTGTGAGAGTCTACTTATGATTATCAAACTGAATGAAATGCATCAGCAAAATGTATAACATACTGAAAAATATTTGCATGCCTGCTTGTTGGCAGGTCCTACCCACTCTAACACTGATTCCAGATGTTTGATCCTTCCTTTCCTTGCCATTTACTGATTGTACCCCTTTTTATACTGCTCAGTAGGCAGGGCCGTATCTATATAAAGGCACTCGAGGTACTGTGCCTAGGGTGGCAAGTTTTGGGGGTGCGGCCCTCGGGTGCCTATAAATTTATTTTTTTAAATTTTAAAAAAAAATTGCCCTGCCTCTTCCATGGATTTTCGTTGAAAATCTGGTGGAAGAGCTGGGAGGGTTAGGGGTAGGGGGCTAGGCTGGTTTGCAGAAGTGACATCATGCATACGCTTTGCATGACATCACTTCCTCGACAGCTGTGCATGTGAAGTCACCCGCTGATGTCACATGCACCACGTAGGGGGCGTAGTTAGGTCTGATGCCTTGGGCAGCGGACCTAAATACAGTCATGTCCGTAGGGTATAGGGGAAAGTACCCAATGTACATTTGGCAGTTCCCTTCTACAACAGTCAGGTGGCACTTGCAAAATGCAAAATCAGTGTGAGAGCAGGATGACAGCTCTAAAAGTGTGACTGTAATGTTGACAGGACTATTGCACCATGTCTCAGTATGTCTAGTAGTGTTACATTATGTTTATTGAGGATTACTGTGTTCTTTCTTCTACACTCTGTAATGGACACATGATCATCAGATCATTTCTGCCTTATATCTTGTCCTTGAGAGGGGTTTACATGTCATTACTGAGTAGCTGACACATGAACTTAATTGGCCTTTAAAAGAAATATGCCAAAATTTGGAGTCTATACCTGCAGAGGAGGGACTTCAGGGCAGATTTATAATGGATATATTAACAAACTGACATATTTATTATGATACCTGTGTGATTTTATCAGCAAATGTTTCACTGTTTTGTTTATTGGAATACCATTCTATACAGTGGGGAGGTATTGGCCAATGATTCGCACAAGTAGCAGTGAGCACTATCACCCATCCAGATCCTTACTCCCTGATGCAAATCACATGCAGGGGAAAAAAGATTCAGGCAAAATATGTTCTGTGCTATGACGAAAATAAATTCTTCAATCTCAAAAGGTCAGTAATGTTTAACCAAATGGCAAGTAGTCTAACCACTGAAATTACCCAATAGTTCATAAATCAGCCCCTCCCAAGTGCAATGGCGATTTTTTTATGGGCATTGCAAATCATTATCTATTCCTGATACTACAGCACTGCTCCCACTATCCCAGACTTTTACGTCTCCCAAATGTCCCAACTATCTGTCCAGTTCATATCCATTACATCCATTGACAACCCAAACATTATCCAAATCCAGTCTGTAAGACCTCCTATATCAGCGAATACAGACATTCCTAAACAGACTTATTTGGGAAATAACTGCTATATCCTAAATAGCAGTGTATACCAATGCACACTAGTAGATGGATCAACTTTCTGATTATTATTATAATACAGGTATGGCATCCGTTATTTGGACACCTGTTATCCAGAAAGCTCTGAATTATGGAATGCTCGACTTCGATAGACTCCATTTTATCCAAATACTCTACATTTTTAAAAAGTATTTCCTTTTTCTGTGTAATAATAAAACAGTAGCTTGTACTTGAGCCAAGCTAAGATATAATTAATCCTTATTGGAAGCAAAAACAGCCTATTGGGTTTAATAAATGTTTTCAAGATTTTCTAGTAGAGTTATGGTCTGAAGATGCAAATTACAGAAAGGTCCATTATCCGGAAAACTCCAAGTCCCGAGCATTCTGGAGAACATACCTGTATTTTGGTCCCATGCCTGTATTATGTATTCTTTTCAAATTATAAATATATAATTATATTTTTTCTTTATTTCTACCAGTCTTGTAACATACAGTATTACTAGTATACAATGGAATAGCAGTCTCCTAGTGACTTTTCTGTAATTTCTTATATTGATTTTTTTTAACAATTATATTGATTTAAGAGAACTATCATCTACAATCACAAATTCATTCCAGCTAAAAAGAAATACATTCATAAACCATAATTTATTTGGAATATACATATGCAGTGCAACGGACACTGAGCTTTTTGTTTAAAATTCATACTCCTTACAGCCTGTTTGTAACACATATTTCATCACTGATTTACGAGGACTAAAAATAAAAAGCCAGTGTAGCCAGATGTAATAAAAAATACATTTACTTGCTCCAAGTTTATTGGATAATTTATTTGCTATCCATTGCTTAGTAATAATAATAATTATATTGACTGAACAATGATAATATTCCATGATGGTAACTTGTTACTATGTACACAGCAAATTTTTTATTTTATACATTAGATGAACTTTTTATTTTATACATTAGATGAACGTTTTATTTTATACATTATTTGAACATTTTATTCATTCCCTGGCAAAGCCCCAGTTATTCTCTAGCTTTGCTGTGTGACACTTGGTGGCGCAACCTCACCAGCTGAGGCAATGAGCAGGTCCTTTAGGGACAGCTGCAAAGATTTAAGAAACCTTTGGCAACTCAAGTTTTAACTGACCTAAACTTGTACATTGACATTCATGTGCAGCCAGATATCTACCAATGCACATTCTCTGACATTTCTTGTGCATATTAAATGAATCTTTAAATGAAGCGTCTGTTTACTAATCAAGAAACATTACTTTTGCCGTTTATTAATGCAAACTTTCACTGTGTATGTCAGGTGATTTCTGACCTATACCCAGTAAATACATTATTAAAGGATAAACAAACCTGTAATAAAACAAGCCCTACCCCCTACTCTACATAGAACCTTCTCCCCTCCAGCCTAGCTGCCCCCCTAACTCTTTACTTACCCCTCCATGCTAATTCTGTCCAGTGGAGTCCACGGCAGCCATCTTCTTCTATTCGGTAATCTTCAGAATGAGATCAGCGCATGCGCAGTTGGAGCCATTTTCTGTTTTTGCGCACAAAATTTGCCGAAGCGCCAGTCTCATTCTGAACATTACTGAATCGGCTGATGATGGTGCCCATGAACCCCACTGGACAGAATCTGCACGGAGGGGTAAGTAATGCGTTAGGGGCATTTTCCCAGGGGGCAGCTAGGCTGGAGGAGGGAGGTGGGTCTATGTAGGGTAGGGTTTTTTTTTAGTATGTACTGAAAGCTTTGCCAGTAAAAAGTGCTATATTTCATTATCCCCATGTGTAGGTCTAGTCTCTACTTTACTTTGCCATTTTAAATCTGTTTGTCAAACAACATTTAATAATAGGTTTTCAGATAAGGGGTCCCATATCTGTATTTACTTTTGCTTTTGACATGTATCAGACATAATCCCCTTCAGTTGCTGAATACTTCTGGCTACGGTGAGATTATGTTTGTGCAGCAGTGTAGTGATGGAATGTTTATCATAAAGAGGCTTTACAGAAGGCTCAAAGAGTGTCAACATTGTTCACAACTTAACAGAATGTCAGTGTTCTGACAAATTATTATGCAGTATCCATACTAATTAGTGTCAAAGTAGCCCAAGCTCCTTTGCCTTGGCACAAAATCAGTATATGGAAGAAACATGACCACTCACATCCTGGCTGCATGTTGTTTTTCCCTGTTTGTAGGCAGGAGAAACACGGATTTGTCACAAATCTGTGTGTAATGCTAAGAAGTAAATGTCAACTTTATTACCAGTCTCATGATTTAGAGCATGTTTGAAACAAAAGCGCCCAGAAACCAGCTGGATGGGAAATGATAGCAAGCATACCCCCTTTTCAAAACTTCACTGATGTTTTGATGTGGGGCAGACAGTAGAGGCCAGCTACAATGTATAGAATGTGTTTTATAACCAGTATTTACACAATCTAGTGTATAAGCAACATTGCAAGTTTTTAATGTTTATTGAATAGCCACCAATTCATTTTGAAAAACAGGCACATGTTTCTCCTGCTTATATCATATGATTTAAGTGTTATTAGTTCTGGAATTTAAAATAAAAAGTACCTACAATGCATTGTTGATATGGAAAGTTAACATTAAAAATAAAAAGTAATAATAGTCAGCTAGCATTGCACAGAGGCATATACAGCTATGTGTATATATATGTATATGTATGTGAGTGAAACAGCTTTTTCCATGAATTAAAAACTCATTTTGATTGTAATAATAATAATAATATGTACCTTTAGGTTCCAGACATTATTTAGTCTGCAGTCATGAATTGTACATAGAAAGTTGAAAAAAATCTACTGAACGTGCATCTAAGGCTTAGGCATCTGGATTAAACTTCTTTCTAGAAACCATAGAATTTGCAAATCATCATACTCAAATGCAACACACTTGGTTTTGTCTTGGTTAAATTATTTTAATATGTTATCATATTTACCACATGCTCCTTCGACAAATGTATTTTATTTAAAAGGCTTTAAAGAAAAAGGAGGGGCATCAACATGAAATCTAACATGAGGCCCTTTTGCACAAATCCAGAAATAACTAAAAAGAAACCACAATCATACACCTCCCAAAAAAGTTAACTTTTGTTTCCCAAGCTAATAACAGCAAAACATATATGTACAGGTATGGGCTCTGTTAACCACAAACCTGTTATCCAGAAAGCTTCAGATTACGGAAAGGCTGTAAATAGACTCCAAAAATGAAAAATAGTTTTTTACTGTAATAATAAAACAGTACCTTGTACAAGAGCCAGACTAAGTATCAGTATTGCAAGCAAAACCAGCCTATTGGGTTTATTTAATTTTTACATAATTTTCTAGTATATTTAAAGGGCAAGGAAAGTGTAAAATAGAATAAGGCTAGAAATGCTGTATTTTGTATACTAAACATAAACATGAACTTACTGCTCCACAAGCCTAATCAAACAAATTATTTATGCTTTCAAAGTTGGCCACAGGGGGCTGTCATCTTGTAGCTTTGTTATACATCTTTGCAAGACCAAGACTGTGCACATGTTCATGGGCTAAGCTTAGGATCGTCATAAATGATCAAAACACAAAGCTGCTGGAGTTCTGCATGGCTGGTAAGTAAGGCAGGGGCTCCCCCTGCTGTCCATAAGTATGATTGTTTCCCTGCCAGAAGTTAGGGACCGTCTGACAATTCATATCCACAGCATTAATTAAAGTATTTGGAGATAGATTTCTTTTTCATTAAAGAAAGTAAAAATGGGATTTTATTTCCTTGCCCTTTAAGGTATGAAGTTATAAAATTAAAAGTATGAAATTATCTAGAAATCCCAAGGTTCCAGGCATTCTGGATAATAGGTCCCATACCTGTATTTGTATGTAACTTCCGGAATATTATTAATCAAATGCCTAAGGCCTTTTCTAATGTTCTTGTAGTGTGATGGATATATTGTATTAAGCCTTGCACATCAGCTCCCAATGTTCCAGAAAATAACCAACCAAATATTTGAGCTATGTCACATGTGGGTCTCTGCCCAATGGGAAAACATGTTTGAGGGAATGTAATAAAAGTCACAAATAGAAAAACAATTTGCACAATAAACATGTGTGCTTCGCAATGTAATATTCTACCTTAAACTGTTTAAATTGTGCATTGCACATTTTTAAGAAGTGCTTGAAGGTGTCAATTTTTTGGAGCAACAATACATTTTTCAGTAAGATTCATTTCACAGTTCTGGGTTCACAAACGCTATATTAAATTATTCTATATTAAATTATTCTATATTAAATGCACAAAGGAAAATATGCTCACACAAAGGCATACGTTTTCTTAAATCATTTTTTTCCCCATTACTTTTATTACATTCCCTCAGTATACTTTATATCACTTTCCAGGCTATCTATAGATTTTCAAGGTATGAGATTTAACTGGCTAACACAATGCAACCCCAGTTGCTTAGTACAGTATTGTTGTGCTTTCCCTACAGCAGTGATTTTCAACCTTGTGCCTCCAGCTGTTAAGAAACTACAAGTCCCACAATGCATTTGCCTGACTGTGGCTGTCAGACTCCTTCATTGCATTGTGGGACTTGTAGTTCCTTAACAGCTGGAGGCACAAGGTTGAAAATCACTGCCCTACAGCACATATTTAACCCTGCTGCCCTAGACCATTACAGACTCTTAAAGGTAATGGGTATGCATTAAACCCCCTGCCTATTATAAACTGTCATGCGAATGGCTGCTGATCCATTCGCGACTCAAAGGGTAAAGCTGGTGCAAAATTGACCTTAGCATATGGATTCCTGAAATATAAATGGTATTGGATGTGATCCCATTATTTATAATAGGTCCTATTAATATCATACTGTGCATTATGTCCAGATCTAAAAAGATGTTAAAAAATGCCACCATTAGTTCCAATACTCTAAGAGCTAGAGTTCCCAGTAAGGAATGCAAGAGGAATCTGCTACTCATCACAAACACTGCGGGAATACCAGGGCATAACCAGTTTGTCATATAAGGCAAAAGAGAGGATCATCTGTATTGCTGTAAAAATGTATAACTAATGCAAAACATTTTCTCTCAAATTGCAGGGCACAGTATACATGTATGACGTAGCTGATGCTTTTCAGAACACAAGTACATACGTGAAAATGTGAACACATGCATAGTCAATCAACCCTCATTTTTGTCTGTCTTTCTATGCAAAAGACTTATGGTTAATGGTTAGAATAATGAAACCACAGATTGGCTGCGAGAGATTGCTGGACTAGAGCACAATTTTATATAAGTGACTACACTTATGGAATTGGCAGTATCATGCTTAAATGATACTGCCAATTCCAGAAGTGTAGTCACTTATATAAAATTGTGCTCTAGTCCAATAATCTCTCGAAGCCAATCTGTGCTTTCAGTATTCTAACCATTAACCAAAATTTTGATGTTACTGTTCCTTCAAACACATTCACAATTACAGCATTACAAGTGTTTCAGTTACTGGAACATTTTGGCTGCAAAATTATGCATATTGCATATTACTAAAATAATAAATACATCAAAAAGGCAATTTTTAGGGACCAAGCCATGTAGGGCTACTCTATTACACCAAAAAGGGGCTGCTAATTTTTTCTCCAGTCCAGTGACACATTTTCTGAGATTTCATGATTTCATGTGTCATCAGCAGCAAATGCTGTTAGAAGTGTAAAA
>CM044439.1:97932410-97971878 GCA_024363595.1 Xenopus borealis
CACTAAACCAAACTTTAGCCACATTTTTTAATAACAACTTTAGTTCTTTATTTTACATTTAAAAATCTCCTTTCTTTCTATTTGCACATGAACGATTAGGAGCAAAGCATATCGGAGTAGATAAATATCAATATCTATTCATCTGTGGATAATATCTGGTCTCTAGCTCTACAGATATGACATTTATCTTGGTGCAGCCCAGTGTATGAGTCAGCTCTTCTACAGGAACCTAATAAAATCTCTCTCATAGCTTTAGTATCACACTACTTTTGTTTTATATAAATCCTGAAATTTAGAAAGCATCATAGCTTTCTGCCATTCATGAAAAATAGTTATGTTAATAATGTGGAAACTATTACATTTGTTGCTTTAACCAATCCAATCTAGACTCTTTAAATAGTATTGATACACCATATAAGTGGGTACTACAATTGTGTGTTATTGCTACTAAATATAACTATACTGGATGGAGTACAATAGGTCTCTGTTGTACTTATATTTGACTCCTAAAGTTGACCATACACAGGGAGATCAGTTTGTATGGGGGCAACTATAAATATATATGTATAAGAAAGAAGGCTTAGAAGATAAGGGAGTGAGAAATATACAACACTAATGCTAAGGTCAAATGGTTCATTTCTGGCAGTGAAGTGTGTTAATATGCTTGTAATGAAAACTATTTTATATATTATATATATATTATTATTATTATATTTAATAGTATAAAAGGAACAGGTTTTTATATTTGAGCAAGTGAGTGACAGGGTGGGGATGAGCGCAAAAAACAGTATAGCTAGCAAGTAGAGTTACTGGAAGGCACAAATTAATGTAATAAGAGTTGGTATTTGCCTATAAATTTGGAATTAAATAGAATTTTACAGCTACGCTCCAAAGTTATTAGGTGAAAAAGGCGATACAAAAGCCTTCCTATTTTTTTGCAGGAAATGTGACATCTCTAGCCTATATACAAGTTCAACAAAATAGTTTTAAATAAATATAATTAAATATTTATTAGGCAAATCAGCTGTCTCACACAGTAGATACTGCACCCAGATCCAAAAACTTAACTTTTAAATCGTATACAAAATGAATAGATGAAATACAAAGCAAAATAGTGCTAGACCTGCATATGGGGGGGGGGGAAGCAAAGAGAGGGATGCTGGTGTGATGATTGGGTAGACATATCTGAGTGTGGGAACTAGGAAGAGAAGAAGGAGGTTAGTTTATGGTGAAAATGTGATATCGCAGAGATTAGGTCAATATGTATGTATGACAGGAGGAATGACTTCAGCTTGTGAGCAGTAGGCAGCTTAAAGAGTCTTTTAACTGTAATTTCTGATAATGAAAAGGCGTTGATAGAAGGGGTGGGATGGATCAGAGGGAGCTGAAAAATAGATCACTACTGGAAGGCCTCCTCACCTATCACCTTGGCATCAGAAATGCATGCTAAATAACTATGCCATTACAATTAAGCATGCCTCTACTAGTCCCATGGTGCTAACAATAAAAGAATATTGCAGTCATTCACAGAATACAGAGCCTTTTTATGTGTGATTGCTTTTATATGACACTACATCAGCACCTTTATTGTGGCTTTTGTCAAGGCTGTGCCAATATTATTCTATCCTGCCAGCTAAAAAAAATTAAATTTAACCTCACTAGATGTGAAATGAACAAATGCATGGAGCAGGTATACTCGAGCTTCCAGTTATCTTCAATGATGAATTTATTATGTTTCTGGATAGATTCTGAATACCGGATTTGAATATCCCCACACAGATGTATGATGTATTGAATATATATCTAATGGCATATAAACCCTGCAACTAAATGTGTCATTTGGAAAGAGATAATGAGGGAAAAATGAAAAAGTGTAGAACAAGAGACAGCTACAGTAATCTACAGTAAATATGTATTTACTGCAATCACACGTGCACCCCTACTGGCCAAATTTCCATGATGCTACTGGCACGGCAGCCTTTGAAGCCAAGTGCCAAAAACCCTTCATTTCTGGAAAATGAAAACAAAAATGGAGATCTTTCCATAAGTTAAAGACAAATGCGATGCTAACAGGATCCAGAAAGAAAGGTAATAGCTGCCGACAGGATTAATAAACGACACAAGCACACACTGACTTGGCAGCAGGTTTCTATCAGCTGAGATTCGCAAGCTGGCCCATCATTTTAAGGCTTCATATAGTTGCATTAAACAGATGTCCAACAACATTTTACTGCAGAAGTGGAGCCAAACAGTCACAGGCCGCTTTCTATAATACATTTTTTTTAGAGTGACAGATACTACATTACAATTTAGAAAAGCCAATCTGTGTGACTGTCGCCTACTCAAACCGAACAAGCAGATTATGGCTGAGATATATTCTTATGAATAAGTGCTGACAATTATAATAGAATTAGTTTTCAATAACGACAAAAGAAGTTTTCTTGCAAGCTGTAAGTGTAGGAGTAAAAAGAGAGAAAAGGCACGACGTATTGACACTGGCAGGAAAATGCCATGTTAAACACACAATTCCTAAGCACAACAAGCAAGAATCAATTGTTCTGGTGTTTGCAGATTTTCTTATGCAGTCAACAATGTGAGAAAAAAAACTGTTACTTTTTTTTCCATTCAGATATAATAAGGGGTATATTATAAAGCTGAGTAAAATATTTTACACCTTAAAAATAGAGTAAACATACATGAGGGGTATATTACAAATCCCAGAGGCGCAATTGCTCCAGCACTAAGGGTCCAGATTAAAAATGTATTCTCTAATGAAGATGCTAATCTCCGTTCTGGGATTAAGAGGTCTTGGGCTATTCTGCAAAAGTACATTGCAGAGTGCAAAGTGCAAAACATTGCCCTTGTGAAGTATTTATTAAGCATCATAGTAAACTTTATTACAGAGTTTTTATAAACGAACGTATTTTAAATTATGTCAGATTCAAACTGAAATCTACACCCCTTAGACTAGTCCATTGAAGTCAATAGAACTAATTCAGGCAGAGAATATTCAACGGCAGGGAAAATCTGATGTCAAAGGTATTGCAAACGTTTTATATTTTAAAGATTGCCATACACTGGGTCAATAAAATCTAATTGGCTTGTGTATGGGGTATTTCAAATGGCTTGCTTGACTGATATCTGGCTGGAAATCAGCCACATTAGAACATACCAGATGAAGACTTCATTAGCACATTAATGTTGTCCTTTCCTGATGGTTCTCCATATGGAGATTTGATTGTTGGCCTGAAGGCTACAGGCTACAGGCTACAGGGTGGCAAATTCAGGAAAAATCTGCTTGTTTGGAATGTATGTCCAGCTTTTAATTTTTTATCCATTCATTTTACTCAAGTTCTTCAACTTTGTAGGAGGAAAAACTTATAAAATAAACAATTTCCACACTGTCAGAGTTGTCTTGGCTAATTAGGGCTGCTGCCCAGAGCTTGAGAAAGAGACTGAGGGGGGGGGGCTCAGCGGCACTAATTGCAGAATTACACTCCTCTGTCAGTACAGGGGCCCTGCACAGGACCCTTGGCCCCTCAAGCTCTATTTGTCTGGGGCAATCTAAAATATTTAGGTGTTGTTAATAGGGAATGTCCCTGGAGTTGTGGGATAGGAGAGACACAGCAACATTAACTTCTGAAATGTCCAGTTTCCTGCTCTCTAAGAGACAGTGTGACAAAAGCTTTAGCTCTAAATATGAGAGCTGTCATATGGTATTAACAACCATAAAGCAGGAAACATAAACAGACTCACACTCTATATAATCCTGGCAGTTCTGATGTAACACTTATTGCACACGAGGTGCAGAATGACCCTGAGTCAGTTTCAACTGTCAACTGAAAGTGTCACCAATGCTATTTGTAAGGACTTTGGAGGTTAGGGTTCCTGATATGTACAAAGATTTGTGGGAAGGGGTTAATCTGTCTTTTTCAAATGTTTGATTTATAAGTAATGTAACATTTTGACTATTTTAAATAAAATTATTTCAAGCTCTTAGGACTGCCCTGATAATAATTCAAAAACATCAACCCAAAATTCACTCATGTTTAAAACTATTATAAATACATACATTTAATACTACATACCTAACTTATAGTTATAATTGATTTAGAGCTAAAGATGGTATTTCTTCTATGTTTGCAATCAGGCTTCCTGTATGTTTGTAATAGGACATGTCTCTTCTTTTGTCTACATATTAAGTTTACTGCAGCTGTTCAAAAAAAAAATAATAATAAATGCCAGAACTAATTTCCGTATGGTGGAGCAACAGAATAATAACTGTATTAGGTACAAAGAAAATCAATAGAGGTTAATTAGAAAAATGTCTAAATAATATAACCACATTAAACAAGGACAAAATCAAGGCTGTACACTTAACAATGTTAACAATTTTGGAGCAAATGGGAAATTGAGTCAAACATATTTCTAATTGAATGCTACCTCAGATAAAGGCCAGATTGCCTACCCTACAACGCCATGTCATCTGACCTCTTCTGTTTCTTTTTGACATAGATTCTATGAGTTCAACTAATGCTTCCTTGTGTTTTGCATTTATGAGTCCATTCATATTTGCTAATGAATATCTTTGCAGCTTATTTGTATTAGTAATAAAGAGGTAACTATGGGTGTTGGCTACATATTCATAAGAGTCGTTTAAGCCACATAAATGTATCACCTTCTGCTATACTTGTATGCCTATTGAAAAGACCCTTCTAGCTTTTTAAGGAGTCCTTTGTCCTAGGTGTTAGCATGATCCAAAGACATTGGCAAGTATTTCCTTGCATGAATATTTCCATTGATTTTCAAGCACTAGAATTTCTATTATGAGCCTCTCAACTGTAATCCCATTTATACTTACATTTAATAAAACATCCAATGAACGCTGGTGACTGCTGTTTAGTTCAATAGTCATTAAACACCTTTTTTTAAGTTACCATGAAAATGCGAACACGAAAACAGAATTATGGTTTATATAATATGCAATGCATATTTAATGGTTGTTCATCATATATGAGGACTACAGCTTATTAGGATTTAGTGATTTTTTTTTAACCTACAAAAGCATTTGAGGATAATCCATGTAATCTATTTATTTCTAAAGCACACCCATATTTTCTTAATACCTCACAACATACAAAATCAAATAAATCACAATGCAGGGAAACTATTAGTCGATGTTAAAAAAGCTAATTATATTGTGCCATCCCAATTATTAGTCTTTTGTTCTCTCCCCCAGCATCCGGTGAATTTATAACCCTATTCCAAAAAAAACAGTTCATTCACCTACTAGCAATTAGCTTTCTCTTTTAAAGGAAATTGTGAAATATTAAAATAAAAGATTGTTTCTTTGTATGTGTGTGGGTATGCAAGAAACTTCCCTTGTATAATCAGCTGATAAATTGATATGTTCAATTCTTAAATGGCTATTGCCATGTACACATACTAAATTCACATGAATAATTCGAAGTTCGGTCGAATTTCAAAAAGATTTTAATTTGAATCTTCGAATATGCAAATTGGGCAAATTTGACCATTGAATATTAGAATTTGAATAATTCCAATATTTGAATAAAATTTTATCCAAATATTCGACTATTCGATGGTTGAAGTACTTCCCCTTTAAAATTTTATTCGACCACCTAGTTCGCCAGATCAAAGATACTGAATTGGGTTTTGTTATTTTAGATTTTTCGATCGATCCAAACAATTTTTCGATCAATCGAATTTTTCCTATTCGATCGTTCAACCAATAGTAAATATGCCCCATAATCTTTGCAATTGTTCCTAAAAACCGTGTATTTTAAGAATAGAAATTATCCTGGAAGAAGGTATTTACTTAAAGTGATGCTACTGGCAAAGTTGATGTAAGAATGAATAAAAAAGAATAATACTGCGTAACATTAGAATGTTTATCTCTCTATTTCTGAAAGACTTACAGTATTTTTTGTGACTGGAACAGGAAACATTTAATTAGGAGTATTATACCCTAGGATTTATGATGCCAGTCCTGCTATTTACTAACTATTTATGGAGAAAGTCTACAGAGAGGTCACCACCATATCTCTCAGTAACCAGCAGTGCAATCAGCATTTATTGTTCTGAAAAAGTTTGTGCTGGTTTCCAACTTACAAAGGATTTTAACTCCTTCGAGCCACCTGGTACCCAGTAATACCGGAATTTAGCACCTGGGAAATAGAAGCAATGCATACTCTTCTAAACAGAATTATGTCATTTACTAATATTAAAGCATTGCAATTGCAAAAGATGCTTCAAAGAACTTCAATTCACTGAAATATCTCTACTGCTGAGCTTCTGCTGCTGCTGCTGCAACTCATGTTCATGAAAAATGTTTTATTTAGATAGCAAATATGTATTGCTTATAAAAAAAACCAAGTGGCATAAAATGTGCTCACTCAGGATAATCTGTGTATGAAGCCCTTGCTATGTATGATGGAATACAGTATAGTGTCAGTGTTGAGTGGTTTCAGTGTAAAGTTTACCCTTGTATCTATGGGAAACATAAACTAGGTACAAGGGGGCTACTTTGCTTCTGACATCATGGCCTGTATAAAGTACAGCTAAAAGAGGCCAATTTATCATGATGGGAACATTTCTTTTTTTTAACTTAACTAACTCTTGGCTTTTTTTTTTTGTCAAGGACAATGATAATAATGATCTAACATATTATGATGGTATTATGTCAAAATCAAAACTAATCCTTAATAAAGAAAGTAATGAACAGCTGAACTATTTTGACCTATTTAATAGAGGTACTGTTTAACATCTATAAGAAAGTTGTGTTTAAGGGGAAGTCAAAGCCCTCCAATCAGTAGGCCCCCCTCCCTCCTCGCCCCGGCCTACCTCTCCCCCCAGGCTATTGCCCCTAACTTTTTAATTACCCCAAAGTCCAGGACCCCTCAAGGCAGGATCATGGGCGCCATCTTGTCCTGAACCGTCTTGTTCCTTGATCCAGCGGTGCATGCGCAGTAGGACGCATTTGCCAGTTGGCACTACTGCGCATGCACCCGAACTTCACAAAGTTTTCCAATTTCCTTTTTCAGAAACTTCGTGAAATTCTGGCGCATCCGTAGTAGTGCCAACTTGCAAATGCGTCCTACTGCGCATGCGCCGCTGGATCAAGGAACAAGACGGTTCAGGACAAGATGGCGCCCATGATCCTGCCTTGAGGGGTCCTGGACTTTGGGGTAATTAACAAGTTAGGGGCAATAGCCTGGGGGGAGAGGTAGGCCGGGGCGAGGAGGGAGGGGGCCTACTGATTGGAGGGCTTTGACTTCCCCTTAAACACAACTTTCTTATAGATGTTAAACAGTACCTCTATTAAATAGGTCAAAATAGTTCTTGTCATGAAGATGGTGCATGACAAGATGGTGCCCATGAACTTGCCTGCGGGGGACCTGGACTTTTGGGTAATTAACAGGTTTGGGGCAATAGCCCGGGGGTGGGGGTAGGCCTGAGGGGAGCCTACAGGGGGAGGAGTTTTGCACCAGAAGGGTTGACTTCCCCTTTAAGTGTTCCAGAATTAAGGAGTTTAGCTGCACCTGGGTTACAGCACCTGGGAAAAGTTTGTGCCTTTTATTGTTGGTTGTTTACTGTTACACCTTTTATAGAAATGCCAAACTGATACCAAAATGGACAAGTTTGGAGAGAGAAGAAGGGAGTGAATGGAAGGCAGAAGTTGGTTGAGGAGTGTTTAGGTAGCCAGAAATGTGATGAGGTGCTGAGGGTTGTTAAAAGTGGTTTAAACTACATGGAACAAGGAGGAGGCAGTGGAAGTGTAAATTGCTGTAGGGGCTGGACGTAAGGTCAGGTATGCTGCAGCCATACAAGTGAGAACCATGTGAAACACTCACAGGACAACACTGAAAGCAGCACTTGTCATCACTGGGGTAAATGCCGATCTCACAGTATTCATAGTTGGCTTTAGGCTAATGCAAGTGATTTGTCACACGACAATTAATAGCAGCATTAAGTTTCACAATAAGCCTAGTCTGGAAATAACTAGTGACATTACAGGTGCATGAAAATAGACCAACCCCACCGCAGCTTTATAGATCTGCTGTTGGACCCAGGTAGGGTTATATGTGACCCTGCTGTGGTCACCATGTATAACAGAAATGTTTTGCAGGTCAGGCACTACCAAACCTAACCAAAGAGATACTGGTATGTAGTGATGGGCGAATAAATTCACCAGGTGCAAATTTGCAGCAATTTTCAGAACTTCGTGACCGGTGAATAAATTCCGAAAAATCTGCCACAACAGTCGCACACATAAAAATTGTTGCGCGTCAAAATTATTCGGACACCAATGTAATGCATTTTGGTAAAATAGGCATGCGCATAAAAATTGTCGGGGGCGTCAAAATTGATGTGCGCCAAAGTAATTTTGCATAATTTCGCTGGAAATTCACAAATTTTTTCAGTGAAACGGGACAAATTTGCCCATCACTAAAGGTATGTTAAAACTGGACCCAAGCAGTCATACGCACCTAGGCAGATGGGCAGTATGGTAAAATAGTTATCTAGTGGTCACTTTTTGCACACTGAAGATGGCAATATCCTTTTTAAAATTTCATGGGGTGGCTTTGGGACCTCTAGAAAAATCTACTAATAAATGAAGAATGAACGAATTAAATCTCCTCTTAATTCCTCATTCCCAATGTTAACATTTTCATTATGGTCAGTGTTCATTTGAAACTTTCCATATCTTTAAGCTTAGTTGTTCTTAGTTTGCCCATTTTGAGTTTGAGTATAAAACATTTCATATTGTCTTTCCCTTTGCTTTGTTTAAGGAAATCATGGCTCTCCCTTCTTAAGAACCTATACCCTTTTTAATACAGGACAAAATCTCACCTCACTGCCTCTGATTGGAATTCTTTGCTTTAACTAAATTTTGTATCAATTTTTTTTTTATCCATAAGTACATCCAGAACCTTCTTCATCAAGGGTCCCATTAATTTAGTAAGTAGTCTGTTTTCAATACAAAATGCATACAGTAACTTTACATTTGTTGTAATGAACCTCATCTGCTCAGTATGCCTAATAAACCTTAAACCCTTGATAACTATTATATACATTGTAGAGTTTTGTATTTATGGTACTGATACATTGCCTTTGAAAACCTCCTCCAAGTAATTAATGAACAATATAAAGTATAACCAGTACAGAACCCCTGCAGAGCACTATTTATAATCTTAATCCAATTACAGAATGAACCATGCATAACCACAGTCTGTAAATGATCCTTCAGTTTTCTATCAATGTACAAACATTTTAGAAAGCCAATGTTCGACCAATCTGGCAATGTATGGTCAACTTGAGACTGACAGAATGGTCATAGCATGGAGCCAAAAACAGAACAATGTTTCTTTAGGCAAACAAAGTCAGCAAGAAGACTCATATACACCTTTCCATTGGAAAGGCAAACCCGTGTAATATATATAAGGAATCATTGCACAGTGTTGTCTTAATATTGCCTTTAATAAAAAAAAAAAAAACTAATTGTAAACAAAATGTAGTTTGCTTAGAAGCAAAGAAAAACTACCTATATCACAATGTTTCAAGTACCTTTTCATACATTGACAGTAAATTGTTTTAGTAATCTGGAACGGATCAAGCTGAATTTATGTCTCTTATATGGGTAAACCCTGCAAAACTTGGCAAAACCATCTGCAAATTCTTTCATAATAAAGACTGTATATTTACAGCATCATATAGGGAACTAAGGGGAAAAAAGAGTAATAAGTTAATAATAACTAGTCTAGTCAAAATGTTCACATCCTCAATACATTTCTTAGAAAGGCCTAGAGAATGGGTGTTAGAAGCACCAATCTCCTTTCCCTCCTAATTTCCTATCCCATCCCTGTGCCTAGATTAATGTTCGACATGTCAGACGAGGTCATTTTCCAAACAAATAAAAAATGTGCAGTGTGTTGCCTGGAGACAGCGTGCAGGAACGAAATAAACACATTTCTTCAACTTCAGTCACTTGGACTGCAAAGGCAACATAAAAGGGAAAGTTCAAGAGCAGTGACTTCAGACTGAGTTAAATCACTGCTGTAATATACAGCTGCTATAGACCATTACAGAAGTACTTACAGTGCCAGCTGTGTGATTTATTTGGACCAAAAGCAAATAGTTTCACATGCTAAAATGAGGCAAATGAATAAAGAGATAATTGATTTGACATATAACTAAAATATATAGTATAACCCCTATTTTACATCCCCTGATTTTAAGTTTTCCCTCATTTTACATTGTTGTTTTGTGGTCCCACCCTTATACAGTATTATAAATAATTTCTCTGATTTTACATTTTCCTGGATTTTACTTTTTTTCTGGTCCCCTGAAAAACATAAAATGGGAGTACTACTGTAGTTGTATTTCACCCCAAAGCATTTGCGATATTCTTCCATAAAGCCTTTTTTGAGCAATCGTTTATCATCACGCATGATCTTGGCATTATACAGTGTACCCTAACAATGGGCAAACTGTGTCCCACTCTGAACAGCCCCAAACTTTGTTTATCTGTTAGGATGCTGCCTCTAATATAACCAAGAAAGGAGCATAAGGTGGTCACATGGTTCTCCTATTGTGCATTAGTTATCATGACCATGATGTTTGCCCAATCTCTGGCTTCCTAGGGTATTGTACATGCATATACAGGTATAGGAAACCCTTTATACAAAAAGCACTGAAGTATGGGAACACCATCTCCCATAGGGGCAAATTCACTAAGCGACGAAAATGCGGTAGGAACGCCTTCGCTGCACTTCGATAGGCAAATTTTTGCCAAGGAGCCGTTAATTCACTTAAATGCGAATTTGCGCTCAGGGAGGCGAAAAGTAGCAAAGTTGCGCTACCGTTATTTCGTCAGGCAAAGCAAATTTACCCTAGTGATGCCTAATTTGCATACGGCACGAAGTTAAAAGTATAATAGAAGTATATGTTACAGCCACTACATTACACTACACAAGCCCAGGAAACCTTTAATAAATAAAATAAAGTTGTCCTATTGCCCTAAACATGTGCCCCCTGTATAGTTGTGTTGCCATATGTTAGGAAATGTAGGGGGGAAGGAGGGTAACCCCCAAAAAATTACGCTATTTTTCAGACTATCACCTAAAAAAAGACACCAGTGTTTTTTTGGGACTTAGGAGTTGTGAAAAATGTTTTTGAATTTCGCCAGTTCTGACCTGGCAAAGTAAAGTCTAACGCAAGAGGTAACGTTCAGTAAAATGGGCATCTTAGTGAATTAGTGTTGTTACGGCCCTTCGTCAGTGTGTAAGGGTGCAAAGTTGTGCTAGTCTATCTACTTCACTAGCGAATTTTCGAAAGAGACACTGTTAGTAAATTGTCGAAGTTGCAAAATGACGTCACGCTGGCGAATTTTCACCAACATTAGCCACTTCACACCTTAGTGAATTTCCCCTATAGTCTCAGTTTTATGCAATTAATTACAATTTTTATTTTTTTATTTAAAAATTATTCTTTTTTCCCTGTAATAAGAAACAACTTACTTGACCCCAACTAAGATATAATCAATCCTTATTGGAGACAAAATCATCCTACTGGGTTTAACTGATGTTTAAATTATTTTTTCTAGTAGACTTGATGTATGGAGTTTCAAATCCCCTTCTCCTCAAAACCCCAGGTCCCGAGCATTCTGGATAACAGGTCTCATACCTATATTTAGTACATAGAAAGTAAAGAGACCAAACTCCAGAAATTGCCTGGATAATAACTGAAAGCAAGGGGTATCTGGGCTTTTGACCATGAATGGTTAATATGTGCCATAAACCCATTAATTAATTACTATTAGTGACCGGAAACAATCACTGACATTTTGTCACCATGTGTAACTGATTATTCTTATCTCAATATGCAAACCAGCTGGGCCGTGGCTCCTGTTTCATTATAACATATTTCACAATGTTCTATTGTAAACAATATCATTTATAGTTCTTTCAAACGTATGTTCTTCTTCTGCTTCTGAGTGCCAGATGTAGATGCGGCATGAAGGAAATTGCCGTTTGGACATTTACCAGTACTTTGGTATGACATATATTCAGAACTGGTCTGAGACATCTTGGATCCCACTATTTGCTGATGTGCCCCAAATACCATTTGATATGTTTAAAAGAATGATAAATATGTGGTCAGTTTAAGATACCATAAGAAGGCAAACCTTTAAAGGAACAATAACACAAAAAAATGTGTTTTAAAATAAAAAAGTATAATGTACGTTTCCTTCCAGTGGTGTGTTTTCTTTAGAAACACTACTATAGTTTATATAAACAAGCTGTTGTTTAGCCATGGGGGCAATCATTCAAGGCTCAGGTTACATAGCAGATAGCAGATGCACGCTGTAGAATGCCATTTCAGTCTATTACAGAACTTATCCATTATCTGCCAAGTAGCCTATGCGTTTATATCTTGAATAGCTGACCCATGGCTAAACTTGAGTTGTCGTTCTAATGCAAACAGTATATCTGGCTAATGCATAGCAACAGTACATTATATTTAATTACTTTAAAACATATTTGTTGTGTTACTGTTCCCTTAAGGAGCAGGTTTTTTTTTATCCTTCATATAGAAATAAATAATTTGCCTTACAGGATGAAAAGATTTCCAAGAAAAGATCTTTATAATTGCTCATGCATGAACTATATGATTATAAAAAAAATTGGAATCATACAAGCAAGCTGATTAAGAACCCTGCAGGTTGTTTCACTATCTTCACTTGCTTGCTCTTGTGGGGATTCTGATCTAGGAGTTCACATTCTGACAAACCTTAGCCTGTCCCTACCTCCAGCTTCTAGACCACGGGTTCCCAACCGGTTTCAAACATGTAAAAAGTTGTAAAATTGTAAAGAGTTGGGTAGCACCAAAACCATGAATAACGTTCCTGGCGGTGCCATGTAAGAGCTAAGCTTGCCTATTTGGACTGGCAGCCTACAGGGAGGCTCTGTTTGTCAGTACCTGGTTTTTATGCAACTAAAACTTGCCTCCAAGCCACAAATTCAAAAATAAGCACTTGCTTTTAGGCCACTGGGAGCAACATCCAAGGGGCTGGTGAACAACATGTTGTTACTGGTTGGGGATCACTGTTCTAGACATTGCAATCTACAGGGGAATGAACTGCTTCTGCAAATTATCCTCATTTGTTTCTAGTATTACCATTTATCTTATGTAAAAATGCATACTATGAAACAGTAATATACGACTGTATCAAAATAATAAAGAGAGCTATTCACTTTCAAAAGTGACCATAGAATGGAAGTGACTGGAATATGTAGTCCCTGTGGAAAAGGCCATTTTTGTTATATACTGTATAGTGTAGTAAAATTGGCAAAATGGGGCAGTGTTGCACAAAAGATGCACTTTCTATCACCAATTGGTGCCTCAAAATGCATCTGTCTGTGAAATAGAGAAGGATGTACTGATAACTAATTGTAGTAATATTTCATATCTAAAGCCTCTGGATTATCTCTAGCCACATTACAGAATTTGTAGAACTAATTTAATTATAAAAGATGAATGCTACAGGGCTATACATGGCAGTGAAAGGATACAGGATGAATGAAATAATGCAGATACATAGTGCTATAGAAGTTTATAGGGTTCAGTCACATAAACAGTGGCCTATGAGATCTATATTCACTGGACTGGAGATACAATATTCAAAGCCACCAATCTGCTAAAACAAAGATACAAAATATGCCAGTGCCAAATGAAATTAGAAGTTTAACTGTATTTCCACTAACACTTGGAACACATTCCCTTAAACAAGCCAGATGTCCTTAGAATAGCGATTATCTGCTCTATATCAATGACATCAAAGAAGTGAACAATAAACATGGCCTCTTTTTCAGCTTTCTGTTCAGTGCTCTATTATGGAAGATAAGCAAGCTTTCAGTTAAGAGATAGGCGAAAGAGCGATATAATCATGGGAAACCGAAAGTTTCCTTCTTAGCTTACGCAGAAGTGTGGGAGAAAATCCTAGTAGGTTGCATGTGATTTATGGTATTCTTAAACTTGGAAGCGTGATTGTAGATCTTCCACTGTCGTGCAGATTTATCTTGCGATGCAGAGATAGACTGTTACTGCTTCCTGTTCTAGAAATGGCTTAGAAGTTATCACTGCCGTTAAATAATTTGTCCATAAAAACAGTAATGTATCAGAAAATAGCACATGGCACATGACAAATCATGATCTCTAGGAAAAATAAAATATATCCATATACGAAGGTTTCCCAAGTGTTTCTGTTTATCTTATCCATGAATCTACTAGGTTTTTGATACTAGGAATTTTTTTCAGAATTAGGGATTTTCATATTAAGGGTAATTATGTTTTAAAGGCATAGCACCTTCAAGATGAAAAAAAAGTAATTGAATATTGGAGTAGTATCATTGTGTCCGTAATTTTCCCTCCCATTTAGACTGTAAGCCCCACGGGGTAGGGTACTCCATCCTTTTGTCTCCTTGACACTGTGTGATTATATTTTATATTTATGTAAGCTGTATTTCTAATAATGCACTTAGTTACTTATTAATGCAGTGATCCCTTGTTTGTTACTACTATTAATTTATTGTTGCTGTACAGTGCTTTGCCCTCAAGGAGCGCTATACAAACAAAAATATACATACATACATGAAAAGCATACCTTTTCAAAGAGATTGAGCTATATTATATTCAATTTTAACAATGGTGAGCTTTGGAAGAGTCATTGGGGAGAATGTTATTAGAGAAGCATTGTTTAAAATTGTGTTTTTGCAAATGTTTGGCACTACTCATGTATCTTACATTAACTCACTATCGCTAAACAAAGGTTAGTATTAACACCTGCCCTGAAGTTTTGTTTAATAATTTGTTGCAAAAAATGGTTTTCATTACATACACTGTGCATGTTCACAAAAACAGTTTTGTCACAAACTTTGTGAGAGATGAAAATCTTGGTCACTGATGTTCTCAAAGGTCTTTGCAAATGTTTTTTTTTTTTTGCACTAATGAAACATATAATATTTCCCCCAACTGTCTTTTCCTTCTGAGATTAGTTTTGAAAATGTGGATTTTGACTGCTGTTTTGCCACATCCTTGAGGGCATATTAATATAGGATGTCACCATCAATCTGTGTATTTTTCCCCATTTTTCATCATCTAGAGATTCACCCATTCTTTGCTCCCGTTTGAGCATTGACTTCGTTTTTTCCTCTTATAGATCGGATTGGAGGAATTCTGTGTATAACATGCTGATTTTGTGATTACGTAATGGATTATTCTGGTGATGATGAAAGAGAAGTCTGGGTAAGATTGGCCTAGTCTCTACCGAGAAATGTTTGTCTCAGTCATTTCTCTAAAACTAAACGAAGATTTTCAATATTTGTTATGGCTTTCCCTAAAACTGAGTGCTATTTGAAGTTCCTCCTGTGTTTCCAAGAGAATGACATACTCAGAGAGGAGTCTCTTAAATATGTCTTTATAACACAGAAATTGTTTAAATATTTTTATTTATATAATCATTCACAATGGCATACATATTCATGTTTTTTCTTTACAGTAGTGGTAATACAATGCAAATATTCTGCTACAATCAGTAGATGTTGAACATTTTGGTAACATAATATCTAGAACACTAGATTTTCTTGTAACATGAGTATATTTTTTGTAGTCTGGAAATTTAAACACTCCATCTCAGTTTGCCTTCCATGAATAAAGTGTGCATTCAAGGCATTTTGCCCTGATGTCTTCATTTCAAGGTTCTGCCACCATGGTAGAAATGGAAATCGCCATCATGTTGGGTAGAGCCAGTTCTATTCTTTGTGTCTTTTCATCTTTGGGTGCCTGGAAATGTGTAAAATGATCTATTTCCCAGTGAGACCAAAGTCCAACTACCTGAAATTACTACAGTGTATATATAATAGAGTACCCTCTATTGTAAAATATATTAGGATTTTATAAGTTACAAAGGATTTCTATGACAGGTCATGGAACCCGAGGTGACTTCTAATATCCTCATATTTTGCACCTGGGGTACTTTATTATAATTAATAGGTTTCAGTGAGTCACGTGAAAGAAATGACACCACTAAGCTCTGATTATAAATAAATGTACCATTTCTAAGGATATAATTTACAGAATATTATATATATATATATATATATATACACAAAAGCCATGAATATCTTGTAAATTATATCCTTATAAACTGTGAGTAGTGATGTAGTTATGTCAATTTTGTCACGTGACTCACTAAAACTAATAATAGATAAAGTTCCCCACGTTGCAAAATATGAGGATATTAGAAGTTACCTCAAAGTTCCATGACCAATATCTAAAAACTCTGCCTTTTGCTTCGTGTTTTTATTAGTGATGCACTGAATCCAGGATTCGGTTTGGGATTCGGCCTTTTTCAGCAGGATTCGGATTCGGCCGAATCCTTCTGCCTGGCCGAACCGAATCCAAATTTGCATATGTTAATTAGGGCCAGGGAGGGAAATCACGTGACTTTTTGGCACAAAACAAGGAAGTAACAAATGTTTTCCCCTTCCCACCCATAATTTGCATTTGCAAATTTGGGTTCGGATTCGGTATTTGGCCAAATCATTTGGGGGTTAGGTCGAATCCAAAATAGTGGATTCGGTGCATCCCTAGTTTTTATATGGTCATGAAACTCCTTGGCAAGTTATAATTTACAAGAGGAGGTACTTTATTCACTACATATGTGTGTATGTAAAGATAGATAGGTTTATAATCTAAAGTATCCATTAGATATAATGTTTTTTTTTTCAAAACATAGGCAATACTGTATATACTGCACAGTTAAAAGGTAACAGGAGCTGACATGGGAAAAACAGTCGAAGGGTTTTCCGAGGTAATTCCACTATGCTTTCTAACATAAATATAGACTTGTGGCATTATTTTAAGAAATAACATTAAAGATCCATTAATAATTGTAGAAGGAAAATACAACTTTGCATAAAAATATTTTGTCTCACTGAATGAAAGATTGCTAAATGAAATGTATATGTTCGAGAGCCCTTGAGAAAGCTGAAGCTGTTTGCATCTGTGCATTATTATGACATTTAGTTTAATGAGCTAGACAGATGATATTTTTTTAATTGGAAGGATCATTAGGGTTTTTGTTGAAGCTTTCACCAAGTTATTAATTCAAGGATGAATAAACATAGCTTCTTTTAATTTCTCCTAGTCCTGTTCTCATTACTTGGGTGGTAAAGTTGAATTCAGAGACAAATGGATTTATGCATTTGGTCGAAAACACCCTTGTTTGTTCTGCTTCACTGATTCGTCCTGTACTAGTAGAAATATTTTAACACATTCAACCCTGTGCAGAAATAAAACATGGATACACTAATAACTGCTCAACATGTAAACTACATTCACAAATGACATTTGCATGCTATAAATGGAAAGTTTTTTTTCATTGAGCAAAAAAAAAAAGTTATTGGGTGGAGATACCCTTTATGTGTTTTTTTAAGTTTTTATTTTTGGATTTACAAGGATGGAGGTAAGGGCGTACATATAACAACTTGGTTCACAGATATTAATAACTGTTAACACATGGTTTTTCCATTATAAATTTGAGTAAACGAAAAAATAGTTTTTAAAAAAAATAACCGTCAAAACATGGAATTACAAAAGTTTAAGAGCTAGTCCAGACGAGAAGATTCGTTGCCTGGCAACTAATCGCCTCGCGACTATCTCCCTGAACCGCTTCCCCCTGCCTTCCAGCTGCTTCAATGAAGAATTGCTTGCGCCTATTCACATGCGGCGCTGCCTTTTCCGGAGTTGCTCAAAGTTGTCTTGTTTAGGCTCAGGGGAGAATACATTTGGGAGTAGCAGATTGTCTGCCAAGTATCTCATTACCGCTAGCCATCACCTCTGTCTCAGAGGGCACTGCCACACTAAGGGGTAAATTTACAAAATTCACATCTATTCACATGAATGATTCGAAATTCGATCGAATTTTCAAAAAGATTTTAATTTCGAATATGCAAATTAGGTAAATTCGGCCAGTGAATTCAGTAAATTCGATCGAATTGAATGATTCGAATAAAAATCTATTCAAATACTTGACTATCGAATTACTGCCCCTTTAAATTTTTATCCGATTGCCTCGTTCGCCAGTTTCAATCTGCCGAAGTGGCATTCGCGAATTTTGATCGAATTGTAAAAATTCAATCGAATGGTTAAAATCGTTCAAATCGAACAATTTGATCGTTCAATCAAATTTTTATAATCGAATTGTGGTAAAATCCTTCTAATTTGAAGGATTTTAATTCCCTAACTATTTCCATGGTCGAATTTCGAATTTTTTACAATTCGATATTTGACCAATAGTAAATCTGCCCCTAAATGTGGAAAAGACACCTCAGGTTGTTGGCGTTTCGGGCACCCAGCCCCAAGTTGTCGGTTTATTTTCTGTAGCTTCATAGGAATAATATAAATGGTGAATTAATTTATATTGAATTATCTTATCACGTAGGAGATAAGGTCACAGTAGAGGACCTCAGTGGCTTCCTGCAATTGTTTCTAGCTCAGGGCTGGTAGGATCCTTTATGTGTTTAGCTACTTCTGTCGTTCTGTCGTTTCACAAAGATACCTCCGAATAATGAAAAATAAATATTTTGAATATTTGTAGATTAGATATATTGTACATAATTTGTTCTGTGACCAAAACTTTAGAAATGAACCAATATCATTGTGTGTGCGAGAGAGACTACTATTTGTGTGTGTTTGATAATACAAGGAATGTTTTAGGATTATTTGTTTACTGTATGATATATTCCATAGAGTGAGTGGAATCCCTTCCTGAGAAGCCAATATGTTGAGAGAGCACCATATGTTATTCTTGGAAACATGCCTACAAAATCACTTTTAGGCTGAAAGGCTAATGTGATCACTAGGAGTTGGAACAGGAATCATATAGATGCAGCCTGATTGCAATATCTTAACAGATGCAACAAAAATAAGCCCCATCCCATGCAATTTGTTTAATGTAACTTATCATGCGCTTATACTGTCTATAAACACTAGTACACTGGCCAGCTGGTCAGTAGATTAAAGAAAATAAATGTTGTTAGGTAGGGTATAAAAACAGCAGGGATATTCTGAGAAAAGGCAAGAACTGTACCGACACAAAAAAAGACAGAAAAACGCAGTCTGAATAAGCAGCATAACTGTAAAACCCATTCATTAAAATGTAAATGACTGGAAATCAAACCGCAGAATGTGTTCATTAAATATTTCATGTGACTGTTTAACTACAAACAAAAAAGGTTATAAATATGCAGATGGTGAATTAACAGAAGCTGCATTTAATATTTCACAAATTTAGTGTATTGCCTACGCCCACCAACATTAGAAAGAACCTGTAAAAGCAACAGAGAGAAACAGAAGGAAATTGGTGCTGAAGAAATTCGTTTTGGCACTCAAGTGTACATCTACATGCTTTTTTTTTATTTTTTAAAAAAACATAACTTTAATGTGACTCAACTTGGACAATTTTCCCTGCAGTTTTATTGAAGCGCAAGAAACCAAGGGACAATCGCAAGCGAAAAGTCGCCAGAAATCTCATCCGCAGGGACACTGTCTATTTACTAACAGGTGTAGATTCGCTAGCGAAAGAGACCATTGCTAGCTTACGTTCACACCCTATCACATGGCAAACAGTTGTTACTCCGCAAGTTTACTAATTGCAAATTTTCCTAAGACCAGGCAAACTGATAAAACAGAGCTGCATCTTCCTCAATCTTATGTCAGTGACATCATATCCTGTATGACAAAAATAGGGATGCACTGAATCCAGGATTCGGTTTGGGATTCAGCCTTTTTCAGCAGGATTCGGCCGAATACTTCTGCCTGGCTGAACAGAATCCGAATCCTAATTTGGAAATCGAAAAACGGCTATATGGCACAGGACAAGTAATGGATAACAGATAACATTATGTTCTACAGAGCTTACCTGCTATCTGCTGTGTAACTTGAGCCTTTTCTCATTTGAATGGCTGCCCCCATGGCTACACAACAGCTTATTTATATAAACAATAGTAGTGCTTCTGAAGCAACCACTGCAGTTTTACCAGTGCAGGGCAACACTGAATTATATGTTTATTACTTTAAAACTATTTGATTTTTTGATCTTACTGGTCCTTTAAGAGCATCTATCTGAGACAGGTGTTAGCAACCCACCTCTTAAAGACTAATTCTTATAAATGGAAAATGAAATGCACTAACCAAACATTATTCTAAAGATATCACTCTGTTTGGTGAACTGACCCCCTTTATCAACCTTAAAATATAGTTGTCACAATTAATACAGGCATTGGACCTGTCATCCAGAATTGGGACCTGGGGTTTTCCAGATAAATGGATTTTCTGTAATTTGGATCTTCATCCCTCAAGTCTACTAGAAAATCATGTAAACATTAAATAAACCCAATAGCTGGGTTTTTCTTCCAACAGGGGTTCATTGTATCTTAGTTTGGATCAGGTACAAGCTACTGTTTTGTTATTAAAGACAAAATGTTAAAATTTGGATTATTTGGATAAAACGAAGTCTATGGGACACTGCCAAATTTCAGAGCTTTCTGGATTATGGGTTTCCGGTAACAGATCTCATACCTTCCTCCAAAACTTGTATCACCCTACCTAGCAGTTCCAAGGAAGATTTTGGTTGGTGGTAATGCCGCATGCTCCTGGCCTATGGGGTGAACAAAGCAGAGAGTTAGGTGCCATCACCCTATACTGAACGAACAAGTTACAGTAAAGAATGGATGCAAGAGGAGTGAGTTTAATTAACAGCAATTACAACTTATTTATATATTAGCTTTCCTTGCCTTTTATATATTCCATATTAAGGACTGCATAGGTTTTGACAAAGAGACACAAAATGCGTTGTTTATAAGTAAAGAGAAATGATATTAACTCCAATGGAAGAGCTTAATGTATGTTTGGGAATTATTACCAATTTTAGTGCTGCCAATGGTTTTAGAGCACAGCTGTATCTCATAGCGCTTCATATTCAAATAAGTAATAAAATATATCAAAACTTGATGTATTTGAGTAACTGCTTCTTCACATTGTTACTAACGTGTGCCGACTTCTGCCTCAGCCTGTTTTAAACTGCCTTGTTTATTTATCTGATCTGCGGCATGTGGCTCCAATAAACTTTTATGCTTTACACAATTAAAAAGCTGCGTTGGTAACATCATGAATGCATGTAATTTATGGCTGAGATAGTTCACATTTGTGTTACAAATTAGACATATGTATATGAATTAATTGTGTTTAAATAACTATGCAATTATTAAATGTTTTTTTATTAAAGGGGACCTGACACTCAGAAATAAGAAGCAAAATAATAAAAGCCCTTGGACGAAATGAAAACTTTTTGTAAATATCTGTTTAACCCTTTTAAAAGATGGCATGGCCATAATGTGTGACAAAACTGTAGAGCCAATTTATAAAGCTGTGTTAGAATATAATATTGTAGTGCTATTGTGCAGACTGCATAAAGCCTAACAGTTATAAAGCATATAGGCATATGTGTGACGTAAAAAAAAACCCAAAGTACTTGAAAAAAGATGTGCATACCACAGTATTGACAATAATACGGAGAAGAAAAGGTTAAATTGCTTGGGGTTGTAAAATGTTAGGCACCCTCCAACCCAGTTTTGACCCTCTGTTTTCCTCACCTTCGCTGCCTGAAACCAACCTCTGCCTGCATTTGACCATGCCTTAGCCTGACCCCTTGGTACTTTGCTTCTCTGTATCCCGTTTTCTGGAATCGACCTTTGCCTGCACTTGACTACGCCTTGCCTGATCCCTTGATACCTCGCTCCTGGTAACTCGCCTGGCTTCTCTACCACCTCCGCAGCAGAACGCCCGGGGCCCCAAAAGGGTGTCGGTGAATACCAGAGCCGTAGAGAGGTTCTTGTTACCATCAGTTCTCCTGGATCAGCTACCTTCCTCCGGGATCCGAGGTAAACAGATTGTTATAGTAACATTTACATATTAAAGACAGACCTAATTTGCATTTTTAGGTGAGCAGCCCATTCACATCATAAAGCAAATGGCCCATCAGGCATTTGCCCGAACCCACAGATTGCCAGTCTGGACCTGCTATGCAAGTACCGCTTCAACTTCTTCATCGCAAGCGTAAATTGGGAGGCCTTGTTGTTAATGAGAGGATGAAAAGACTCAAATAAAAAGCAATCAAAGGGGTATTTTTTACTCTATATTATATACAAACACTTGCTAATGATAAAAAAAGATTACCATTATAAAAAAAAAGCACACAAAACCTTTTATTTTATTTTTTCCTTGAAAAAAAAAACTGTAATTTGAATAGTTTGTACATTTCCATCTCATTAATTGTTGGTGCTTTGTGTGGTGCCACATTAAGCGAAGCAACTGTTGTTTCTCTCAGATGACTCCTGTGGCTAATGAATCCTGAAACAATTAGCACGTGGGAGTTTTTCCATGTAGCTAATAATAGAAGTACTCCAAGTTTCTCTAGCCCTCTCACGGCTTGTCCCAAAGCACTAATCACAAACCCTTTTCGTTCCTTAGAACATAGAAGAAATCTGGGCAGGAAATGGAAATTTGACCATCACAGTGTGTAAAAATCATAAAAAGTGCTAAAGTTTAGCAAAAGGAAAGGTTTTGTTTTTATGTTCTAGTAAGTATTAAAATCATACAAATATGGCAAGTCTATTTAACAAGTACATTATCCACAAACCCATCATTGAGAAAGCTCTGAATTACATGAAGGTCATCTTCCATAGACTCCCATTTTAATCAAATAATTCACACCAGTACATTTTCTAACACAAAATACAGTGGAGTTTCTTTCCAAGCTTTTTGCCGTTAAATTTTGTGCCAGTTTCCTGAAAATATTCACAGATGGTAAAATGTAGAAATTTGCAGCGGATTCAAACTTGGAAAAAGTTTAGCTCTTCATTCACTAATCCAGATTTTTTTCAATTCAAATTTTTGCACATAAAAATCAAAGCTTAAATGAAGAATAAAGGGTATGGCTTTCCTTTGACCTATACAATATGAAATCTCTCACCAAGACATCTATACTTTTACTTTACATCCATAATAAATGTAAAGTGTTCTGCATCATGTCCTTAAGAGCCCTCAATTATTTCACCCATGAACTCAGGGGGGGGATCTAATACAACCCCTCAAACAACATATTTAAATAGAGCTAGAGAATCAGCTAGACAGATCTAACTGCACAGAACAACTTTATCCTGTGATAAAAGGTAAAGAAACCTTGTACATTATCACCTTTATTGTGGCTTTTTTCAATACAACGATGTAGTCAATATATATCTTAGCTAGCATTAGCATCAGTTTATGTTATGTTGTAAAAATAGTTAATGTGGACTCATAAAATAATCTAGGCTCCCAATATAAAGTAGACTGATGTGTACCAATATATCACTGTTGTAGCATATTTACTACAAAAGTAAGACAGTTAAAATTATGGATATTAATGATAGATATTTACTATGAAATATATACTTTTTCATTGAAGAAACAACATTTTCTATAAAATATGTATTTCAGCTGTGAAATTCTAGTTTACTGTTATGCTAGGCAGCATTCAGATTATTCAGTTGCCAGTGTGTCTTGTCATTTATTTGCAAAGCACAGCAGAATGCATAAAAACAGCCCTCGCGTTCCCTGAAAACCTTGCTGTCTAATCAGCATGCCTTAGTAAGCTCAAAACAAAGTTTTTTTATTTTCACGGTTACTTCTGCTATTAGTCAGTGACATTAAAAGAGTGTGAACTTTTTTTCCAAGTAGAGAATTCAAGGTAAGGTGAAGGTCCTTAAAACGAATTAAGTCAAAATTTTCTCTAACATGAATGCTTTGGAGACTACTAGCTGAAATATTAATAGCGCTCTGACTCAAATGTTTACCTGCTGGTCAAAGCTTTTAAAGCCCCGTCCACATCTTTAAAAAAAAATGAGTGACAGCAACAAGAAGAAAAAAAATAATTTACCACTTATTACTATTTAAAGGTGCAGCAGTATACTCCCCTTTTCAACATTAGTTTAAAAAACATTGCCTGTTGTTTTAATTAAAGGGGTTGTTCACCTTTGAGATAACTTTTAGTATGCTATAGAGAGTGATATTCTGAGACAATTTGCAGGTGGTTTTAATTTTTTTTTATTCAAGGTTTTTGAGTTATTTAGCTTTTTATTCAGCAGCTCTTCAATTTGCATTTAAGCAATCTGGTAGCCAGGATCGAAATTACCCTAGCAACCATGCAATGATTTGAATAAGAGACTGGAATATGAATAGGAGAGGATCTGAATAGAAACATGCATAACAAAAATTGGCAATAACAATACATTTATAGCCTTACAGAGCATTTGTTTTATTAGAAGGGGCCAGCGATGCACATTTGAAAGCTGAAGCCAGAAGAAAAAATAAATAATGAAAACCAATTGAAATATTCTATAACATACAAAAAGTTACCTTAAAGGTGAACTACCCCTTTAAGTTATAGCTATGAGTTTTTACAAAACTCATAAATAGGGCAAACAGAAATAAGTTCCATTGCAACTACCTGGTTCATGCAAGCTGTAACTGCTTTACTGCATAATTAGGATTGGTAACAGCATACCCCTGATCCCATAATAGCTTTGAAGAACCAAAGAGATGCAGAGATGCATTTATTTCAACATACCCTTTTTAATATAAGGAAATTCTAGCATCTTTAAAGGGGATCTATGGTTAAAAATTTAAATCTCCCTTTGGCTTTGGGGAGTTAATATGTGTTTTTACAACAGCTATTAATATTTTTTTATGAGCAGTTTTTTGGTAATCACAGAGCAATCAAATCCCCCACATACCTGCACCAGCTTTAGCATCGCACACTCCACTTCTTGGTCCACCTGCCTCTCCTAGTCCCGCCCACCTACCAATAAGGCAGTGATGGTGGGAGTGACGGTGAGGCACATTGAGCAGGGGTCGGCAAACCGTCACTACTTACTTGTTTTTCATTGGTAAGTGGACTAGCAGAGGCAGGCAGATAAAGAAGAGGAGACGGCCATGGGCCATGAAGGTTTTGCGCAATGCTAAAGCTGGTGCATGTGTGTGGGTGATATGATTGTGTTGCGATTGCCCAAAAAACTATTAATAAAAAATTATTAATCGCAACTGGGGGATTCTGTCATGGGGAAAATGTTTTTTTTTCTTTTTTCAAATGCATCAGTTAATAGTGCTGCTCCAGCAGAATTCTGCACTGAAATCCATTTCTCAAAAGAGTAAACAGATTTTTTTTTTATATTTAATTTTGAAATCTGACATGGGGCTAGACATATTGTCAGTTTCCCAGCTGCCCCAATTCATGTGACTTGTGCCAGCACTTTAGGAGGGAACTGCTTTCTGGCAGGCTGTTGTTTTTCCTTCTCTGAAATCTAGAATCACTCATGGGGCAAATTCACTAAAGCCTGAATCGTCTAATGCTAGCGCTTATTCACCAGCGTGACGTTATTTCACAACTGGCGAAAATTCGCTAGCGAAGTAGATAGACTAGATAGACAACTTTGCACCCTTACGCCAGTCGAATTTGCACACTGACGAAGGGATGTAACTACGCTAATTCACTAAGATGACCATTATACTGAACGTTATCTCTTGTGCTAGACTTTACTTCGCCAGGTCAGACCTGGCGAAGTTCAATACAATAGATAGGATTTTTGTAAGTCCCAAAAAAGAACCGCTGGCGTCTTACTTTTTTTAGGGTGATAGTTTGAAAAATAGCGTAATTTTTTGGGGGGTTACCCTCCTTCCTCCCCTACATTTCCTAACATATGGCAACACAACTATATAGGGGGCACATTTTTAGGGCAATAGGACAGCTTTATTTTATTTATTAAAGGTTTCCTGGGCTTGTGTAGTGGAATGTAGTGACTGTATTTCTATTATACATTTAACTGCGCACCGTATGCAAATTAGGCATTGCTAGTGTAAATGCGCTTTGCCTGGCAAAGTAACGGTAAAAAAAAAAGTAAAAAAACATTTTTTTTATATTAATAAAACAGTATCATGTGGTTGATGGTAACTTAGCTGCATGAACTCATATTGATGGCAAACAGTTCTTTTCAGTTTTTTAAATGTTTAAATAATTTTTTCAGCAGACTTAAGGTGATCTATGGTGATTCAATTTATCCCTAAAGATCTTTTATCCAGAATCCCAGGCATTCCACAAAATAGATCCACCACCTGTATTACAATGTTTACTATAGTATACCATATTTGAAACAACCCCAACAAAAATCAGAATTCCTGAGCTTGAGCTTAAATGCAGGCATAGCACTGTTTAATAAGGAGCAAATTCATTCAAACATTCAGTAACTGGTACAGGGATTTAGATGGTATGTACTATGTGTTATGGAAAATAAATACCAGAACAGTTAAGGTCTGCACAAGGTTACGTCAATCACTGTTATTTTTGGGCAGGTATCGTTTAAAGGCTCCTCCAAAAATCTATTTTAAGCCTTACAACATAACTGTTCTCATTCTCACAGTTCAGTTTTTATAGCAATTGGACAAGCCAGTGGAATACTGGCACTACAGGCCTGTTTTCATGCCATGGTTCCACTGCAGTACAGTCATGCAATCGCAAGATCTTATCATCATTTTGGAAAACTGACAGGGGCATTATGCTGCTGCAGGAGAATTAGCTGACCAGGAAGAAAAATCAGCATCCAACAATGACATCATGAGAAAGTCAGATTCTCTACAGAGTTTAGACAATGTATAAAGATGACTAAAGGAGAAAGAAAGGTAGTAGTGCTGCTCTGAGTCCTCTGTCAAAAGAAACACAGCATTTCTTTCCTTCTATTGTGTACAAACGGGCTTCTGTATCAGACTTCCTGCCTTCAGCTTACACCTCCTTGCTGCGGGCATGAGCATGCTCAGTTTGCTCCTCCCCCCCCCCTTTTCTGCTGTAATCTGAGCCCAGAGGTATAAGAAAGCAGGGAGAGACTCAGGCAGGAAGTGATGTCATGCCAAGCTAATACTACAGCTTCTATCCTAAACAAACAGAGCTTCTAGAGCTTTTTACTCAGGTATGGTAAAACATTATTCTGAATAAATATGGCATTCTAGATTGCATTATTGCAGCTGGAAATGCCTCTGTAGCTTTCCTTCTCCTTTAAGCATGCCTTTTAGCATATGAGTAATGAAATTGTGCTATTTCAACAGGTGCACTTCTTTCTGCATCACATTGTATATGAAACTGAATTTGCGTGAGAGCTCCGAATAGGACATCTACTAGTATATTCTTTTTTTTTATTAATTTCTGTAAGAATTTTAGAGAGAGAAGACAAAGAGAGAGAAGGAACACAGCAGAACTTTTGAATAATGTTCAGAATGTATACAATAATTCAAATGTTACCAAGTCTTCATCAGAGCCAAAATAAGCATATATATCAATGGAAATACTAAATACTAAATGACTTCCAGTGGTCCAGTCTACATTTTCAGGCTGCTCTTGCTTCATAAATACATAGAGGTCCTGGGATTGGCACTTCTGCATCAGTTACATTTTTGATTTGGAGAACCAATATCAATTTAACAAGATTTTTAAACCATGTTTATGAAAATGAGCCCCATAGCACTATGCTTCCACCTCCTTACTTCTCTGCATGCATTTTTTGATTTGTGGGCAGTGGTATGTAGATTTGCACCACACACATATGGCTCTCCCTTGTTCTCATCTGACCCGAAAGCATTTTTCCATATTCCAACTTCATTCTCATGCATTTTAGGAAGCTCTAGGAGTTAGGAGTTATTTGCTAAACTCCTGGTGGTCTTTTTGGGGCAAAACTCATTTTCTTTTTTTTAAACTCGAATCTTTCAAGATTTATTAAAGTCTGATGCAGCAAAAAGAACATATTCAAAAATCCACTATCTCAGGTTGTGTATTAGTCAATAGCAGAGGTCCCGATCCTATTTTGAAGTGTGGTCTGTGCTGGAATTAGTCCAAAAATCTGACATTTTCAAGGTTTTCGGGCAAAAATCCAAAATATTTGTGCTTTTTGGGAGAAAGCCTTAAAACATTGAGCAATTCAGGTTTTCGCTCGATTTTATCAGGTTATTTATTACCTGAACTGATTAATTCAAGCATTTTTAATTATTAAGGTGGATTCTAGTTTGGTCTGACTTTTTTATTTAAATAATCAGAAAAGTTAGTATTTTTGTAAATAACCCTCTAGATGTGCTTTGGCAGGATTTTCTTTGAGCAATGGCTTCTTTATTCACTGATATGCAGGGCTCTTGATATGATTGATCCATACCTACAGGAAAGTATGTTGGCGATGGTAGCATGATGCTTTGGGGCTGCTTGTCATACGCAAGGTCTGAGCATCTTCATAAAATAGAATGGATAGTGCAAGATACACATAAAACTATTTAGATTTTTTTTATTAAAATGCTGTCAAAATGTATATTCTATAAACCTAATTTAATTACAATTTGTAACAGATAAAACGGGAGTTAGCTTTATTTCCTTATCTGACTCACTCAATGCATACATCACACCAAACCACACTATATTATGCTTTTCAAGATCTTATAAAAAAATAAACATTCCAAATGTGTGTGTCAGTTTCTGACCTCTTAATACAGCGAAGACATTCTAATAAAAGCAGAACTATACTGTAAGCCTGAGTTGACAAGCACATTTTTGTCCCTTTGAGCTTACTCTGTTTTCGACAATGTATATTTCCCAGCTAATAACGCCATCCATGTTGCTTTTGCTTTTTGTTGTAAACAAACCAACTTTCTGTTCCTATCTCTTCTCTGTATTCTGTTTATTTCAGATTCTTATTACTGCATATCCCTAAGGTACAAAAGGCAATGTCTTCTACTGCACATTCATTTCATTTTTCTTTTATTGATTTAGTCAAAAGCTTGCTTTTATAATGGATTATAACAATCCGCTGAATGATAAACCATGTTTTCATCTACAGATTAAGAACAAATGAATAATGAATAACTGAAGGCAGCCAAGGAAATAAAAACAACATAGGTGTCATTAAGCAGAATGTGATGTCAATCTGAAGCTGCATTTGTTTCTCTCATATTCTGCTCAGATAATTATGGCCAAAAGGGTCTGCGTTTTCTTTAGCTATCCCAAATAACTAAATTGTCTATGTGAGCAGATTTACTCAGACTTATCATTTGCATTATTTCCTCTCCAACTAATGTCACTAATTTGTAGTTCTATGCCAAGCTGAGGTAGGCAAGATCCTGATTAACAGGAACTGACAAAATATAGGAATTTCATATACACTGCAAGATACATCATTCCAATTTAATGGCATGCCTAAAAATAGTAATCATAAAATAAAATACATACCAAAAGCACTGCCATTTTTAATATTTGACATTTCTAAATCAGCAATAGCTGTGGGCTGCTGCTGGGTAATGGAATATCTGTAAATGAAATAAAAATTTGCAAAACGAAGGCAATTTACATTTGCAATTACACTGCAAAGTTTAATTGTAGAAAGGGACCTGCTTAAAGATGGTATAAATGAATTTTATAAAATGAACTGCATACTGGCAAAAACAAAATATGCATGTTTTCCGATACAAAATACCTTTGTAGGGTCACAAAGCTTTCAAATAATATTACAGAGAAAATCTACAAGGGAAGTGTACACAAAATGTGCAAAACTCTTACAAAATAAACCAATACTGAAACATTAAATACACAAACACTGCAAAACACCATACTGTCAGTCAGGATGGGTACTTATTAAACCCTAATGCTTAATGGTGTTTCTAATACATGCATCACCTCCTCTTCGCTCACCCGTATATTTATTTATGTGGATTTATATATATGCAGGCATGGGATTATACAAAAGAACTACCAGAAGAGTTATATAGTGTCACACCATCCATATACCATGTTGTAGTGTAATGAGGAGAAGAAATCTAGTGAAATAATTCAAGTTAGGCGAAAGTTCATGTGACTCAAAAAATTATTAATTGTAAATCCTTTTCAATAAATTCATTTTCTTCAAACTTGGTGGATCATTCATGTAATAACTAAACATAAACATAAAGTGCTTTCAATTAATAAAGTGCCCTGTGTCATTTTTTCTGAAAGTTCATTGCTGAGCAGATTTCATGTGTTAAACTGATATTAAAACATTTAATTGATCCGTTAAAAACAATAGCGGGTTTATGGGGTTAAAAACACTTGAAAATTTTTAAGGTATATGGATCTGGTTTAGCGGGGTAACACCAAATGGTATTCACAGTGAGTAAATCCCCCCTAGATCAGGGGCCCCCCACCTTTTTTGGCCCAGGGACCAGTGTAGTGGCAAATTGTTTTTGCACGTCCCGGGGGGGGGGTCAGGAGGAGGTTGAGAGGGGGTCGTGAGGGGTCGCTGTCCAGTTCTGGCGCGCAGGTGTGCAATTCAGACTCACCGGCGGCCAATTTGGTGCGCTGGCAAATCAAAAAGAAATCTGTGGTTGCCAAGCGACAATTTGAAAAAACTTTTCCTCTACGTACAATTTATTTTCTGATTTTTTTAGTAAATTAAGCCAAATCGTGGGTTGAGAGTTAGGTCAAATTTTTATATTTAAAATAATGAGAAAATTTGAGTTTTCATAAATACCCCCCCATATAATCAATACATTTTATAATATTCCCTGAATGTGAAGTATCATTATTATGTTCTTATGTTGGAGATTGCTTCCCCCCAGTAATGTCTATAAACATAAGAGTGTGCATACACAAGTAAATAAAAATTGTCTGGAAAGCATATTTCACCCAAGTTAAGTGTACAGTAATGACAATATTCAGTTTTTTTCTAAAAACCCTGTACTTAAAAGGGTTGTTCACCTTTGAGTTAACTTTTAGTTAACAAATTACCCTAGCAACCCTGCATTGATTTGAATAAGAGACTGGAATATGAATAGGGGATGGACTGAATAGAATGATAAGTAATAAAAAGTTGCAATAACAATATATTTGTAGCCTTACAGAGCATTTGTTTTTAGATGGTGTCAGTGACCCCCATTTGAAAGCTGCAAAGAAACAGAAGAAAATTGCAAATCATTAAAAAACTATGAAAAATAAATAATGAAGACCAATTGCAAAGTTTCTTAGAATTGGCCCTTCTACAATATACTAAAAGTTAACTTGAAGGTGAACCACCCCTTTAAATGACCTCAATAAATTCACCTTCAAATGAAATGCTATCGGTTTTTCCCCTAAATAGCCCTGAAATCCTAGAGGGAGGAAACATATTTTGTAAGAGCAATTCTTTGCAAAGTACACAGCGCTGTTGTGAATTGTTGAACCATGAGTAGCAGTCTGCAAATTGCTTTTTAGCCTGAGGTGCTTGCCTTCTTACTCTGTAACTAATTGTGGACATTCACCATCCTGATAATTGGCATTGGAAATCCTCCTGTCATATCATATTACAGTTAGATGCATTTACTCTGGCCCCCCAAACGTGCCAATTATACATGCTGGTATCTGAGCCAAACAAAAAAGCATTTTTGCTTAAAGCTACTTTGCAGAGTCAGCTTACAAATGCAATTCAGCACTATATATATGCCAAGGCATACAATCTAAATCCTGGTTTGATAATCTTCCATAAAATATGTGCATATCAATAAATGAAAGTATCCACCGGACCTGAATATATTTTTAAAGGGTACATATTGTATGTATTTTTACAACGCACTAAATTATGTAAAATGATGTAAAACAGAAGGAAACCTAATTATTTTGATACCTGTACCTATCTGAATTAGCTTCAAAACTGTGCCCAACCCACCCCCTTCAAGCTTCCTGTCCAGGAGTTTCCAGTATGAGGCTCAGGAGCCGCCGGCACTTTCTTCCTATGTAGCAGAGAGGCGCATCCACTGAGGGAAGACTGTGCTGTTAGTGATGTCACACTCAATCCTTCCCTGCATTCCTCCCACACATTGTATCAATGTATTCCTTACGCAGCTCATATCTCCATGCTCTGCCTTCATAGATTTCCCCCTCCCTGCACTGAAAGTTCTCCCTCTCCCTGCTCTAACTGTTTTTCCCCCTCCCTGCAAAGATTGTTTACCCACACCCTGCCCAGATTAGTTCACATCATTTCTCCACTCCCTGCACAGATCATTTTCCCCCTCCCTGCTCAACTTGTTCCCCCTCTCCCTGCACAGATTGTTTCCTGTCTCACTCTAATTGGTGTTCTCTTTCCCACCCTGCCCTGCTATGAAACTAAGTGAAAATTTTCCATGCAACTGCCTGCACCTGATCATAAACTGTTCCAGAGCATCAGCTGTTGCATTATTATTCCTGCAATTTACTGCACTTTATCATATACTGTACAAGGGCAACTTCATTTTTATTTGCAACTCCCTGCACCTGACTATAAATTGGCTGCAAAAGTCCTGACTTTTTTGGGTTACCAGTTTTCTGCAGACACTTTATATGGAACATTCATTTTACAGTGGGCTCATGCGTAGGGCCTTTGATGCCTGGGACGAAACTTAGCATTTTAGTGAATTAGCACATTCACTATGAATGTGCTAATTCACTAAAATGCTAAGTTTGTCCCAAGCATCGAAGGCCCTACGCGTGAGCATTTGCTTCTTTTGAAGTTGTGCAAAGCTGAAGCTGGCAAAAATCTGCCAGTTAGTGAATCTGCCCCATTGACTTCTACATGATCTTGACAGGTTTTAGCGGGTATATTTTGGCTTTTTGCTGCTTCAGGGCATAATACATCGCAAAAAATAAAAATTTTTGTTATATTGAAATTTTTTTTGTTATATTAGAGTTTTACCAAAGCTACCTTAGAAATACTCTAACTTTTCAGGAAAAACACAAATTGGTCTTTAATAAATAGCCCCCATAATGTACAATGAAATGGGTAAGGCTCCTTTATCCATGTTTTTTGGAAAATGGTTAAAAGGTTAAAAAAATCAATACACATGAATGCCAATAAAAAATAAATAGTACAACTGTATAGTAAAAATAAGTTAAATACTTAAAATGATAAACCTTAATTCAATCAATCTTAAATTTACACAGACATATCCAACCAAACTCCGTTCCCAGATTTTAACTCATTTATAAATAATCTTTCTCAAAAAGCGCAAAACAAGACATCACGTCAAAATCAAATGTCAATTTGAATCATATGATTGATTGATGCTCTGAAACTCAATTTTTTCGATTATGGGCAGAAAACCCCAGATTTTTCAGATTATTCAGTGCAAATCATCATGTCAAGAGACCAAAAAAAATTAGTTTTTCTTCTAAAAACCTTGACCAGAAAAATTAGGTTTAATAAATGGACCCCTGTATAAACCCAATAGGTTGATTTTGCTTCCAATAAGGATCAATTAAAACATAGTTGGGTTCCAGTACACGGTACTGTTTTATAGTTACAGAGAAAAGGGAAATTATTATTAACTTTGGATTATTTGGATAAAATGGGAGAAAACCTCCTGTAATTCAGAGCTTTCTGCATCCCATTTACAGATGACAGATCCTATAACATATAAGCAAACCATGCACTGTTTTCTGAATCCAAAAGTAGTCACTGTAACATCCCATTAACGTAAAATACACATGAATGCTTCCTAAACGCCTGTCATTTATACATAAAACAAACAATATATATATTTGCATTTATTTCAGGACACTTTCATTTTACATATACATAATTTGTATCTTCCTACTTCTAGCAACTGCAAAAATAGCTGAAGCTATAAGGCATTATTGGAACAGCAGGGAACATGGCTTTGCTTGCTGAGATAATGTGCCTTTTAATGGCAGGTAATGGAAATTCGGCTAAGCTAGGGATGCTGGGAAATATATGTCCTTATATCTAGCATAAATCATCTAAATACAACAGTGTGTTCCCAGCAAAACAAAGTTAAATAGATGTTTAAATAGCAAACGGAAACAAATCTGTACAAGGGCAGAAGTACAGTTATTGTTCATTTTTTACTATAAATTACAGCAGAGATTAGCATTCCAAAAAAGATTGGTTTGTTTACATCTGTCTTTTTTATTAATGGTTTGTGAAAGTTTCTATGGATGACTGCAATACTAAAGAAAACAGAACAACATTGAGTCCTTAATTCTGATGATGGGTTTATCCCTTTGCATGACAATTATTGAACTCAAACTGCATCACCATGTATACACTGGCCTTTCACCCTTTAACTGAATGTCTTCCAGGTACTCCTCATTTCTATTCTTTGAAAGTAGAGAAAATATCCCATGATGCTCATGCCAGGGTCAGTGCAGTCAGTGTGGGGATTGAGGGGGTTGTTGAAACTACAGCTAGAACAACTGTAGAAGGTCCTGTTATTTATTAGACCCCTTTGGACAGTGAATTGGTTAGCTCCCCACTATATGACAGCTTCAAGCTTCCATCCTATATCCTTCTGCTCAGTTTCACTCCAAATAAAAGACATTAGGGGTAATTAATATTACCCTAGGGCACAAGTACTATGTGGTGCAACATCGCATCCCTTAGTGCTCACTTTCAAGCACTTACACCACAGGGTAAACTGTGTTCTGCTCCTTGTGCTGGATTAAAGATTGTTTAGCCATACAGTATGAATTTTATTTTTAATTAGTCACAGTACTGGTTTCTTGTCATATTGGAGCAATGGCAATTTGTGTTGCGTGCAAAATGTCAATATTTAAAAAGGAATAACCTCAAAACAAATTACAACTTTTTGATTTATAAAAAATGATACTACAACCCCAGGGGTAGGGGCAACCCCTTTTCTTTAAATGTCTTGAATGACTAATGATATTAAACAGTAAAGTAATTGTAGATACAGAGTTACATAGCCAATCATAGGATGAACTTAACTTTCTTGGTAAATTAAGGCAACGCCAATGTCACAGAAGGGCAGAATGTTTGAAACGTCTCACGTTCATCAACTGCAAGTTTTCATTCAGTTATGAACAGAACAGATAATTTCTTTCACAACTAAAATTTCTGCTAAACATGCTCATGAAATCACTACTAAACATGTTGCCGTATTAAGTGTGGATAACGCTGGTACATTTCTTCCAGACAAGTTTATATGCACTGTCAATGTCAGTACTGCTTCTGCTGACAAGGGACACTCCATTAACCTGATGCTTGATACAGGTTCAGCTGTTTCTATACTACCAAAGGATATTTTCTTGAAATACTTTGCAAATGATACATTTGTTGCACCGGCCCTGCGACTGGTCAGTTACTTAAAGGATCCAATCCCTGTGCTTGGTTGCTTGCCAGTGACTGTACAATTTGAATCAAATACTGCAAAATGTGGCTTTTACGTTGTGAATAAGGGTACTGCTATACTTGGAAGGGATCTCTTTGCTGCATTAAATCTACCTATTAGTTGATGGTCTCATTACTAAAGCACTAGTGTCTGCCACACTACCTGTGTCTACAATTTCACCACAAAGCAACATTTCACAGTGCTGTGCAAAGACCTTTGTGCACAAATTTAAGTTGAAACCAGATGTAAAACCTGTACGCCAGAAATTGAAGCCATTGCCCTACTCTATAAGGGAGACTGTCTCACAGGAACTAAAGAAACTGGTAGAGCAAGATGTGATTGATAAATCAGGATCCTCCAAATGGGTTTCACCAATTGTTGTAACAATGAATAAAACTGAAGGTATTCGATGTGTGTTGATCTCCGTGAACCTAATAAAGCATTTGCTATAGATAATCATCCTTTGCCACACATAGAGGAAATATTTTCAGAACTCCAGGGAGCAAAATTCTGTTCTCCTCTGGATCTTCAGAAAGCTTATCATCAAGTATTACTGCATGAGGAAAGCAGAGACCTCACTGCATTTATGACCCATGATGCTTTGTTTCGGTTCAAGTGTGTACCCAAGCATGGAATGGCCATCTGGGAGTTCTGGCAAATGCCAGAGTGGCTTCCATAAGATGCCATGGAAAGTCCCTATTTAGTGGGCTGGTGGGGGCTGTTTGGGCCTCTGTGTACCGGAAATGCCAGGGCCTATTGGACTGCCTTCAGCACCGAGTTGTTTTCTAGGACTGATGTCTTCTATAATCCATGAGATACCTGGTGTGTAATGCTACTTGGATGATATAATTATCTACGTTCCAACTATGGATATTCATGACAAGTACCTAGAAAAGGTTCTGAAATGCATTGATTCTGCGGGACTGAAACTGAACCTTTCCAAATGCCACTTCAGACAAACTCAGCTGTCATTTCTGGGTCATATAATTTCACAAGAGGGATTACTGCCTGACCCTGACCATGTCAACTCTGTTACACAAGCACCTACTCCATCTGATTTTCAGACCTTACAAGCTTTCTAAGGTCTTACGTCATGGTATTCTAAGTTTATGCTACAGTTGTGGAACCACTTAGAGCACTACTATGTGGAATTTCAAGTCTGGTTTGGTCAGAGATTGCTCAACATAGCTTTGAAATAGTGAAACAGTTATCTGAGAACAGACTAGCACTAGCTTAATTACATCCGGCACTACCCACTATGGTTACTACAGACACTTCAGACTATGGCATTGGTGCAGTTCTCACACAGATCCATGCTGATCATTCAGAGAAAACTGTTGAATTTGCATCCAGAACACTTACAGAGACAGAGTGTAGGTATTTAACTGTTGAAAAAGAAGCTCTAGCATGTATTTGGGAAACAGAAAAATGGACAACCTACCTATGGGGTAGAGAATTAACCTTATGCACAGATCATAGTCCTTTAACTACACTGCTTACAAAAAAGGGACTAGGAAGAGCTGGAATGTGTATAGCTAGATGGTCAGCAAGGCTACTGAATTTCAACTACAAAATGCAATACGTACCAGGTTTGAAAAATGTTACTGCTGATTGTTTGTCACGTTTACTTTTACCTGCAGCTTTTGATACACTGGATGCAGACATAGAAGTTGTAGCATTGGCTGATATATTATCATCTACAGTTACAGCTGCTGATTTTAAGCAAGCTTGCCTCACATGTCCAATTCAAGTAAAACTACAGGACATCTTACAATGCAAATGGCCAAATGCTGAGAAGAAAATCAGTCCTGATCTTCAAATCTACTACAGGATTAGACACGAACTGTCATTAGTAGATGGCTATGTTCTCTGTGGAGCTCATCGCTTACTGGTATCAGAGACTTTGATAGAAAATCTCATACAACTTGCACATGAGAGTCATCAAGGCTGTGAGAACTGTACTGGTGGCCAGCAATGGATGCCGATGTGGTAACTGCCATTCATTCTTGTGTTACTTGTCAGAATCATGACAAAACAGCTATCACACATACACCACCACTTCAGCCTTCCCTGATTCAGCATGGGAAAAACTTGCTATTGATATTGTCGGTCCTTTTGCAGCTGCTACTATAGATTAGCAGATTTGCTATAACTCTGATAGACTATTACAGTAAATGGCCAGAAATTGCATTTGTTTCTCATATATTTATTGTTGTTTATTACATTTACCCAAATGCTTTCCTACTATAGGGGGGATATGTGGTGTTTGATAGGTATGTCACTGTGCACACTGTGTAGGTGTCACTGTGCACATGAGTTTTACTGTGTATACATGGTAACTTCTGGACTACTTAAAAAGTGATAGAGTTTATGTTACTGTTGTGTAATGGCTGCATGAGCCTGCTAATAAAGCACTGTTATACTCTACTAGTTCTTGGCTACCAAAACACAACAATTACTTTTGATATTCTGGTCAGATCAGTCTATTACGCTTCTTTTGTAATATCATTTCAAAATTATGAAAGTTTAGAGTTAGGGGCTGATTTATCAAAAATTGAGTTGGGTTTGTTTCACGATTCGAGAAAAAACACAGTGAAAAAACAGTATTACAAATATACTTGAGAATAATTTTGGTAACCTTGAATAGATGTCATTTATAAAAAAATTTAACTAAAAAAAGTTGCCAGAAAAAAACTCAACAAATAAAAACTGGCGAGGTTGTATGAAAGTCAGCGCTTTTTTTCCCCTCATCTGCGTTTTTATTCAACAAAATTCTTTATTCAGTCTTCTTCCGAATCTGTGCGGAGTTTTGGCACATGCACAGTTGCAGTAAATTTCTGGTCCCAAGCAACTGCACATGCACCGAAAGTCACGAAAATTTCCAAAAATATTTTGGCTTCACTTTTGGCGCATGTGCAGTTCTTCAGGACCAGAAATATACTCCAACTGCGAAAAGAAGACCGAAAAAGGAAGATGGCGTCCATGACGTCCCACGGACAGATCTGCACAGAGGGGTAAGTAAAAAATTAGGGGCATTTGCCCAAAAGGGCTGCTGGGCTGGGGGGGTCTACCCAGGGTAGGGGTGTTTTCTAGTTGAATTCTCCTCTAACGTTACCTGGCTGGCTATTCACTGGGGCTATACGAATACATGTGCTAACAGAATATTTATATTCTTACTTTAGTAAGCGTACAGCTGGTAATATACTCTGGGCCAGCAGGAGGGTTGCTATAGTTCTGGGCATTGAAACTCCAAGAGGAATAATCATTATTGGTGTAGTCAATAGGAACTCTGGATAACAAGAAATACAGTTCAGCAGTTTGACAGACTTTCAATACTCAGATACATATGTATATAGTTCCTGAAACTCATTATTTGCAATATTGGTTAACGTAATAAAGCAGTCAATGTGCATGACAACACAGAACAAACCAATAAAAAAAAGAATACATCTAAGAAGGCAGTGTAGCATTCTTGTGCCCTTTTTGGGCAAATGCAGTTCTGAGTAAGCAGGCCAACAGTTACCCTGACTGTAATACTACTGGTATTTCATCATAAATACTGGCACATATAAATACTGGTATATTCATCATAAATACAGAAAAATTTTCAAGATACAGTACAGTAGCTCATTGGAAACTGACCCACACATACTGAAGCATACTGGCTTCTGCCTCCCTCCTAACATATTATATACATGCAGAACAATGGCAGTTGAACTCTGTAGCTGGCACTCTGGCTACTGGCTTTTAATAAGTGGTACAGGCCCTCTGCATTTACTTACATACTATAGTGGCACCACCATTCTCATGCCAGCATTTTAGTAAAGCAGAACTAAGAGCTAATTTCTAATAGCACTGGTCCAAGCAGACAAAAGTGGTATGAGCCCCTCTGAGCATAAAGCTGGAAGAAGTTAAATAATAATGGGCAGAGACAAGCAGTCAGAAGGGCACTCATCCATATACAGGTATAGGAACTGTTATTCAGAAACCCGTTATCCAAAAAGCTCAGAGTTACAAAAAAGCCATCTCCCATAGACTCCATTATAAGTATATAATTCTGGTTCTTAAAGTGGGCCCGTCACCCCAACAAAATATTCAAAATCCTATTTTATCACATTAGTCAAGCAAAATGAA
>CM044439.1:97980948-97999177 GCA_024363595.1 Xenopus borealis
GAGTTATGTTGCAGATTTGTTGAAAAATGCCTTTTAAAACTGAGACACATTAGAATGTGCCAGTACAGCTGTGAAATAAATTGTTATCAGGGGAGACTGCTTAAATGAGAGTGCTGCTATTAGCTCAGGGGTTTAGGTGGCTTTAAAAGCAGGAAACTGATAAATTCAGCTTTCAATTACTTGTATCAATTAAAAGGTAGATAGGCAACGTTCAGTACTAAAGCAGCTGGAGAACTAAAACACAGCAAGCCATGTAGAGGAGGATGCTGCACCTTTAAAACTAGATACTGAAATGAAAAATATCTGCAATGATGCTTCTGTTCTATACTACAAAGTGTCAATCCTATCCTATAAGATATACCAGAGGCTATTTACTACTGAACACTCAGCAAGTGACCCATTAGTATTGTTGGGTACAAAGGTGGAATTCTAGGGCTTTCAAGAAAAACATCATGCAAAAACTTACGGTACTTTTCCAACTTCATTTATGCAAGCATAAGTTATATCTCGTGCTCTGCCACAGGTATGATCTGAGACAGATAGTTAACTGTATATTTAGTGAATTCTGAACATATATGGGCAACTGTGGCCAATCAATAGGGGCCAGCCATGAATTAAGGGGTTCAAACCGGGCAAGATTAATAAGATTATTTGACGCTGGAGTTTGTATATACTGTACTACATTTCAACTTGGGCAAGGACTGATGTGAATGATATATATAAAAGTCTGCATGTATGTCCACATAAATAAGGGAAACTAATATTGCTAATAATGAACAAAAGACACAATCTATATCTAATTAATATAACTGTAAATCTGCCATTTTATGAAATTGTTTGTAGTTCTCGCTTCAGTGGCACAGTCTAATTACAAATGTCAATAACTGTGATAACATAATATTTCTACAGTAAAATCAGTTCACTGAAATGACTCATCAGAACAAACACAACAGGATTAAGGGCAATTAAATTTCTTTATCAGGTGTCAAGGGTTTTTTTTCCTACTAAAGGGTACCTTGTTTGTGTACAGGCTTTATTTAAATTAGTCCTAGTTCCTTTTTAAAAAAAAGTTAGTAATGCATTTCAGCTTATTGTTTGCAAAGTGTTTGTACACAACGATCTTTGCAAGTTTGGAAATTGCATTCTTCACAGACAACAGGGATCTATATCTGTAATTTATAGGGTGAATCTATTATTACACCGAAGGTTCCATTATTACATATAAATGCAAATTGTGAATGGATGTTTAACACATAATAACATAGACTTTTAAATGTAACTGTGTGTAACTCTATCTTGGCTAAAACAGATTGTGCCCGGCTAGCAAGATAGAACACAGATTACAATGGACTGTCTTACAACAGGATGGGCCTTTGCTCATCTTCAGGTGAAGGGGAGGTGTAATGCAACTATTCAGCTACACCTTTCTTATACTTTTGTGTAAAAAAATAAACTATAGAATGCCAGCAGGGTCCTGAAAAACAGATAACAGGCTTTATTATGTAAAGCTCCACAGGATTATATATTCATGACAGTTGAGGTAACAATGGGAATGGATACCCAAGGTCTATGGGCACATAGAGCTGTAGGCTCCACTGCTCTCAGCCTTCATATTTTTACCCCTGCTACGTTTGCCTAAGAAGTGTCCACCTGGAAGGTCTCACACAGCACAGCAGAGTTGAAGCCGCCCAAAGATACCTCTTAAGCACATTTAGGCTGACCTGCACTTGAGATGGGGCAAAGATCAGATCCGCTTCTCTCAGCCTGCAAAATTATATATATATCCCTTTCAGTACAAATGGATCAGGGGAAAAAGAACACTAACCTGAACCCTCCTCAGTACTGCAGTCCATTCACTGAGAATAGCAGAGCCTAGACGAGAGCTACTCCCTTCTATCCCTCCTACTTGGAGTACAAACTGCTCTTGATAACTAGTTGTGCCATTTTGATAAAACTGCCCAGTTTTCCTTTGAAATGCAAGTCATGGCTATAATATAAATTGTTAAAGTGAAGTGTAGAGATGCCGCTCTTTGTATTGCTTGCTCAGTTCCCTGAGCACTTACTACTGTTCTGTTATAGCAAAAAGAAAGGAGCTGCTCCACATCAGTCCTGGGCATACCTTAAATACTGCATTGACATTCATTTGGCTCCTCTCAGGGACCTCACATGGACATGATTATTACATTCACTTAACTTAGCAAAGAATGCTTTCCAGCCGATAAGTGTGAGGCTGGGTTGATTGATAGCACCTCATAAATAGCAAGAGGTTTCACCAGCAAAGCGCTCACACTTGGGTGCTGTGGAAGGTGATTGTGATGATTTAGAACCAGCTGATATACACCAGGCTGAAAAGCACCCTGTGTTATACTGGGCTACAACTCTAAAATCCCAAGAGAAGGATGGTGGGTAAGGCAAAGCAGTATGTTATTACAGACATTGCTTTCATATTCAGTTAAACTAGGGATTGCTAGCCCCACAGCACTGCTGCTGACCCTCAGCTTCCATTTATAGGGCAATACCACTTATTCATCATAAGTTCATTGAATAGGGCTTGTGCTGAATATACTTTTTACCTTTTGTTTTATTCACAATACATTTTTTGCTATTCCTTGAGCTATACAATGCAGAAGGGAAAATTGAAGCTACTCCATAGATATTCCAGTGCAGATACAATCAGAGGATCATTGTGATTTTTCATGATTAAAGCAAAAGGCAAAATTTAAGTTCAACACAAGCCCTATTCATTGCACTCATGTTGAACCTAGTGTTATAACTGCCCCTTTAGCAGGGCTTCTATCTTTCAGAACTTTTGAAACAACAAACTGAAAACGTGATCAGAAGAGATAGATAGATATAGATGTATAGATATATGGGGGCGTTTACTTTCTAATCAATTCTATGCACATTTTCACTTGGTCTTTATTATTTCATGTTTTGTGATTATTTGGCTTTCTCCAGAAAATCAAAATTCTACCTGTTTGTTACCAAAAAGAAGATTAACTTTAAACCCTTACATTCAACTATTATAGCTCTTATTTTACTGAATTATACTTGTCCTGTTGATCTTTCATTACAACTTCCAAACTATTTACTGGTTGCTAGGAGCCTGAGAGTTGCAGACTAATAATTGTAGATATTTTAATTTACAAAAAATTAAACATTTATTGTCTTGGGTTACCACTGCCTACACCATACTAAATGTTCATGACAAGGGGACTCCTCAATTGACCCCTCGCCTCTCCATTCCACTGAGCTCCATTGTTACATACCTTAATGAAACCCCAAGAAATGGCAGGGTCCTACCGCTGCTGTGACAAATAACACTTCAAATACATTATCATATATCCACTGTTTTGATCCAGAGGAAGGCAAAAAAACCCCAGCCTAAAGTCAGTGCCAGTTATGCTTCAAGAGGGAAAAACATCTTTCCTTAACCCAATGGCAATTGGAAACAGTCCCTGGATCAAGCATTTGGCATTCACTAACATGAACGAATACAATGCAGGCTCTTACACATATACTGTATAACAGTACAGAAACCACAATATAACAGTGCATACAAGAAAACATCCACATCCCGTTATTAATTAATAATATGAAATATAAAGAAGAAAACTCCTGACATTTCACAAAATATGCATTTCAACCTGCTCAGAAGAAGTGAACTATTTCTTCCTCTGACATCACATCCCTGTGCCTTAACTCATTCCTTCTCACCCAATCACAGCTGCATCTGATTCTGACAATCTTTAAATATAAACCAGTGTAATATGGCTGCAGGTCATTCGGATCCCTTGTCATGCAGACCCGGCTCGTATAGCTCCAGGGCTTTCTTTTTTAAAGGGAAGGTAAAGGCAAAAAATAAATCCATTTTTACTTTGGAAATCTACCATTTTTATAATAAACTTAACTGTATGCAGTGAAATCCCCCCTTCGTTTACTGCGATGGATAGGAATTGTCAGAAGGCTCCTAGCTGCCCTGCAGGGAAACAATCAAACTTTCAAACAGCAGGGGAGCCCCCCGCCTTACTTCCCAGTATGCTAGCAGCTTTGTCTGTTTCCCTGTAAAACAGCCAGTGACTGTGTAGAGATTTGTATCTACAAACCCAGTGCAGTCTGTATATTCTGATTATTAATCAGTCTTGCTGCATTGGCTTCAATGGGAGACATTATTTGACTTTTGCTGTTTTGATCATTAAAGACGATGCCTAAGATAAACCTCCCAACTGAAGCCCAGACCACACTGAGCATGTGCGCAGTCTTGGTATCGCAGAGATGTCTAACAAAGTTACAAGATGACAACCCCCTGCGACAACTTTGAAAGCATAAATCAGTTGTCTCATTACACTTCTGATGCAGTAAGTTCATGTTTATATTTAGTATACAAAATACAGCATTTCTAACATTATTCTATTTTAGACTTCAGTTGCCCTTTAAGGAATACTGTCCTTTTATGAAAAATTATTTATTAGTGCTTCCCTTTGTGAATTCTTTTCTTTCTCTATACATTAGTATTGTGTAGTATACATTATTTTACTCATTGTGAAATATGCCACAGACACAATGGTGGGGTCAATAGGTTTATTAGCACTGAAGTACTTTGTGAATTGATAACCTGTAATATTAAAGCAAAGCAACATATATACTCAGAAATTTTGAAAAATATGAAAAATGTGCCTGCTAGGGACATCATCTGGCAGTGATCATGTAACAGATTCAGCCAGCGCTCAATGAGTTGAAGCACATCTGTGCACCCATTTAGGTGGGTGAGGTAAGGTCAGGCACCTGAGCCTATATCTGAGCATTGGGATGTGCATGAATAGTATTGCTGAGGCTGTTTTCATTCCTCCCCCAAAAAATTGCTTTAATTTACCAGAGCAAGAGTAATGTTCCTGCTGCTGTGTCGAAGGGTGTTAATATGAAATAACTAATTGCCCCCACACCCATTATTTATGCATTGGCTTATATGCAGTATTACTTATAAAATATTTATGTCGTTGAGGAGTTTGACTACTTTACCTGACAGTAAAGGACAACTTGGCAAGTGAGCCTCGTTTGTATTTTGTGAGACAGGTATTCTGATCCCAAGTGCATTGCTACAACCCCTTCCATGATATAAAATATGTTGTTTTATAAGGAAATAACCATGAGTAACACAAAATCATTTCCCAAGCAAGCACAAAAACTATTATCTTTTTTTCTCAAAACAACACAACTGTAATATGTAACAAAAATACTACATTCAAAAAATACAAAATGAAACCCTACTGCAAGTAGTCTACATATACAAGTATGGGGTATGTTATCTGAAAACCCATTATCCACCCCTGCGTTTTCCCCTGAGTAGCATATCATCAGAACAATAGGAATACAACAAATAACAGCTTTCTGACACCTAACAATGTTCCCATTGTGGTAGATATGAGAACAGCACTCAGTAGTAAAACCCCCACCACAGCTCTTCCAGTTACACTGAGTAGGAGAAACAATTGCTTATCTGAAAGCAGTTCCATTGTGAAGTGCTGACTCTTACTGACAGCATACGACCAGGCAAAATGACCTGAGATGGCTGCCTACACACCAATATTATAACTAAAAATACATTTATTGATTGATGAATAACATTTTATATTGTAGAGTGAATTATTTATAATGTAAACAGTGCAATTTAGAAATTTAAATTACACCATAAAAATGGTGACAGAATCCCTTTAAGTAGAGATGGCCTGACTAGCCCTTTAATGCATTCACTGGGACCCTAAAAAAAGATTTTCCTAGTAACCTAGCAACCACCTAGTGACTTTTCCTTACATCTGTCAGAAATGACTCAAAGGTATGTTTATAGATATGAATATATCTTAATTTGGTGGAACTTCCACTTTCAATGTAAAATCATGTGAGTAACACAAGCACTACTCCAGTCAATCCTCTGTCTTTAGGATCAAATCCAGGAGAGGGATCCTTGTATAATACAGAGCTGGGATAATTTGTCCATTGTATCATGTATCAGACAACAGAACAATATCAAAACTCTTCAAAACGTTTACATATAGGGCATGTTGTGACTTGTGACATCTTTTGCAAGCTTCATCCGATGAAATCTTCAAATTCCCACTGCACTTAGCTTATGATACCTTGTCAGTGCTGTAGTGTTGTCTGGGTTGCTAGATATTCTATCCTGCTTCTTGCCGCTGCAGTGGAGATGTTAGAATTCTCTTATATTACTACTGGACTTGCAGAAATCCTTTGTGTGTAATTCTGCATGAGAGGGGAAATTAGACTAATCACTTCCTCTCTGTGCACTTATCAGATGACACATTCTCAGTGAAACAGGGTTGGTATTGTCTAAATTCTGCAGCTAAGATCTATTTATGCCCCATCAACAGATTTCTGCACATCTCCCCTTACTCTGAATAACAATTTATTTATTTTCCAAATTATACACTGGTGCATTGTATTTATTTGGGCAATTTATTATTTTAATTCCCAGTACCACCATGCACCAATCTTTCACAAATGTTATCTATTACTATCAAATACTGTTTCATGGTAGAGAACAAAATGGTTTCTTTTTTATATATATATTTTTTTAAATAAAGGTATTACAGTAACTCTGGTTTGACCGACTACCAGACCCATGTAGTGATAGGGTATTATAGCTAAATGATCCTCTTCTGTAGAACATTATGTTCTCGTGTATATTGTTATTTCCAAGAAATGTCTGATTTTCAGGTGTTTTGTACTGTGTAGTTCTGCAAGGTACAGTTAACATAACGTTTAAGACTTTTTTCAAGGTCCACCTCTCACTGTTTTGACCAACAACTGTTCTCTGGCAGCAGCAATCAAAACATTGATCTGAAATTGGACATAGGGTTGCCACCTGTCCGGTTTTGACCCGGATGCGGTATTTTGAAGGGCTGCCCGGGTCAATACTTCCTGCCCGGTTTTCCAAATAAGGGAAACCGGGCGGGATTAGCTTGATTGACGCAGCAATCGGGCCAATCTGCGATCGCATCGTCATAGCTGCGCCCCATGACGTCACGGGCCTGCCCACCCACGTCACGGACCCGCCCACCCACGTCATGGGCCCGCCCCCCTGTCCGGGTTCAGCCACAGCAAAAGGTGGCAACCCTAACTGGATAAGCCAAAGATATCTATAAGATTATAAGATAATATATCTTAAAACTGTCCCAGTAGGTCCCCCCTGTACCAAGCACTGTCAGCAGGATGATAGTGATAGTTACCCTACTCATACCGAACTCAACTAACTGACTATGGATTTGCTTGTGACATATAATGCTTATCATTTGCAAGACCATAGGGGGATTTTCATTAAGGCTTGTGGAGACTAAGCCTCCCCAAACATGTATGCCTAAAAAATGTGAAGAGAAATTGAAAGAAAAAAATTCTCTGACTGTCCAATGTATCTGTTTGAGCTTGTATTGGGGAGGGGCAAGTGGTGCTGCTGACTAGTGTCTTTAGAAAAATATCTACCTGGTAACTTCAGTTTTCAGATGGGAAAGCTGATTTGTGTGTGCCAAGCACAGTTAGGGAGTGGGTGTGACTGAGCTTTACCCAAGATTGTTGTTTGTTCTGGGAATCAGGGTGAAGAAACAAACCATGCGCTTATTCTCCACCTGCTTGTCTGGTATAGGGGGGGTTATGTCATACTTACATTGCACAAAAAATAAATACCATCAATGATAGTTCCACTGATCTATTCAGGTAGGTGTTAGCTGAAACTGAAAAAAAAATATGAAAGTGAGATGCAGTCGTTATGGTACCATTCTGATTGGATTGATTACGGGTTGTTCACCTTCCAAACACTTTTTTCAGTTGGGTTATTTTCAGATTGTTCACCTTCCTCTGGATCAGCTAACAGATCAGTTTGGCTACAAACAAATTTTGTATTGATGGTTGAATGCCCGTTTCTCAACTGCATCTACTATTATATTGTGTTTCTTTGAAACTGCAGTAAAAAGGCAGCTACCGTTTATTAGCAAGGGGACCAACATATTTGTACATTATACTTTCTATGTATAAGATCTCCCATAAATTACAGACAACATATTCCTTATGTTTCATGCGAAAGTAGAAAAATAAACATGAATGTTAAACAATACAATCATTAGCCCTGATTTCCAGTAATGTGGATGAACTGAACTTTTTCTATAATTTTGATAATAAAAGAGTGCTATGCATATTATTTTCAAAATAGTCTCGTCTTTGTCCATGTCAAGGTAAAAAATGACATTGTATTTAACCATGCATCGTGTGGGCCTATCATTTAGTAGCGCTTAAGTCAGCCCATGTTTGGGATGGATTTCAGTTGTAGAGCATTTTTAGACAAAAACCCAACCTGTGTGCTCAGACAGGTGAATCACAACTTTCCCCATTGCTTATAATATGGGACTGAATCAGCTGTTCCTCAACCAGTGGAAAATCACAGGAAACTGTTCATGTAACATTAAACGTTTCCTATCCAAACAAAAAAAACACCCTCTGTCTATGTGCAAGACCTTCTTAATCAAACAAAATAAATCTGCTCCTTATTACTAAAGTGAGTAAACAAACTCATTAAACAAGTTTTTTCTCACAACAAATATCTAATGTTGGAACAAACAAACACCAAGGCTAATTTAATCTTTTTTCCATGGTAGTTCCCACGACATGAAACATGCATGCATTAATTATGCTGCATTACATACATGGCAGTTACGGAGCTATTAGTTAAGTAAGAGAGATGTTAGTAATAGCCATTCTATCATCTGCATTTATGGTTTATTATCGATATTTCACTCGCCTTAAAATATACCCGGAATGCAAATACCATAGAGCTCAATGCAAAGAGTAGAAAGCTCCATTATTTGTCTATTTAGTATATTTTAGTTATATAGAAGATATAGTTCAGAAAAGTGAAGGGCCACAAGCTGTAGACCCATGTCGAAGGCTATTGTGCCTAATGGAGTGGACAGCGCCATGGAAGACAAAAACAAGAAAACAATTAATACACATTCTCCATTGACACATTTACATACCTGCCAACATTTTGTAAATAAAAAGAGGGCCAAAAAAGTGGCAACAATTTTGTCCATGCCCCTTTTTGTGGCCACACCCCCTAATTACCATGTTCATTTTACAAAATTTGGCCGGTTATGAAAGTTTATTACAGTTTTGCTAATGAAGGCGAATTGCCCTTTAAGCTGTGAGTCTAACTTCTCCCAATAGACCTGTTCTCTAAATTGTTACAATTACTTATTTGCTTATCTCAAAATTGTTAATCCAATCCTTATTTACTACTTGGCACAGAGATTGGAGACAGTATATGAAATAAATATATGCTTCTAGTTATTTTTTGTAGGCTACAACCAACCTACCAGATTTGTTTTTTAAACATGATGTGACCAATGAGATACAAAGGAGCAAATGAAATTTTATGAGAAAAACTCGTCTCCTAATTCAGTTCCAGATTTTCCCACATAGCAAGATGCAGTTCAGTGAGGAACAATATATCTTACTGTTTATCATATGAAAAAATCTATTCAAATGTATGGAGAAAGAACTGGACCTAAATGAGGAGGAACGTTTTCTCTCCTCCAACTGAATCTTGCCCATAAGTTTTCACGTGACAAATCATAAAATAGCATTTTCTCACTGAATGTGGTCAAATATGAGATATATAGTTAGAGCACTGTGCTGTTTACTGCCTCCCAAATATTATGAAATAGTAATAATGTAATAGTAGTAATATTAATATTTGGCCCATTTATGAAATTTTTTTCTAATATTTCAAATAAAAAAGTCAAGCCAAACTAGAATCCATAATTTAACCTTATTTATAATTTAAAAAAATAAAAATAAAAAAGTTGGATCAGGAAAAATTGCGACTTTTTCAGATGAAAAACGCAAGTTGAAAACTCGTAATTCTTCGCTTTGACGCCCGATAAGTCAGAGGAATCGTCGAAAAAGCGTGAAATGTTCTTATTACAGTACGAAACCCAGCGCAGGCCGTAGTATATTCAAACTAAAGACCTCTGTCACTGACTTCTAAAGGACCTCGACAGATTGAAGATGGAATATTTTTAGAAAAAAACTCAAATATTTAGGACTTTTATAAATAACCCCCTTAATGTATAGAAAACAATAACACACAGAGAAGATCTAATATAATAAAATCAATGTCACTTATACAGGAATGGGACCTGTTATCCAGAATACGCGGGGACCTGGGGCTTTCCAGATAAGGGACTTTTCCATAATTTGCATACCACACCTTAAAAATAAGGATTAATTATATCTTAGTTGGGACCATGAACAATGTACTGCTTTATTATTACAGAGGAAAAAGTATTCAAAACTTTCTAGGTTTCCGGATAAGGAACCCATACCTGTACAGTGTAATGCTACAACATATGACAGGACTGGTTATATTTATTTCAGTATTTTTATTTCATTTTTCTTTATATAATTGTCTATTATTTTAGACCTCACTTTTAGACCTAATGTAATTTCTGGGGTCCATACAACCTTCTCTCCCCATGGCTGCAACATGTGTTGTGTGTTAGTGTGCTTCTGATAAAAAAAAAAAAAAAGCTGCAATGTTAAATCCAAAAGATGTAAGGCTCTCAGCTGGAAGATTAAAAATGGCTGACGAGAAAATTGTCCTGCAGGCAATTCTCTCCTGGCTAGCTAAAAATAGATGCCTATACTCCCATGGTGAAAGCATATATTTTTAACTTGCAATATATAGCTGTTTTCAAATGATATAAAAAGGTGAATCATTTATTTCTGGGATGGACTGGACCTCTGGGGGCCAATATGCCCAGGGCAGTGTAGAATCTCACTGAGTTAAGAACTGAGCTGAAGTCTATTACTACTGGAACAACAGCAGGAGGACAGCAGATTGAAAAATCATGGCTAAGTGACTTTATGTGACATCTCCTGCATAAAATTGGATTTAATTGGTTTATTCAGTTGTATTTCTGAATGAATCTAAAACCCCTCTTATCACCATTGTTTTTTAACCAACACTCTTGTTCTAAGCACTGGTTGACTATATTGATTTCTCATGGCTGCATTTACAGGCATGGGATGAGTTATCCAGGAAGCGCCAAATTACCGAAAGGCCATCTTCCATAGACTCCATTATAATCAAATAATACAATTTTTAAATGATTTTCTTTTTTCTCTGTAATAATGCAAAATGAACTTGTACTTGATATACTGTAAATAATCCTTATCGGAAGCAAAACCAGCCTATTGGGTTTATTTAATGTTTCCATGATTTTCAATTAGTCTTAAGGTATGAAGACCCAAATTACAGAAAGATCCATTATCCAGAAACCCCCAAGTCCTAAACATTCTGAATAACAGGTCCCATACCTGTACAAAGCAAAAACAAATTAAAGGGCACCTGTTGGGTAAAAATGTTATCCCCAACTAAAGGTGCAGGCTGATAGAGCTCACATTCCGATTGGGGATAACAGTAGTTTTTTTAAAACAAAAATACCCCCTGGTCCTGGTCCTGGTCACTCACATGCACATAATGAAAAGCAGCCCCAAATTGCTCAGTATGCGCATGCAAGTGATGACACACGCGCGTTATGAGCATGCGAGTGACCTGACATAACTACTGTTATCCCCAACTTGAATGCGGGCAGCCCACACATTTGGTGGGGGATAACATTTTTCATTTTTACCCAACAGGTGCCCTTTAAAATGAAATAGCTTGAGCAGAAGAAAAGAGAAAGGAAGCAAAAAAAAAGTAGTGGAGGAGGTAGTAGTGTAGTAATGGTGTACTGGACAACAAACTTGTAGGGTTGCCGCCTCATCCCTTTAGAACTAAACACTTATGGAATCCACATTGCTAATTAGCAATTCATATAGATGCACGATGCATCACTGCACATAAATCAGTTAAATATGTGACATGCATCTAATTAGCCATGCAGGCTATGGATTCCATAAGTGTTTGGTTTTATAATTGTAGCATCCCTACCCACTTGCATTATTTGCTTAAAATAGAGTCCATAGGAGAGGACCTTTCTGTAATTTGGAGCTTTCTGGATAAAAGGTTTCCAGAAAAGGGATCCCATACCTTTATATCTAATTTATAAAGAGACATCTGCTTGGTTTGGTTCATGCTCTGTCCAAACAACACAAAATACATGAAGTCTCTTCTCCAAAAGATGAAATCTTTGAAGTTAAATCACATTAGGATTCTGAACCAGAGAAAAAATGTTTTGCATTAACAAGGGAATCAGCTGTTAGAAGCATTTGCTGGGTATAACACTATCTCCAGACCCGAGGAAATAGCATTCATTCTTCCACACAAAATAGATTCAGTCACACTTTCCACTCAAGCAGAATATTAAAAGACCAAATGATTTATTAGCCTGAATGCTGATTTCCTTTTACACACAACTGTTTAATTTTTATTTCCAGGACTGTTAGTCATTAGAAATGATTGTTCTATCAAACAAGGACAGAGGCCAATAAACAATGGGTATAAAGTAAAATACAAATGTTCACGCTGAGATACAGATAAAAGTTACTACCAAAATAAAGAAATGACAAGTTAATTATGGGCACCCATACGTAAAGGTTCCTCAGTTAACTAAGCTGTATGCAACCCATTGTGCTTTTTGTATAGGCCCAGTAGCCCTGTATTTGACCATCAAGACTAGCCTAAACTGCCATACTTGCTCATAATAGTAACAGGGAACATACCACCATTAAAGGGTAACTGTAGCTAATTACAGAGCTGCAGAATATGTTGGCACTCTAAAAATATATGTTCATAATAATATAATAATACTGATAAGTATATACTCCATAATGTCAGTGCTTGGGATAAACGAGCAAGCCAAGACAGATCAACCATCCCTCGGCTACAAATATCCAACTTTTTTTTTCCAGCTTTTTTAGTGCAAGCTCCTTTTTGACAGATCAACATTAGGCTGGCTCTCCTTAGGTCATAAAAATGGACAGATATAAAAACATTGCTGTAGCAGCTACTCAGTCACAGTTTCTATAAAATCTAGGATTTTACCTATATACCTTACTATGATCTTAAATTTGGAGTTCCATAAGTATGGAAATCAAACAGATATTCTCCCAAAACATGTTCCCCCTTAAAGGAGCTAATTCCACAGTTTGGGGACCACTAATCCAGGTCGCTGCTATTCAAAAATTCACACAGTTGTTACAGTATTAAAGGGATACTGTCATGAGAAAACATGTTTTTTTCAACACACATCAGTTAATAGTGCTGCTCCAGCAGAATTTTGCACTGAAATCAGTTTCTCCAAAAAGCAAACAGATTTTATTCATATTTAATTTTGAAATATGACATGGGGCTAGACATGTCCATTTCCCAGCTGCCCCCAGTCACGTGACTTGTGCTCTTACAAACTTTAGTCACTCTTTACTGCTGTACTGCAAGTTGGAGTGAAATCACCCCCTTTCTTCCCCCACAGCCAAACAATAAGAAGATAACCAGATAACAGCTGCCTGGTAGATCTAAGAACAGTACTCAATAGTAAAAGCCAAGTCCCACTGGGACACATTAAACTACATTGAGTTGGAGAAACCACAGCCTGCCCAAAAGCAGTTTCATCCTAAAGTGCTGTCTTTTTCTGAAACCACATCAGGCAAAATGACCTGAGGTGGCTGCCTACACACCAATATTATAAACTAAAAAAAATACACTTGCTGGTTCAGGAATACAATTTTACATGGTAGAGTGAATTATTTGCAGTGTAAACAGTGTAATTTAGAAATAAAGACAACACCATAAAAATCATGACAGAAGCCCTTTAAAGTCATGGATGTTTGGCATCAAAGATCGTAAAACCACAAAGTGCATTATTGTGGAAGACACATTTACTTTAAATAAACTTCTATGTGCCAGAAGGATATATTTTCATTTCATGGTTAACATGATGTTAAATAGAGTGAAATTTGTGGGGAACAGGGTCAGTAGATGGTAAAACACAACTTATGCAAGAACTAATACTGATATTTGTAGGTGTGGGACCTGTTATCCAGAATGTTCGGGACCTGGGGGTTTTCCAGATAACAGATCTTTCCGTAATTTGGATCTTCATACCTTAAGGCTGGTTCTGCTTTCAATAAGGATTAATTATATATTAGTTTGGATCAAGCACAAGGTACTATTTTATTATTGAAGAGAAAGCGGAAATCATTAAAAAAAATCTGATTTATTTGATTATAATGATTATAGTCTATGGGAGACGACATTTCCGTAATTCGAAACATTCTGGATAATGGGTTTCCAGATAAACGATTCCATACCTGTGCTAGAAAATCAGGTAAATATTAGATAAATCCAATAAGCTTCCAATAAGGATTTTATCATAGTTTGGATCAAGTACATGATACTGTTTTATTATTACAGAGAAAAGGGAAGTCATATTTAGGATTTTGGATTATTTGGATAAAATTGAGTCTGTGGGAGATGGCTTTTCCATAGTTTGGAGCTTTCTGGATAATGGGTTTCTGAATAATGGATCTCATATCTGTATAATCAGTAAAAAAAATGTGTATAGCACTGTGGGCTGGAAAAAGTATATTGCATTCATACTCCTGGATAAATGGTTGGCGTGGTTGCATTAAAGTCTTGGATAAATACTGGACAAAGAAGTGAAAGTGACCTTTTTTATTTTGCAGATCATTTTATTTACCAACTTTCAAAGGTCACAGAAGAAATGAATACTCATAATAGAAATTCTAAGTCATGTAAATTAATGTCACCGTCCAGAAAAGTAGATGTGATACTTCACACTGGGGTTCTATAATAAGGCACAATAAACAATTGTCACTATGGCTGCTGTCATTCTATTAGTGTGTACTGTATATTTATATGAAGCCAAGTTAACCACAACATTTAAAGAGCCATAGTAAATATGCATCTGTTAGACAGCATACCCAGCATTAGAAACTTGGAACAAGTGAAAGTATTGATCTTTCATATACAGTTGAAGACATTTGTGCTCTGTCATGCAACAGATACGCTGAAAAGAGCTAGCTGAACTGCGCACACCTGCTTTTCCCCAAGCAGACTGGAAACTTGCTGCACCTGTCATGTTCTAAGCCAAATTGCACCTGTTATTTGCATGAAGTTATTTTCAGCTGCCACTGCATTTCATATGGTTACGCAATGAACACTGATTTCCTTCCTTGCACTTTTCCTTTAGACCAGGCTCAGGCCGAACGCACGGTTTACAAATGGGGAGGAATGGGCTCCAATGGGTCAGTCGGCAGAAACATTAAACCTTCCCATCGATATTTGGCCATGAAAGACCCGTCGTAAACCCCCATACATGGGTAGATAAGCTACCGAATTGGTCAAAAGGACAAAATAGAGCTGTGGCATGTGAGCATGTTTTATCAGAAAGAAATCAGTTTATAGCTTTTTTTCACATGCTATGTCGGAACACACTGACAATTTATCAGCTCTGTACTGTAAAATAGAGATAAAGGTTGCCATGCAACAAGCCAATAAGAGCACACAAGTGCCAATCAGCAAATCTAGAATAGTCCCGGGCCCCGTGGCAGTCTCACAAATGTGTCATTTCATATTTATATTATTTGTCTACAACAATCAACCATTCTACAGCACCAAGGAAAAGTTTAGATGTAATCTTACGCAAACGCAAGATTTGTCGCAGTTGTTTTACATTTCTTCTTGCAAAGTCACTCTAAGAAAAAACACAACAGATTTTAAGCTGTTTATTGCATGGTGAAGCCTGGGCATGTGAGGTGTATTATCCCTGCTGTTTTCTGCACAGTATAATAATTATGCCCCTATGTGAATGGCCATATTTAATGTATTCCAACAGTTGGAGTGGAAGAGGAAACAGCTGCACACAGAATAGTTATTTGGGTCTTTTCATACCTCTATGCTGTGTCCACATAACAGAAACTTAGTATAGGTATGGGATCTGTTATCAAGAATGCTCAGAACTTGGAGATTTCCAGATAACTGATCTTTAATTTAATTTAAATTATTTAATATTTAAATGATTAAGTCTAGTAGACTTAAGTTATGAAGATCTGCCACACGAAACATTGGTCAGTTTCATCAGCCTACCATTGCATGCCTATTTATGTTTAGTATATTTACACACAGGTATGCCTAATTTAATGTGCTAAAGCGGCATAGCTGAAAATGTGATACTTATGAAACTTGTTTAGAGCTCTATGTGACTATTATTTAACCTTGCGGACATTAATCAATATTACTTAAAGGTCTGTGAACACACAAACAGCTCTTTGGCGCTGGTACAGCTTTCAATTCTCGCTCCATCTGCTTTATGCTTAGGAAAAAGACAGACATTGTAATAAACTGCCTTGTTGTTTGCCTCTCTGTCTCATAGGAATAAATTGTGCCCAGCATTTGTATAAAAGTCACAATAAATATATATTTGCATCTCTTTGAACAGAACTGCAGATACTTCTATTCTTCCCATCTAGGGTGCCTCCTTATCTGGAAAAAATGCCGGCCTTCATATCTCCCAACATTTTGGATGTAAAAAGAGGGACACATTTTTTTTTTCGCAAGTAGCGTGGCTAAATCTTTGACCATGCCCATTTTTGTGGTGACACCCTCTAATTACCATAAACATTTTACAAATGTGGCAGATTTTGAAAGTTTGAAAATATTTCTCCTTTTACAATTACTTATTTTCATATCTCGAAAGTGTTACATAGTATCTTATTTGCACCTGTTAGCTGTTCTGGGCACTCTGCCGAAAACCAATTAAAGTGGACCTGTCAACCAGACATAAAAATCTGTATGATAAAAGTCCTTTTCAAATTAAACATGAAATCCAATTTCAGTTTTTTATTAAAGCATTCATAGCTGTTGTAAGCTCATTTAAAAATCTCAGCTGTCAATCAAATATTGTCTTTCCCTCCTCTATGCCTTAGGCATACAACCGTATGTAGGTGCCGAACACAGGAAAAATGCAGCATGTTGCGTCTGAAACTGCAGGGGAGTACAGGTTAAAACGCCTGTGTGTAAGGGCCCTAAGGGTGTTTTAACTGGAAGAAAAGACTCTAAAAGAGTGTATTTAATAAATAAATATATATATATATATATATATTAGATGATATATAATTATATTTAACAATTTCTGTAAAAAAAAACACTGAGCAGGTTGTGGGATGCTATGTAGAACCTCCACAACAGTTGTTCACTAAATATTCCTTATGACTGAGCTTCCAAGATCACATCTGAATCTGGAACAGCTTGTACGCGCAGAGAACTCCGAAAACAAGTGCTGCGTGTGTGGTGAAGTTGGGAGAAGGCTGCACCAGAAAGCCAATGTACCCTACATCCAAGAGAATGCTTCATAGGCCAGCAACATAGTGTCAAAACAAGTTTGCTTTCTCTCTTTCATTTTGGTCTTCAGAAAATGGAGTAATTGTCTAATTAAATTCACAAATATGTGAGCCCTTACGTCTGTCACAAATAAACAGGAAGAAGAACATTTCCGCCTGCTCCTGGCAAAACAAAGAAGGGAACAGAGCTACTCTGAAACAAACAAAATCAATTATTTATGTAAAAGGCTTCTGTGCGGCAACATTTTATTATTAATCAAAATTAGATTCAGATGACTAAATCATAGCAAATTAAAAACTAAAAAAGTATCACCTTTAGTTAAGATATTGCTGACATTGTGCTTTTTATGTGATTACAGTCATTCCAAATGACTGTGTATAAAATAATATGGGCCTGCTATCTGGGCTATGAAAAATTACTTCCAGTTGCCTGGAAATTGTGCTTATGGGGGGTTATGTAATAAAATGCACTAGGTTTGCAGAGGAGCAATAACCCATAGCAATCAGCAGGTAGCATTTACTAGTCACCTGTTTAAAAGCAAACATCTTATTGGCTACTATGGATTACTGCTGCCTGGCAAACAGTGCCTTTTATTACACATAGGAAAGGGTGCATTGTTTGGTCTAATCACCTATAGCAACTAATCAGTAGGTAGTTTTTACTGGTCACCTGTTTAAAAGCTGCACTTGGGCAAACTCTGTGCCTTCCTTCAATTAAAAATCTGGGAATGCGGCTGGGCTATTTCTCCTTGAACCTATGTTCAGGGTTGTGGAATGCTGTGTTAGTGGAAAATACATTTAAAATGTGGAATGCTTGTGATAGAAGGTTTTTCTATGTAAGGGTCTTTGGAGTACCATGTTT
>CM044439.1:98012905-98034470 GCA_024363595.1 Xenopus borealis
TATATATATATGTGTGTGTGTGTGTGTGTGTGAATGTGTTGCCAGTATTCAGTATGCAGATTGTATTCCTTTATAATCTATTAATAAAACACATCATCCCAGCATTTATAATTAGGCATTAGAAACACACACAAGCATGAACTGAGCTCTCTCCCACAGATTTCACTGAAGGTATGTGACAAGCAGCTTTCTGCAAGGTATTGAATGACAAATTAGGATTAAGATGTTTATCATTAACATACAGGGAGGAAGTGAATTGAAAGAATCTAGTAATGCTACATATCCACTCTTTGTAATCCAGTATTGTTGCACAGGCTTATCTGGCTGAGAACAATCTCATTACAGCTCAGTGAATTGAACCCGATATTAGTACTTCTGGTACCTTAATCCTATTATGTGTACTTGTGCATAGAATAATTTGATTATCTAATCATTCTGCATCATTGACACATAGCTTTGTTACTTGTTGAGAGTACCCAGGGTCAATAAGACTAGATAGAATTCACATTAAAGGAACTATAAAGTGTTCTTTGCAACCAGACAAATAATTTCATGTTCATTGCAATGGCCATTTAGAAATATGGATGGAAATAAAGAATGATCATGTGCCTTGGATGGCAAATTAAACTTAAAGGCATAATTCATTTTTATTTACCTTTTCTTATGTTATAGAATGTCCTGTTCATAACAATGGCAATAACAATGTTGTGTTATGTAGAGTCCAAAAAAAAAAGTAAATAGTTTATGTTATGGTGGCCATAGCTCAAGGGCATCTACTTGAACAGGAGACTGAATAGGAGGTTAATTAATAAAAAGTATCAATAGCAATAAGTATTTGGCTGTCAGTGACCCCATCACATAGCATTTTACTGCAATATGAAAGGAGAATTAAATACTTTAAAAAAATTAAGTGAAACGCTATTATGAATGGGACATTACACAAGGATTTTTGGCACTAAAAATACATTTATTATACTTCTTTAAAAATTATGCAATACTTTACGTCAGTGACATGGACTTAAGGACAGATTGAAATATGACTTTGGCATTGACCAGTAGCATCAACAATCCCACCCACCTATTGCAGACTCGGTATGTAAAGCTCTGACCCATCCTTGGCCACAGAGGGTCTACTGAAACATCCAAGTTCTGAATGTAGAAAGGAGATGATTCAGAACTTGCTGGTAGCATCAGATATCTAAGAATAGGCTGAACTATTGATCCACTGCACATGTAAGAAGCGGTATATTTTAAAATAAAAGAAATGGGAAGAATACATCCTGTGTGGCCATAGTTAAACTTGCTGAATGTGTAATAGCATCAGAATACAACAGCCATATGTTTTATTCTGGGGCAGGAAAACCCCACAGGATTCCTCAACCAGTTATACATGAATTATACAGATCACAAAATGTTAGTACACAATGCAATATTTATAGTAGACAAAATTAGCTGCAATTTCTGGGATATTTATAGTGTTCCATGTCGGGCTTACCAGGCTGTTTCATTGAATTCCTATATTTCATTATTAATAACGCACCATAACTCCTCTCTTTATGTCAAATATATTTTCAGCTATAAAATTGTTTTTCTGTCGCCTGCCTGTTGCTATTCTCTCAGCATTCAGTTTAATCAGGAAGGATTATCTGTTCTTTGAACTGAAAATGCCAACCTTCAATAACAATAAAGCTATTTTACAGGAGATACCACTCCAGACAGAAGCATTACAGCATGCTTATAGAAATGGTTCTGTCCCCTGGTGTTGAATGCATTGGGTTTTTTCCCCTTAAAATTGGCACAAACCAAACTGACTGGATCTGGGAATGTTATATTGAATATATTTAATGATTATAGCTCATGAACCAGAAAGGAAAATGAGAGTGCTTAAATTATATATTCACAATACTTGTTTTAAGATAAACAGCTGAAATATATTTCTCTTCAGCTCGAGCCAAAACAGAAAACCAGGCCAAGTAATACCCACAAATGGCATGGCTCCACAAAGCCTGACAGCTGGTCACACTCTCTATCCAGCTGTAAGTTTTCAGAGGCTTTCTATAACTAATGCTAATATGACTAATCACATCAGAATCCCTAAAATTCATTTATTACTCCTAAAGGCTTAATAAAAAATTGAATTGTGATTTTTCGAGCTATTTTAATTTGAAATTACCAATGTTCGTTTATTTATTAAAGGAAAGGCTTACCATTGAGTTAGAGAAACTAAAACTAAGTAAGCTTTATCAGAAAGGTCTATATAAATATACCAGTAAACCCTCAAAGTAATGTTGCTCTGAGTCATCTGTCAAAAGAAAAACATGTCTTTCCTTCTATAGTGTACACATGGGCTTCTGTATCAGACTTCCTGTTTTCAGCTTAAACCTCCAGGGCTAGGGCTTGAGCATGCTCAGTTTTGCTCCTCTTTCCCCCTCTCCCTCCTCCTGTAATCTGAGCCTAGAGCTATGAGTGAGCAGGGAGAGATTCAGGCAGGAAGTGATGTCATACCAAGCTAATATGGCAGCTGCTATGCTAAACAAACAGAGAGCTTCTAGAGCTGTTTATTCAGGTATGGTAAAGCATTCTGTATAATAAATATAGTGTTATAGCTTGCACTTTTGTGGCTAATCTATTGGCAACAAACTGGTTCGATAGCTTTCCTTCTCCTTTAAAACCATTGAATCTAGAAAACTGTATTACGTAAAACGTGAAAAAAAAACTCAAACACAGTGCAATCGCATTCTACTTATTTTCAATGAGCCAACCAACTCGAATTGAAGAAAAAAAACACTTGCATTTTGCAAGGACATCTCAAATTGTCTTCTACATGAACTTGTCAGTTTTTAGATGCCGAATTTTTTCATTCAAGTTTTTCTGGGCTTCATAAATCTCAAACATTCAAGGTTTGGAAATTGATTAGAATCTGTGAGTTTTAGCAAAAAGATAAAAAACCGTGAATCACTGTAAAATCATAAATTCAAAAGGCCGGTTAAGGTTGCCACTTGCCCCGTATTTTATCACTCTATAAAATGGAAGATTGATACCAATATATATATATATATATATATATATTAAAGGGGCTGTTTGCTATTAAATTAACTTTTTCTTATGATATAATGAGTGGCATTCTAAGACCATTTGCAATTGGTTTTAAATTGTACTTTGGGATTTTTGAGTTCTTTAGGGTTTTGTTCAGCAGTTCTCTAGTTTGGAATTTCAGCAATCTGGTTGGTAGGGTCCAAACTGCCATAGCAACAAAGCATTGATTTGAATGAGAGACTGGAATTTAAGGGGCTGAATAGAAAGATGAGTAATAAAAAGTAGCAATAACAATAAATGCGTAACCTTACAGAGCATTTGTTTTAGCATTTGTGTGAGTGACTCCCATTTGAAAGCTGGAAAGCTATTAAGATGAAAGAAATGAAGGGCAGTTGAAAAGTTGCTTAGAATCAGCCATTCTATAACATACGTTGTTCACCTTTGAGTTAACTTTTAGTATACTGTAGAGAGTGATATTCTGAGACAATTTGCAATTGGTTTTCATTTTTTATTGTTTGTGGTTTTTGAGTTATTTAGCTTTTTATTCAGCAGCTCTATAGTTTGCAGTGTCGGCAATTTGGTTTCTAGGGTACAAATTACCCTAGCAACTCTGCAGTGATTTGAATAAGAGACTGAAATATGAATAGGAGATTGACTGAATATAATAAGTAATAAAAAGTGGCAATAACAATACATTTGTAGCCTTACAGAGCATTTGTTTTTAGATGGTGTCAGTGACCCCCATTTGAAAGCTGCAAAGAAACAGAAGAAAATTGCAAATCATTAAAAAAACTATGAAAAATAAATAATGAAGACCAATTGAAAAGTTTCTTAGAATTGGCCCTTCTACAATATACTAAAAGTTTACTTGAAGGTGAACCACCCCTTTAATAGGGCACAAAGATAAAATTATAAGAAGGCCGGTATTTTTTTTTCCAGAAAAGCTGACAATACAACCTATTGATTTTAAATGATATAGGGTAATATAATAAATATAGTAATACTTGCTTTCAACCATGTAACCAGTCAATGCTACCTGCTAACGGTTCTGAAAACGGCCCAGTAAATCACACACTATTCCATACTTAACGTAGTAAGACAGGTACCTTCTCATATATCACAAATAATAAAAAAATGTCAAACCTTGAAACCTGTCATTATTTCTTTGCCAATATTTTGTGTCCTCAGGCAAGTGAGAAGCATGGGCTAGAATGTTATTTTATTCACAGGAGATAAGTTCTATACCAATTTCAACTGATTAAAATGAAGAGTCTGAAAGGTTTTGAGATTCAGATGGAAAAGCATTTGCAAGATGTACTCATGCTGTACCAGTTCTTGATAGTTTTGCCAGTAGTAAAATCTTCCCCACAATGTAACGAATAACTGTGCCCCAAGCAAAGATTTCTGAACTTTCTTTGCACATTCAAAAGAACTATTGCTTTGAATGGAATATCTTCCAAGCGCACCCCTGTCTATTTTCAGTAATAACACTGCTAATTTAATTTTAAGGTATAAACTGACTAAAATTCAAAGCATGATCTTTCCCTTGTCCACAAAAGTATCAACTTTGCCTTTATGAAACTATACATATTGTCTCATGTTATACTATTACTATGCTGACTGTTGTTGAGCATTGACATTGCTGGACTCTGTTTTATTTTAGGGGAGGTCCTTGTCCATGATATTTGTTAATGGATGAGCAAAACATGTTGGTAAGTCCAGATTAACCAAATGTTTAAATCAAAAGGGAATCTTTATTTTTCAGTAGATATAGAGGTTTCTCAACAATTTCTCAAAATTGGGAGCAATGCCAGCTATCACATTAGCATCAATTAGCTTCTAATTTGTATCAAGTGTACTATAATTAGTTATTGCCTATATACTAAGCTCAGCTCAGTAGCAAAATGTTAGTATACAGTGAGGTTTTGCATAAGAGGCCCACAGCGCCACTCAACTTCTCCATATTCCAGGCTTAATTATTCAGATAACAGTATTTGAGCTAATGACTGCAATTCCTGCTGAAAAGCAATCTTCAGAAGACTGGGCCTCAAAACTGAATTCCATAGACTAGTCTTATAATTCAGCTCATTTATGGCTGAACTTGGAGGGTGGATAATGGGAGGGTGAGGTTAGCATAGGTGGAGAGGGACACTGTGCATGCAGAGTACACACAACTGATGTGCACAAGCACAGGCACAGTAAGGGGCAATTTTACTAAGGCTCCAATTTCAAATTGAAAAAAATTCGAAATTTGTCCATGTGAATAGGAAAGGATTTTACCGCAATTCAATTGGTCGAACGATCAAATAGGAAATATTCGATCAATAAATCGTTCAAATCGATCGATTTTAAGGATTTTATCGACCGATCGAATATTTTTTATTCAATTAAAAATAATGGAACCCAATTCGGTAGCTTTGATCTGGCGAACTAGGTGGTCGAATAAAAATTTGAAGGGGAAGTACTTCGACAGTTGTTTAGTCAAATATTCAAATTAAATTTTATTCAATTATTTGAATCATTCGATTAGATCTAATTTTCAAACTTCACTGGTCAAAGTGGTCTTTAAAAACATTTGAAAATTCGAATCTTTTTGAAAATTCGATCGAACTTCAAATCCTTTATGTGAATATTTAGTAAATCTGTCCCTAAATGTTGCAAAAAAATGGTTTTTGGCAGTAAGAAGGTTAACAACATTTTTTGGCTGTTTAGTACAGGTATGGAACCCGTTATACAGAATCCTGTTATCCAGAAAGCTCTTCCATAGACTCTATTTTAATCAAATAATTCATATTTTCAGAACTCATTTCCTTTTTCTCTTTAATAAACAATAGTACCTTGTAACTGATCCCAACTAAGAAATACTTTATTCTTATTGCAGGCAAAACAATCCTATTGGGTTTAATGTTTAAATATTTTTTGTAGGCTTTAGTAGACAATCCATATTACAGAAAATCCCTTATTGGGAAAACCCCATGTCTCAAGCATTCTGGATAACAGGTCCCATACTTGTATCAAAAGCAACTGTAGTTGGAATGATGTGAAATCAGCACAACCCAAGACCTCAACTGCTTTCTCTTTCTTCACTGTTTCTTTCAACAGCAATACTGTGTTCCTGAAGCAACAAGGATCCTTCACAACAAGAGTTATGTGACACCATATTTATATAAAACATAAGGATAATGTGGAAATTAGAAAACATGATAATGTGTTGGGATATTGTGATGCCCTCTGGGGATAAGTTATCTGCTGAGAACAGTGGCGTAACTACTGGGGGAGCAGGTGCGATTGGGCCAGGGCCTGCACCACCTGAGGGCCCCCCAGCAGCTCACGTCCTGCTGATTGTGGCGGGATTATCGCTGATTCCGTATGGAGGGGAATGGGGGGGCCAGGCTGCATGTCCCACTCCAGGGTCCACCCCCCACCTTACTGGCTGAGTAATTTGTAATGTGGCTCAAGGATTTTTTTTTTCAGTTTTCTATTTCTATAGGGCATATTAAAGGAACAGTTCAGTGTAAAAATAAAAACTGGGTAAATAGATAGGCTGTGCAAAATAAAAAAAGTTCCTTATTTAATTAGTTAACCAAAAATGTAATGTATAAAGGCTGGAGTGACTGGATGTCAAACAGAACAGAACCCAACTTCCTGCTTTTCAGCTCTCTCAGCGACTTTAAGGGGGGCCTCATGCGACATAACTGTTCACTGAGTTTGCAATTGATCCTTAGCATTCAGCTCAGATTCAAAACAGTTATGACCCAAGTAGCCCCCCTCAGTAACCAGGCAGCAACCAATCAGTGGAAACCAAGAGAGCTGCAAAGCAAGTGTTCTGGTTATTATGTTACACATTCAGTCATTCCAGCATTTATACATTACACAAACTAACTATTTTAGAAACATTTTATTTTTATCTGTTTACCCAGTTTTTATTTTTGTGCTCAACAATTCCTTCAAACAAGATAACATCACCATAGTACTATAAATCCACTAAATACTTGAACATATTCTTACAGTTACAGTATAACCACCAAAAGTATTGCAAAAAATATTGCATATAACTCGAGGGGTGAGAATATATTATAAAAACCAATGTCTACAAATTATCATGTATTTATGAATTTAAGAAATAAAAATATGCCAAACCAGCATAATTATTCTGTAAGATAAATCTTTAAGGATTGATGTGGTTATGCACTTTATAAGCAGTTATCTAATGGTGAAGTCTTTTTCTTTTTGTCTTCCCTAGCACCTCCATTTGCTAATGTGCTATATGAAATTAGTTAATATACTACTGCCAGATGCAGTATAAAAAGAATCAGAATGGCTGATGTCTCAGGACTATTTAGGATGTTTAGATCATTGATACTAGTACAGGTATGATATCTATTAATTTGAATGCTTGGGATTTAGGGTTTTCTCTCATTTTAATCACCATGCCATGTCTGCTGAAAAATCATACATTAAAAACCTCATGGTATTACTTTGTGGCTAGTATGGACATAGTTACCATCAAGCACAAGGTACTGTTTTATTATTATAAAGAAAAATTAAATAACTAAAAACAAAAAAAAGCTTTAAATGGAATATAGGGGAGATGGCCCTTTCATTCTTTGGAGGCTTATGGATAGTGGGTTTCCAGATATGAGATCCCATACCTTTAATGGCACTTAGCTTTCTTGCTATGATTGGGAATGTCAGGTTGTTCACACTTCTAGCTAATTAAATATGGAGTTTTGAGGGAACAGCATATGGGTAGATATGGAAATTTTTGTCTGCTGCAAAATTTACTTACCCAAACTTGTACCATCTATGTGAAAGTTTGCATAGGGGCACACAACAAGAATGTGCTTACACATCAACTTCCTTAGCCTGAATGCTGGCAGTATCAGAAATTTACAATGTTGCATAAATTATATATATATATATATATATATATATATATATATATATATATATACACATTATATTAAATTGTATAATATTATTATTATTATTATTATTATTATTATTAATAATAATAATAATAATACATTATATTATAAAATGGTTAAAAGTTATAACCTTGTGTTTTCCTCCAGAGATTGTGTGAATTTCATTTATGTCAGTAAGGGAACCCACTCACATGCACCAGACTTGATATCATTGGGAACAAAAAGAAGAGGCTAGAAAGTTATCATAAGGTAAAAAATAAACACAATCAATGTACAACTAAGCAAAGTATAATTGAAGGCTAGGAGAGTTGGAAGGGAAAAGGAAGCAGACCATGAATTTTCAGATATAATGGGTTCTCCTGTCACAGGGAACACGACTGCAGCAATAAATAACCAGTTTGCAGCAAATGTTTGGACCTGGCAGATTACTGAAAGGGTAAATCCAGAAGCGTAAGGGCTGGGACAGACAGGGAGATACGGGGAGATTGTGTCGCCTGGCGATTAATCGCTGGCGACAATCTCCCCGAACTGCCTTCTTCCTGTCTGCCGCCTGTTTAAATCAAAAAGCGCCAGTGCCAATACACACGTGGCACGGTGATTTCCGGAAACGCCCGAAGTTTCCTCATGAAGCAACTTCGTGCGATTCCGGAAGTCTCCGCGCCGCGTGTGCATTGGTGCTGGCGCTTTTTTATTTAAACAGGCGGCGGACAGGGAGAAGGCAGTTCAGGGAGATTGTCGCCTCGATTAATCGCCAGGCGACAGAATCTCCCTGTCTGCACCCAGCCTAATAAGCAGACTACTCTTTCAATCAGCAGTTCTCTATCAATGTATGTTTTATATAGGAAAAGGGGATGTAATACTTATAATCTAAGTTTCAGACACAGAAGTGAGAATACTGTGCAAAAATAAATGGAATACCACAGCTTGGGGTCCTTATTACCAAGGGATTATGGCAATTGTTATAGCATTCCAATACAATTTAGCAACTTGTTACATCAAAGAACATCCAGCAATGTTTTCTTTCATCCATACTTCAGAAAACTGTAGAATTTAATCACAAACAGCATGCACAATAAGAAAATGGAAGTCTACTCCCTCTAGTGTGTGAGCTGTACAGCCACCATGCTTGAAAGTTTCCAGAATTTCAATGTACATTAGATTTACACAATGCCAACACAAGAAAGGACATAAATGACAAGCATGGCATAAGCACACTGGGGCAGATTCACTAAAGAGAGAATTGTCACACCACTTCGCCAGGCAAAAATTCATTATCCCTACTCTAATTCACTAAAATGCAAAGTTATGTCCTGGGTGCCGAAAGCTGGCCACTTTTCGCTAGTGATAACATCTGCCTAGTGAAACTTCATTAGTCCTCTTACTCTTAGGTCAATTTGAATAAGGCGGGTACATTAAAGTCTTATGGACGTCTTTATTAGAGATGTTGGTGCAAATGCTTGAAGTGGCCACTTTTTATTACAAATGTCCAAGGAATCTGAATAAAGACAATAGAATTTCTCTAATGCCCTAAACATGAGCCCACCCTAAATTGTATGTTCCATGGCCTTCAAATGTCTGGGGAATATGTTAACACAAAAAAGTTTAACAGTTAGGACTTTTGCAGGCAATCCCGCTTAAAAAAAAAGGAAAGGTCGACAGGGTTTTAAAAACGTTAATGCATTTCCAGCAGACAGAATATAATGTAACTATCATCAGATTGAGGAAAATGCTGCTTCATTTTAGTAGTTCGCCTGGTCTGAGGCAGTCAACTCTGGCTAAAGTGGTAACTTAACTGAATTTGCAGAGTAACAACAGTTCCTCAGAGCGAAAGTCACCTGGTGATTTAGTGCGTATGAATGATAGCAACAGTCCCGTTCACTAGCAAATTGTTGCTTACACTGTTAGTAAATTTTGCCATGTCCCTGTGGATGGGATTTCCAGCAAAAAGTCGTTAGCAGGGCCGGATTTAGATATCGGGCACCCCTAGGCCCGATGTCATTTGTCGCCCCGTCCCCTACCATTTGTTTGCACAAATTTTCATAATTGGGACAAAGCAATGGGAATTGGAAAACTGGAAATTTACATTTCTGAACCAATGTGGGTGTGGTTGGGCAGCATGCCACCCCATAAGATCCTGCCGCCCTAGGCCTGGGCCTAGGGGGCCTCTCCGCAAATCCGGACCTGAGTGGTAGCCACTTTGCCCTATGGTAAATCTGCCCCACTGTGTGGAAGGTTAGACAATATAAACTGAATGATTTCCTCAAACTATTCCTAGACAGTTGCAGGTCTCTAAAATAAGAGTAAAGTGCTGCTGGTAACTTTGCATAACTTTATCCTTCCTTACAGGGCAAAGCCACACTATCTTTACAAACTATTGCAGGTGATGTATGGATTGAGACATACGTGAATGTGATGCAAGGGGCAGGGGTTTGCAAGAGATGATCAGTCAGAAGATGCTTCTGTAAACTGTTACATGGCATTGCTTTAAACAAAGATTAAAAAGTTGGATGTGTAGTGTGGAAAATCTGGCTTTTACAAGTTTACAGCAGGGTTAAATAAAAAATGATTTGGCATAGAGCAAACTCTTCATACATTGCTTTCTGTGTTATCTTGCATTTCATAGGAAAACATTTGTTCACTAAATGACTACTATTGCTTGCACATCTGGCAGTATACTAAGGGCCTACTCACAAATTACTTTTGCTGCGTGAATGCATTGAAATATTTGGGTTGCCTTTTACTTCTACCTTCTCTGCCATTTTATTCCATACCCCCTTAAAAATACTCTACAAGATATCTTTATGTGTTACTGTGGTTTCTAAACTGTACAATTTAAGTTGTTTCAGTAAGGATCAAATATTTCTGGTCAATAGGATGTTAAATGTTTAATTGGATAATAAAATGTTTAAACATATATAAAAAATATGAATTTCCTTTTGTTTTGCAGCAAACAATTTGATGAGGTACCAACAGTCCAACTATTCAATGGATTCTTGGATTTTTGTGTTAAAACCTATAAACAGATTTAACAGTTTTATGATTTGATTTATGCAATATATTTACATACAGTTTGGAGGTGTGTGTTTTTTTGTTGTGACACAAACACTAAACAAAAAAGTAGGAGAAGTAAGAGTTTGTTGGTTGCATATGTATCCATGACCCTAAGCCAATACTTGGTAAAAGCACTTATGCTTAAAATCACATGCATAGGAGTAAGTTTGTAATAACTTTGCACATGTGGATTCTACAGTCTGTTAGCCATTTACTCTCAATCTGATCATGCTCTGGCCTTTAACTAGACATTGTGAAATGTTCAGGTACTTCATTTTAAATCACTAAAGTGTAGGGTTGTCTGTGCATTAAGGACATCTGTGCATTCCTCCTGGAAGGTGAACCTCTGCCCTACTCTCAGGTATCTTGCAGACTAAACCAGGTTTTCTTCTTGAATTGCCCTATAATTTTATACTTACTTTTTACTATCTTAATTGTGTATTTAGCCAGTTCCTTCAGAGTTTCCGCTGGCCTTTTGGTCACTGTTTACATGCTTTTTTACATACATTTATATTCATATTTAAATCCATATTTAAAGTACAAGAAAGCCACTCTTATTTTTGACAAATGACAGGCACCTACTTTGCTACCAGAACCGCAACATTTATTTTTCGCTAAAAGTGCTTACTTTTCCTTGTATAAAGTGCTTCTTTCTTTCCCCCTCTGTATTTGCATGCAGGAAGAATTTTTTTTGTTAAGGTGGCATATAGTATTCAAAACCTATTGCAGCAATGTGTACATTTTTTCATTCATTTGGGTGTTCACATAGGAGCAGAAAAAGATGAATGGCAAAAAGAACTGAAAATGCATGAAATAAATATAACTATGCAACAGAAATGTAATTGCCTTTAATCTAATTTAATTTCATTAATATGGATTTAGATGTATACTGTGGACACTTAACTAGCCCAAACAATATATTTAAAGCCCTCAGCTTTCTTTTATAAAATCCTTATATGTGTTTGTATGTTAGGGAGCAGAATTTCATGGACTCTTTTATCTAAACCACCTCCTCAGCCATAAATCAGTTTTCTAAGATTATTATTTCATTGGACATTTGTGGCTCAAAATGAATGTTTATTAATAAAAATGCAATAATAAATGACTTTTTTCAGCTGCTGAGGAAGATTATGACAAGGGATGAGTAACCACGTGTGTGTGTGTGTGGGAGTGGGAAGAAAATAAGGATTTTGAACCTGTAATTGTCACTCCCACAGGGTTTCTCTCAGCAGCCTATAGTTAAGTTCTGTCCTTTGCAGCCTCTTCGGTAAATGTGTCTCAGAATGCCTTAAAGGAAAACGATTAAATAAAAACCTCTCATATATTCTAATGGGAGACTTTTAGGGGTACATTATGGGGCAGATTTATTAGGGGTCAAATAGTAAATTCAAATTTTTTTAGTTTTTTGCTATCACATTTCACACATTTGAATCAGCTTTTTCATATCCTTTTTGCAGGAAATGTTTGGTAATTTTACTTGCCCATTTTTTCTGTGCTCTCACAAAAAATTGGCAGAAGAATTTAGTTTTATACCAAATCTAGCACAGACACAAGCAAACTGCTTTTTTAAATACGTTTTTTCCTTATAGGTTTTACAAAATCAATGGTTGTGCTTCCTCAAGTCAAAATTTTTTGCCTACTGCAAATTTAACCATGTTGTTCGTCAGTAGTATATTGCACATTGCTGGAATCATCCAATTATTAAATTAAAGGATCTACCAATAGGCCAGCTACAGTCACAGCATGGACTTCTTTTGGACACCTTCAACAGAGCTTGCCCTAGGGTTGTGGAATATTCAGCAATGAAAATATATTGGGTACCAGCAGTTCTTAAAATAAATATATAATTATACTATGCAACTATAAGGTAACAACTGGCAGATTGTCGTGCCATTAACGTCAAAGTTCTGCATGGATTTCCTAATTTGGAAATCTAGATGGTAGTTTTCACCAGGGCAGCCCTTCTGAAAACTAGGATGTCCTGGTGGCAAAACTGTATTGCAGTAGAGCAGGCACTAAAAGACCAGTCTTCCCTCCCCATAGTCCTATGATTAAGGGGCAGATTTATTAAGGGTCGAATTGAAAATTCTAATTCAAATTAAAAAAAAAAAACCTAAAACAAATTATGGTCAAAACAGTCAAATTCATCTAGGGAATTATTCAAATTCAGTTTGAGTTTTTTCAAAAATCAGAATTCGATTTTCAAGATTTATCATACTCTGGCCCCTTAAAAATGTCACTATTCACCACCTAAAACCTGCCAAATTGTTTAAGTCAATGTTTAAGTTAATGGGAGAGGTCCAGGGATGCAATTTGGAGTTGTTTGCAGCCTTCCTGTCAGTTGTGTTTTTTTTGGCGAAAAAAGTGGAATTTGACTTGAATTTTCAGGTTGTTTCAATTCATCCGAGTTTTAAAAATTCGATTTTAATAATAAATTTCGAATTTATGGGTGCTTAGGGGAGTTTTTACAAACTCGTATGAATTCAAAATTCAATCATTGATAAATGTGCCTCCATGTGTTTGTGACACACAAAATGCTTAAGTCTATTCACATGTGTAACGAATAAACTTTTACAAATCTGGTCGGAAGACTGCTCTTTGAGTACCTGCTTTACTACAATACAGTTTTGATCCACTCCCCCTAGCTGAAGGCTCAGGGTGGTACACTCGGCCTCTTCCAAAGCTTGGTGAGTTAATACTCCGTGACCTTGCTCATTTTCATTATCATCATCATTTATTTGTATAGCGCCGACAAGATACGCAGTGCTTTCCTTAGTTATAACAAACAGGGAATAAAAGTGGATAACAATCAAGGATTTACAAATACAATAGGATTAGAGGGCCCTACACATTAGAGTTTACAACTAAAGGTTAGGGTACAATTGAGACATTAGGGTTTCAGACACAATTTGTGATTTATGCTACAGCAGTGATTATTTAAGGTACATTGAATAAGCTTCTCTAAACAGGAGGGTCTTTAAGGAGCGTTTGAAAGTTTGGAAAGAAGGAGAAAGTCTGACAGCTCGAGGCAGAGAGTTCCAGAGAAAAGCAGAAGCCCGAGAGAAGTCTTGTAGACGAGAATGGGCAGAAGTGATTAGAGGAGAAGCGAGGCGAAGGTCAGAAGCAGAGCGAAGGTTGCGTGTAGGAGTGTATTTGGAGATCAGAGATGAAATATAGGGAGGGGCTTCATTGTTAAGGGCCTTGAATGCGAGGGTTAGTAATTTGAATTTGATTCTGAAGGAGATTGGGAGCCAGTGAAGGGACATGCATATGGGAGCAGCGGATGCTGAGCGGTTAGATAGATGAATAAGTCTAGCAGCAGCATTTAGAACAGATTGGAGTAGTGAAAGGCGACTTGTTGGAATTCCTGCAAGGAGTAGGTTGCAGTAATCAAGTCGGGAGATGATAAGAGAATGAATAAGTGTTTTGGTTGATTCTGAGCTGAGATATGATCGTATCCGGGCAATGTTGCGTAGTTGAATACGACAAGATTTTGCAAGTGTTTGAATATGTGGTGAAAAAGACAGATGTGAGTCTAGTATAACTCCTAGGCAGCGTGCCTGTGAGGTGGAATGAAATGTAGTGTTGTTTACTGTGAGTGAAATCTGAGGGACAGGGGAAGATCTTGGAGGAAAAATAATGAGTTCAGTTTTTGAAAGGTTCAGTTTCATTATGTCTACATTGTAACCTTAAATTGAAGCCATTGCTTAATCTGGGGTTCTCCTGGCAGTAATGCAAATTGCAATAAATGTAGCCTTTGTATTTGAATTAAATAGAACATGCCCGATTTTTCACATGATGTATCATGCAAATGAAGGGTATAAGAAAACACACATGCCACATCTACATGATGACCATATTAACATGGATGCAATCTGTACAAAATTTGTTAAAGTGGACCCGTCACCCAGACACAAAAATCTGTATAATAAAAGTCCTTTTCAAATTAAACATGAAATCCAATTTAAAATTTTTATTAAAGCATTCATAGCGGTTTTAAGCTCATTTAAAAATCTCAACTGTCGATCAAATATTGTCTGCCACTCCCCTATGCCTTAGGCATAGAGGCGGGGCAGATCATTACTTTCACTTTCCATTCAGCATTTCCTAGATGTCACTGCTCCCCACACATTCCCCCAGTTCTCTTAACCATTTAATTGTGTAGCCAGGACATAGGGATAGACATCGGGTCCCCCATTCTGGTGCTCAAACAAGATTCTGAGATGATGCAAGGCTTGACTTAATAACAGTGTCCACAAAATGGCTCCTGCCTGTTTGCTATAATTATGAATTCCCAGACTGAAGAAAACAAGATTAAAATAATTTATGTAGTGTAATTAATGTTCATTTTGCTTAACGAATGTGATAAAATATAATCTTGAATATTTTTTTGGGGTGACGGGTCCACTTTAATAATGGTCAAAATATGCTGTTATTCCTGGAAGAACGCAACTTCTGTACTTAGGCTCTTAACTCGATTTGACATATACTCAGATGGGGTCAGGAATTCCTTTTTTTAAAAAAAGATTTAAAATATTATTTAAAGGGGAAGCAAAAAAAAGGACATTATCAATCAGTAAATACTTTATTTTAAACACACTACTGATTTTATAAATATAATGGTTTAATTGTATAAAATGGTTAAGATCATTTAGAAATAATTTTAGCTTCTAATTTTCAAAGAAATATTGCAATGTGTATTTTAAATAAGAGGAAAGGAAAAGAAAGCCTATTTATACACTATATCCTAAATTCTGAAAATAAAAAGTAATAGGTGGAAATTAGTGACTCAATGTGGCTGGAAACACTTTAAGGGAGAGGAATGCCTGCTACTGACGCCAGCTGCCGACGGACCAGTGCTTTGTGAAGTGGGTAGGCAAACAGTGCACCAGCATGACGTGACTAAGTAAGCAGAACAGCTTATTTTTCAGAGAATTAGAAGAGAAAGTGTAATCCAATCTTAAGTGGGAAAAGCGTTAAAGGAATAAACTTGATAAGCAAAAAGCCCAAGAGACACTTGATAAAAACTACAAAACTAAAAGCTTAAAAATCTTCCTTCCAATTGGAATCCTTGGAAGGAAACATTGCCATAAACCCAACACATTTAGTACTTACAGATTATAAGTGAGAGAAGAAGTCTATAACATATGCAACATAGATGCTTTAATAGTACATGTAAATATGTAAAAGAGTCTCTCTCTGTAAGACATCAGAGTATGCCATTCTGAAGTGGGGGCAGGCAATATCATATTTCATCAGCAACAGTTGACAGTCACTGCATTGCTGTTAGCCAATGTTGTAAATCAAGCAGATGTGTTATATACTGAAGCTACCTGCATCTCATACAACTGGTGACTTAGTACTGTCTGGCTCTAGCCTTGGATCTAAGAACATAGTGTTATATTCAATGGGTAAACACAAGTATTTGCACTCTAGATATGCACATCTCAAAATAGTTTAATTTTACAAAAACTAAAGCACATAGAGGACAATGGCATTTTTATTAAAGCTTTAGTAGTAAAATGCAGACATGGCATAAAATCAGGAAAGAGCACACTCTGAAATGAAGTAGGAATTGTGCGAGACCCATAAATTGTATATAATGCTGTAAAATGTTTAAATGTTTAGATATTTGCTAACATTGCTGTTAGTACTTTTATAGTTGTGTACGTGGTACTTTCTGGGTCAAAACAGTGATTTCAGGGAATCTAATCTAAACAAGGTTGCTCCGTCTACTCAGTCCTGAACATAATAAAGCTGAATTCATTCATAAAAGCAAAATGTTTAGGCATGTAAGAACTGAAGTATCTTCCTACAATACTACATGCTGGCCAATGGAGTACAAAAATATATTTTAAAAACTCCTTCCACTAAGTACCCATTTACGCCCCACACCAAAGACTTCTTAGGTTTCGTTGGGGAGCACACCTGTTCTGTTATAATGTAATGGTGTTTGGCCTCTCAAATTATACCTTCTCCTGTATGATGAAGGTGGTAGTAGGTCATCTACGCCTAAAAGGAATTTCCTGCTTGCTGTATGTAGACAATTTACTAGTGGTAATGTGAGATTCCATTTCAAGGCTTTATCCTCATGTCCCATAAGAAAAACTGAAGTGTTCAAATGGGTTCAGAGAGATCTGGCTGTGGGAGTCTCTCCCTATGGCTCTTATAGGTTGGCTAGTAGCATTATCTCAGCAAAAACAAAGATGTTTGTCTCCAGAATCTGATCAAAAGGTTCTTGGAAGATGGATGCCTTTTCATTCAGTTGGCAGTTGCAGTAATCCACAAGGTTCTATTAAAGGTGAAGGAGGAGCAGATCAAAGATCTGATCATATATTAACCAGTATGGCCCTCCAAGATATGGAACCCAGTCTTACAGAAAATGATATCAGGTCCAAGTTTCCCACAGAATGCTTCCAGGGTCCGAGGGAATTTTTGACAACCCTACTCAAATCAATGTGGCTTGCTGCCAAGGTGATCCTTCCTTATGACTAATCACATGTATGTCATCCTACCTGTAGAGAATTGAGCCAGATAGGGCAGATTACTTCCAGCCATTCAGACCAACAAAGACAAGCACTATCAGAAGCTGGATCTTGTCAGTTATGAGGTATTTCCTTGCCATTAATCTTGAAAGCTGCTAGATGGTCCTCATCTAAAACTTTTGTCAAGCACTACTGGAGGCCATCTGTGATGAAAAGAGTAACATTTATGAAAGCTACTACTAGATGTGTGCTACTCTTTCATAAGCTGTTGCTACAGTATGTGCATTCACTCCCGAGAGGAGTCCAAGTAGTTGCTGTTAAATGCGTAATTTATTTCCTTCTTCTAAGGCTTCAATTTATCATTATTCACGAATTCGAGGGCTTTTAGCCCTCGAATTCGGCCGAAATACGATAATAATTAGACTATGGAATGCTTATCGAATAGTTTTAGGCTATTTTTTCTTTGCTATTCGATTTCTCGAAAAAAACGTACGGTCGAATACCGATCGTTCGATTTCACGAAAAAATAATGAAATTTCCTTCGATCGTTCGAAAAATTCGTACCATTCAAACGATCAAGGCGTTCGATCATGCGAATGGTATTCGAGCAGGTGATAGAAAAAAAGCCTATGGGGGATTCCCATAGGCTTCTATTGCAATTTGGTAGGTTCAATCTGGCGAAGTAGGCAGTACGAAGTACTTCGATCATCGAAATGGTAGAATTATCGAATATTCGATACGCTCAAATTTTGCGTATTCGATGATCGAAGTGGCCAAATTTGCATATTCGAATGTCCGATAAAATTGTACGATTGGAAAACTATCGAAATTCGATCAAACTTCGAATTATTCACGTGAATCTTGTAAATCTGCCCCTTAGGGGGTTATTTATCAAAGGTCGAATTATGTGAGCTTTTTTAGACCTCAAATGAACTCGAACAAACTCACAACTCAAATAGTTTCTAATTTAAGAAACTCGAATGGAATCATTGAGTTTGGGGTTAACAACGCAAAAACTTTAATTGATCAAGTTTTTGGCAAACAAAAACTTAAATTCCTCGAATTAATCGAGTTTTCAAGCAAAACTGTAATGATTTGTATCCCAAAACCCAGAACAAACCCCAAGGTTCCGGTCATGGCTCACTGTTCTGCCTTTAACAGCCACCTTTCACTTTGGGAGGAGCCCTCAGCTTATTGGATGCCGCCAGGTTTAAATGTGAGAGGACCAGGGGGAGAGTTCTGGCCGACCAAGGGAACCGCACGTGGTACAGGAACAGAGGACAAGAAACGTAGTCAAGGCACGGGCCAGGTCAATAACAAAGATCAGAAAAAACGGTACCAAATCAGGACAGAGGCATAGTCGAGGTCACAGGCAAGGAGGTCAGGACAGGCAGCGAGAATCAAAGTCGGGAACAAGCAAGAAGGTCAAACAAAAGAACAAAAGTAGAAACACACCCAGGAACTCACAATAGCAGACCCTATATTGGACAATGATTCAGGGCAGGGGTCTATATAGGCAGTCTAACGGCTTACACTGATCACATGGGCCAGAAAGCCCTGCCTTACTTGCAGTTACATGTATAGCAATGGGAGTGAACCAGGGCAAGACCTGTCTGCTCACATAGAGCAATGGTAATTCAAACAGCCCAGAAACACCAGGTCCCTGGTTCAACTCCAGGCAGGATATTATTAAAACCCTCTGGAAAAAACACAAAAATGTTAAGGGCTATTAACATCTTCAAATGGCTCAAGGGACCTCTTCTACATGACCTAGACAGATTTTGAAATTGAAAAGTTTGAAAACTTAAATTTTTCTTGGAAAGCACAACACAGGTCGAGTTGTTTTCTAAGAAAAAAATCTAGTTTTCAAGGGTATTTTTGAGTCACAAATAGATTTTTCTGGTTAAAACAAATATAACTTTTCAAGTTTTAAAGGAGAAGGAAAGCTACTGAAGCAGTTTATTACCAATATATTAGCCACAATAGTGCAACCTATAACACTACATTTACTCTGCAGAATGTTTTACCATGCCTGAGTAAACAGCTCTAGGATAGCAGCTGCCATATTAGCTCTGGGCTCAGATTACAGCAGGGAGGGGGAGAGGGAAAGAGAAGCAAACTGAGCATGCTCAAGCCCTAGCCCAGTAGGTTTAAGCTGAAAAAAGTCTGATACAGAAGCCCATGTGTACATAATAGCAGGAAATAAATGTGGTGTTTCTTTTGATAGAGGACTCAGGACTGGTTTATTTTTATAGACCTTTCTGATAAAGCTCACTTAATGTGAGCCTTTCCTTCTCCTTTACTAAATGGTACATACAACTACCCACTGAGTACAACCAAGAAGAAACAAAATATGGATTTTCTGCATTCTTTTCAGTATGTCAATTAAAGCTGTCAAATATTAAGTACAAGGGCAAATCATTTTTTTAATAGCAGATAAAATATCAGGCATGTAATGGGGGAATGTCTTATTAAGCATGTTGTCAATCAAATTGTTTGCTTCAATAACTAGAATGAGTCATTATCCAGATGTTGATAGTGTTATAATGAAAGGCTTTGAAACACAATGCTGCATTGGGCAATTATTGCACTTATACAAGTATACCTATTGTAGAGCATATTTTGTGGTACAGATTGCTTTATTTTCTTATTTGCCATCACCAAAAAACAGCTTAATAATGTGAATGGGCACTCAATAGTTCTAAAAACTTTCCTTTCCTTTTTCTATCTGGTCTGTGAAATTAACAACAAAATCAGAAACCTGATAATTGAAACACAAGAATTGAATATAATATAATTCTCAATATTGTCCATTCCATTTCTCTAGCTAGTACTATTAACTGGGCATCTTAAAATAACTATAGGTTCAGATATTTTAAACCTCAGTATTTGTACTGTAAAATTGTGACAATTTAGGCTTTCTCAAATCCACCAGGGAATTCTTTGTTATATATTGTCACACCCCCATGTACAAGACATCCTGCCCCCTACAACTCCTGAATTAGTGTTATCAGAGGCATGAATAAGGAAGGTCAAATATTTAAAACCTTATAAAACAACACATAACAGACTGCAGAATACCTTATCATTAGGAGATTTTCCTACTTAGAAACTGTAAAGCTTGTTTTTAAAATGCCTACAAACAAGCTCCGTGCTTCCAAATTCCAAGAATGCATTCTTTACAACATGAAGATGTAGGCTTGATATAAAATGTAAACTAAAATATATCACTTTCCTCTTTCCTGCAAGTTCCTTGCTATTAGACTGAGTCCTTCAGAGATATTTGCTTTGCCTTACTCTATGTGGGGACTAAAGCATTCTGTAGGAAACTTGTTGTGCTCTATTAAATTAACTTCTTAGGTATGATGTTTAGACTAGTTGGGTACAAAAAAATTTAAATAGATGGCCTCCCAAACCATCTAGCATACTCCAGCTTCCAGAGCCAAGCATAGGTTTGGACTGTAAATCAAAATTTATCCTCTATCTAAACATAACTTTCTTAAGAGCCATAGGCTAATGTTTCATATTGGTATTTTGTAGACACAGCTCCCATGTTGCTAAGCATTAGATTCTCGAAGACTTTACTCTGCAATAATTCTCTGAATTGTTTTGCCTGCAAAGTGTCTTGGGAAAAGTCAACAGCAGTTTGACAATTGCCTTATATATGCATAAAAATTAGAAAGTAAGGCAAACAAATATAACCTCTAATAATTATCTATTTATGTTGCTACTGCAGACTCATATATATATATATATATATAGTAAAAGAAGTTGCAGCACTCACAGGGTTTGTTTGGTGAAAAAAAACTTGTAATATTTATTTGAACTCAACGTTTCGATCCCCCACAGGGATCTTCGTCAGGAGTGACAAAACAAACAACCAGACCCCCAGTGAGCAAACAGATTTAAGGCTTCAGGCCCTGTTTTGGCGCCAAAATTGGTTGCTGGGTACTGCCCCCTAGCAACAAAGTGTCAGTCTATTTATTATCTAGGCATTCCACAATATAAACAACAGAACAGTACCTGCTTTTCGCCATAAGGAGTTAGAGGTGAGTGAAGTGCAGA
>CM044439.1:98047411-98064927 GCA_024363595.1 Xenopus borealis
ATATACATGTGTGAAGGATGTCCTACATATGACCTGGCTTTTGGAGTTATAGTACAAATAACATTATCATTGATCCTTGAGCTACAACTAGCAGTATCTTGATCCTTCAACTACAACTAACAGTATATTTGATCCTCCTTAATCTGACATAATAAAAATACTTAAGGACTAAGAAATGTCATTACAAATACTGTGCCAATCATATCTAACATCACTTAAAAGACACAGTATTGTACTCTCCCCACAGATAATTGCCTAAGATGTCACAATACACAAGCTGATCTTGTGCATTGTCTCTGGCTATGCCCACAAATCCAACAGTTTTGGGAAGAGGTGAAAGAATACTGGAAATATCTGACTAAGCAGTATACACAATCTGCATTATCCTGGGCATTCTTTGGAAACCTCCATCGCATGTAAAACTTCCAAACTCCGAGAAATGGCTGAGAAAGGCATTTTAAATGCAGCAGAAAGGAAAACAATACTTCATCAATGGTTCTCACCAACACCTGATCATATCTTTCACATGGATTGGTTCAAAACTATTATGAACAAAGAGCTACACAGAAAATATTTTCGCAAAATGGATGAGCTATATATCCTCCCTCCCCACACATTTTAAACATCTCACAACATATAGTTTCAGACACACCACCTGGTGTGATACGGTGTGATAACTCCTATTAAATAATACAAGGATACAGGACAACTGCATACAACACCTCTACCAGCTACAGGGTCAGACACAGAGATCACCCCAGGAGACATCATATCAAACAAATGCTATCTACAATTTGAGGCACCTTTAATAATCTCTTGACAGTGCTAGATGTGACAGTTACCAATGTATGGAATGTTGATGGTATTGTCATTGATTCCAATATTTTTACAATCAGACTACTTACTATGTATATTAAGGGCTATACCAATTTATGCTTCCTGTTACTTCCTGATTCTTCTTTCTTTCTTTATTGACTTTTGAAAAACTCAAATACCTCTTTGAAAAAAACAGAAATTAAACAAATGTTACACATTAAATACAGAAGAGTGTTTCAATTGCTATTCTAGATTGCATTTAGGTACAGTATATTGATGAATCTATTCTATAAAAAAAAAAAGAATATGACTTATTTACTAGTTGATGACCAAATACTACATGTAACAGAAGGCGGGTCTTTTTCCCGAACATCAGTTTTAATTACGGATACTTCAAGTTTCAAAATGCTAAAATGGATGAAAGCAGGCATTGTTACATTCTAACAAAGATCTCCATGCTGTGGGAGTAAAATGCTGTCAAAAATCCTTTGTATCCTGCGCTTAGAAAATAAATAAGATACTACTGCATGATGTCATCATAATGTAATTGCATGATTTGTATGAGTCCTAATACTATGATGAATAAAGATTCTGCAATGTGCATATTTACCAAGTGCCAATAAATGAAGGAAACGGAAGATTCTGTGCTGTTCTCATTTGCTAAGTGTATATACCTTGCTCAGAACTACTACTACAGTACATTTATTCTTGTTTCATTCATTGTCAATTAGGAGAAGTGCTAATAATGTAATAATTAGTATGCAATCAGACAGAGTAATGTTATACTACATTATGTGGAAATTATATGGCAGAACATGGTTGTGCCCAGCTTGAAATGAATATTTGCAAATCAGTATGACAAATGCGAAGAAGAAAAATTGCGTTTGTCAAAGAATAGCAGATAAAATGAATAGTGTTTCCTCTTCAGATTTTAAATAGTAACATGTTTTACTCTAATTGCAGAGATCTTTTCTTTAGGAAGAAATCTGATAGGGAACAGTTCATAAAAGAACAATGGAACTAAAATATTCGATTTAAAAGATAACTAAACCCAACCATATAGCTGCCTAATTTCCCATTGTGCACCTAGTTCTCTATAGAAGCTGATGACATAATTGCACATGGGAAACAATTAACCAATGACAATTATAATGACCAATTATATAGATGCAAGTTAATTCACCAATGAGCATGCTGTTTACTAGCACCATGTCCGCCATCCACAAAGATGGATTCATGCAGTCATTAGCCCTAGAAGACCAGGGAAAAGTTTAATTGTCCAATAATACATCAACCCTAATGTTGATAGGCACCAACTCCCACAACGCCTAAAGCTCCCCATAGACGCAACGATCTTTCCCTGCCAAACGACCGATCTTAGGGAAGTCCGACCAATCTGTCTGACCAATCTGTGTGGTTAGTGGGACACCAACGATCGTTCATCTTACGATTTTTCGTCCGACATCGGTCTGATGATTGATCGGCCAGGTTAGAAAATCTTTATCGGTCCCCATGTAATCTAACTATGTTTGCAGGGCAAGCAGGCTGCGATCCTTCAGTTTTGCTGGCAATATCGTCTGAAATGGTCTTTTTAGTTGATGGACACATCAGGCATTTAAACAATCGTTTTGAGACAATCGTGGTCTCACGATAACAATTGTATATTTCAAAAATCTTTTCGTCTATGGCCAGCTTTAAACATAATCATTTGCATCAGTCAATCAATCTGGTAGGGACCTAGGACAAGCAGGTATTCATGGGCATGCAGAACAAAGTTCAATACTGAGGACCAGGCACAACAGTCTAGAAGTGTGGCAACAAAAGGGATCAGAAGAACCCATTCAACCATAGGTCAGGGCAAGCAGAGTGCATAATAGTTATAAAAACAGGACAGAAGTTAATTACCAGAAGATTAGATCACACAGTATTAACACAGAATCCAATAGAGAACAATGCAATCATATAAAAGTATTGTTGTCAGTGGGACCATTAAGTAAGCAAATTAAGAGGCAAACGCAGAGTTTGCAATCTACACCACACGGCCATTTTGCTGCTACAGTCCTAGGGGCAGATTCACTAAAGAGCGAAGCGTCTAACGCTAGCGCTAATTTGCCAGTGTGACGTCAAATCGGAACTTCGCAAATTCACTAACACCGGCTCTGTCGAATTTTCACTAGCGAAGTAGATAGACTTACGGAACTTCGCACCCTTACGCCAGGCGAAGTTGCGCACTGACGAAGGATTGTAACTTCGCAAATTCACTAAGATAAACATTTTGCTCAACGTTAGCACTTACACTAGACGTTACTTCACCTGGTCAGACCAGGTGAAATTCAATACAATAGATAGGAGGTTGAAAAAAAAAAGTCAAATCTTTTCTAAGTCCCAAAAAAACGCTGGTGTATTTTAGCATAGGAGGGTGATAGTCTGAAAAAGATCGATAATTTTTTTTGGGGGGGTTACCCTTCTTCCCCCCTACATTTCCTAACATATGGCAACACAACTATACAGGGGGCACATGTACGGCAATAGGAAAACTTTATAAAAAAAATGTATTAAAGGTTTCCTGGGCTTGTGTAGTGGAATGTAGTGGCTGTAACATATACTTCTATTATAGGTTAAATTTCCAGCCGTATGCAAATTAGGCTTCGCTAGCATAACAGCGCTCTGCCTAGCGAAGTAAAACTAGTGCAACTACGCTATCATTCGCCGATCTGAGCGTAAATTCGCCTGGCGAAGTGCGGCGAACGCTAGTGAAGCCTAGGCTGGCGAATTTTCAGATCTTAGTGAATCTGCCCCCTAGTGTGTGCACAATGTATGTGCTCTAGATGCAGTCCGTTCATGTCCAGACTTGGAGGTTATGCCCTTTAGATGCACCAAAAAGCACTGAATATCATACGAGAGTACCTGAGATCTGATATGATGCAGTAACTATAAATAATCCAACTGATAAGCAGTTAAGCCAAAATTGGTCAATAAAACTATTGGTGGTTTACATGACCAGTAAAATACTACCCCCGAAAAAGCTCTGGGTCATACTCACATCAGCACATTGATGCATTTCTCATCCTACTGGCCAGTTATCAGCCAGATAGTGTAAGGATCTGCTGGGATTTGAGGAAGTAACATCTACTTTCTGGTTGTTCTCCATAACCACCAGCCTAGAAGAGCAGCTAGAAAATGCCCTCAGTACCTTTCACTTGGCGTTTCCCTCTAATCCTAGCTGCCCTATCGGTCAGCCTATCAAAGTTAGCTGCACCCTATATAAAAACCCAGTTCCCACATAATTTCCTGGCCTGAGCATTATCTTCCACTTGAGAACTGTGGCTAGTCTCTAGCTCTTATGCTCCTGTCATGCTCCAGCCTTGTTCCTGCTCAAGTCCTTTAATACATGTAGGTGAGATAATAGTTGAAGGCTAAAGGACATACACACAATTATGAAACTGAGCAAATTTATCTGTTCACAATATTATCAAGGGCATACGTCTATAGTGGAGGTAACACTTCATATTAACAAGATAAAGGATGCAACTTCCCTTACATTTTTGAGTGAGCATGATATCACCCATGCTTAGCTTGTGTTTAGCAGTTAAATAAGTGTTTCAGGTAGTGCAAGCACACATTTTCTAAGAGTGCTCACTAGGACTCAAGTGCTCAAACTAATCAAACAACACACATTTCTTGTAAACTCGTAGTTTAGTATAGAAGTATAGAGACACACATTAAAGACGATACCGTGCAAATAATTGAATTAGAAAGCAAGTGGCGAGAGCCTGCCATTTACTGTAATCAGATATCTCCAATGGCAACAGGCAATTCAAAAAACAGCTGCCAAGGGAATTGATGGTGATTTTTTTATAAATGGATAGCCAAGGATCCTTCTCAGAGACTTTTTCGTTAGTCAATAAACTTGAAAATAACTATATGCATGTCACTCACTTTATAACATAGCAACTTAGGGAAGAGATAAGATGGACAATAATGCTATATTGCACCATTGCAGTTACCAATAGCAACCAATCAGATATTTTTTTCATTTACTAAAATGTAGTAGACTGCACAAAGCTAATTGTTAATCTGTTTCTACAATAAACTGCACTTGTTATGTTACTATATGAGCCCTAAGAAACATTGTGCTTTCACGGTACCAAAGAAGTGCCTCTCGGAATAAACAGTGCAAATCTCCTTTGGCTGATTAAACAGCATAAATCTGGCAGATGCTTCCTTGAAAATGTATCACAGATATTTATTATAGAATAGTTAAAACGAATATTAGCTGCAATACTGCTTTTTAACCAGATTTGGCCAGTGACCAATTTGTTTCCCATCCAGAACAGAAACGCGCCAAATACTAATTTTGGCTACAGATAAAACAATGAAGTTTGAAATGAAATAACTCTCAGCAACAAATCATTTTTCACAAAAAGCAGTGATACAACCCCCCCTGAACTAATGCAAACTCAACTCTTGCACTGTGAGCAATATCTTTATGTGTTTCTTTCTTAATGTTTTAATTAGACGATGGTAAACAAGTTTCATAATAATATAAAAATCTATGGGGGGGAATGTAATTAAAGTCGCAAAGAGCAAAACATTGCGCACCAATAATATTAAAAATACACATCTCGCAATGTAATATTGTTCCTTAAATGTTAATTGCATTCTGAATCATAATTGAGCATTGTGAATTGTAATTGCGCACTCTTAAGAAGTGCTTGAAGGTGTCGTAATCTTTTTGGAGTAAACATAGCGACTTTTTCAGTAAGACGTTTTATTACATTGACAGCGCATTAACTCAAACTATAAAATTGCCAAACAGTTTCCGGGTTTGCAAAAGGTAAATTACATTCGCGCAAAGCAAAATTTGTTCGAGCAAAGGCTTAACTTTTCACATTGCGAATAGTTTTTGCGTTACATTCCCCTCTGAATCAATTATTTTATTGCCAGCTTCAATCTCTGTGCTACAAATAAAATAAGCAATATTTCTGTCGGAGCTATTGCTCATTCCCCTCCCTGCTAGTCTGCGACTTAGCAAGCTATTAGTTGGATACCACTGGATTACAGACCTTTATGTCACATTTGTACATGATAAATAATGCCATGAATAGGGAACATAAACGTTGTGAATTCTGGAGAGTGCAAGTAGAGAAATTTTGAAAAAAGCAATATATGTTAATCCCAGATTCAGCATGAATATATTTTGTACTTAAAGAAAAATTGGGAATACAATCAATTCTCTTGGCACAGCCACATATGGAAAGTAAAACAAAGTGAGGCTCCATTTAGTAGAGCTGGATTCAGACAAATCATGTATCCTCTCTTTTTCTAAGAGAAAAAGAAAAATCTTGTGTTCTACAACAATGATTTATTTAGTTTGCTTGTATCAGTAAACATTTTTCTTATCAATCATTTTCAGCCCACTCATCAGAGATGAAAAAAAATGACGCCAGAATGTGACTTTTGTGACTTTGCTATCTCAGCATAGAGAAACACTAGGAAGATGGTCATAAGGATTGGAATCACATTTTAAACACATTCTGAGAGCCAGCAGAACAGATTCATTTGGGATGTTCATGATAACATTGCATTATCCTTATTAAAATTATTATTTTCATTAGCATACATTGTATTAAAAAAGAAAATCTTTTCTTTGCACTTTCTGAGTTGAAAATTGTATGCATAAAGTTACAATTAAACTGTAGTACTGCACCCCCCAAATTCTCAAAACTTAATTTAAAATAATTTACATTTATAGGAATGCTGCTTACCAGCACTAAGTTAGTCATCTTGCCATCACCTTCCATACTGTCTCATTTTTAGAGGGACAGTCCCTCTTTTAACCCACAGTCCCTTGTTTGTATTGGAAAGTCCCGTTTTTCTCTGCACTGAACAGCCAGAAAAAGAAACAAAGTTTCTAACTTAAGTGGCTTTCGACAGCGAGCCCAGAACAGCTACAGCAGCAGCTAAGATACTTTTGTAACAATTTCAAGACAAGCAAATAAGAAATTGTACCAATATAAGATAAAACGTCCCTTGGGAAAATTTAGGCTTACAGCTTAAAGGGCAATTCACCTTCATTACCAAACTGTAATAACTGAAAAATAAAACACAGAAATATGTTCAAACTTTCATAACCTGCCAAATTTTGTAAAATTAACATGGTAATTGGAATGTGGCCACAATAATCGTGGTCAAAAATTGTTCAATGCACATAGCATGCAAATGTTTTGTCACTCTTTTTATTTCCAAAAAGTTTGGGAGGTATATGAATGTGAAATTTTGGCTTACTACTTATACTTAACAGGGAAATAGGGAAACATACTTCCCACATAGTACAGGGAAATTCTCCAGATCCAAATTCACCAAAATGTATCACAACAGGGGAGATTAACTCCTTACACCTCCTCTACAAGTTATAAACTATGGTGATGAATTGACATGTCCATGAAAATTTGTGTTATTTTACCATTTTTAATAAACAAAATGAACAATTCTATGAAAGTATGTGTAAATTTTTCTGTAAGGGATGATAACTATCTATACATCTAGTACTATCTAAAAAAAACTGTTCAATAACATATTATTTTTAACAAAATTTGGAATCAAAAGGAAAACTTTCAAAGTAGATGCTGTATTTGCATGTCTATTTTTCCCTTTTGAATGTGTAGGCAGAGCAACACACTGTAGCCTCTGGAATGGGGGGCAGCTGAGGAATTACCACATTTCTAGAAAATATACCAGCCTTCTGTATATTCTTTCCTATCAAACCCATTATTGTCAAGTTTAATTATTACTGACCAGGTGTCAACCCAAGACAGATGATATATTAGGGCAGGGGTCCCCAACTGCCAGGCCGCAGCCCAGTATACTTGGACTGGTCCGCTGAGCCAAGTCTGAATTTGACACAGCACGTCTGACTGAACTTTATGCGGCACACCCCAATATGATGTGGTGAAATTTAAGCGCCAAGTGCAGTTGACGCCCCCCTAGTCCTTGAAAAAATAATGGCTTTATACAGGTCCCTGGTTAAGGACCACTGTATTAGGGCAAGATGACACACTTTATATCAGAGTTGTACAAAAACTGCTCAGATTTTACAATGAACATTGCATCTTTAGATAACTAATGGGATTCTGCATTAGGTTTGCCCTGTGCCCACTAAAGACATCCCTGGATCAAGCAAGTATGATTCACTAATTAAATATGATTTCCTTAAGGGCCATCTCTTTGACAACTAAATTCCTGACAATTAAGAGAATACACAGTTCAAAATCTTCATTTCGAATCTAATCTACTTTTGTTGATTTATAGTCTAGACTGATGCCTTGATTGTTTGATAAATCAGTCTGAAAACATTCAGAAATATTAGATGATTCTCTCAGCCCATAAATAAATGGTAAAGAGAAAAGTTTATCTTTCCTGCAACATTTTTACTGCCTTCCATTGCTTAATAAGTTTAATAAACCAGCGACTATATTATTGCTCCCTGACATGCATGTCAAACAAAGGACTGTGAATACCTAATTAATTGCACAGTGTTAAATGCCTGTTATTGTTCTTACTTTTTCTACATTTTTCTTCAGTAACTCATTATTATACTGTTCATCCACCTGTCTATTTAGGGATCGTGACCTTTGAATACACAAGGTAGTCTGACTTCCAGAGGCAGCAGTGCAACCAAGGGAATTACGTGCTTTGGATGCATATATAGTACTAGAGATTAAACTCAGACAGTAGCATGCATAGAAATAAAAAATGCTAGACTACATTACTCTGTTCTTCATGATAATCAAGATGCATGTTAGGGCTGATACATACAGAGCTCTGTTACACAATGATGAGGCAAATGCAAATTGTAACAAATATTAGTCATATTTAATGTTTACACTATATTCCAAAATATTTCATTTTGAGTGCAATTATTTCTTTTGTAATTAAAGTCGCAACTTTTAGGGGATAATTTACTAAAATTCGAGAATATCTCATATATGCCCAATGTTAGCTAATTTAATAATAAAAGAACTTGATTTAATTGGATTGTGTAAAAACTCTATACAATTGAGTGAGAACCTGAATTGCTCACATTTTTCAGGGGCTTTTTTTTTTATTTTTCCCTGAAAACCCCCAAAAAGTTGGAATTTTAGGTTAAACCCAGTGCAGCCCATGAAAACTTAAAATTGAAATAGGTGACTCTCCCACTGCCTTATACAGGACTTTAACAGGTCTGAGATGGTGGATTTTTGGATTCTGCCTTTTTGCAGCATTGGGGTATAATAAATCTCGAAAAATTCAAGTTTTTTCCACAGCAAACTTTAGTTTTTGCCCCTAATAATCCAACCAGAAAAATGGTAATAACCTATGTTGTTACATAGGTTATTTGGCATCCTCAATAAACACTGATAAAGAATAATGTTTGGGGCATTTTCATCTTAAAAAGCAGAATTATGGGTTACATTTATTGGAATGGACTGAATCTGCCTATGAGGTGTGTTATTTATAGACTGGAACCTGCCACTAATCCTGACTAAAACAAACATGTTGCAGTAATACAGCAATTTTTCCATGATTGCAGCATTTGAAAAGCCAGAGTAGATTTGGCTTATAGGAAGGTAAATGTGATATTCAAAAGTTCTAGCACCTATGCAGAGCCTACTGGGAGTTAGTGTTTTATGTGCGACAGGCTGATAGATTTGCTGTAAGGCTTGTCCTTCCTCCTACACTTTTGATAAAGCATACGATTAAGAATGGTGAATAATGTTTCAGTCTCTGAAGAGACCTTCTTTAATCATCAGACTCTGCAGAGACTAGAATGTTGATTCAGCAGTAATAACCCTAAAGTTTAGCAAATGTTTCTTGCGTGGGTTTGTTCAGTCTTTGCTACATCGTGGTTATAACTGCAGCCAGACCCCTGTCTGTTTTAGTGAGTGCTGTCTTCACCAATTCTATCTCTTTATAATAAGAACAAGATACAGAAGCTACAGAAATTCTTATGCATAGAAACATACCTACAGTGACCTGAATACCTGACCTGTAAATAGAAAAATATGTGCAATACAGATAGGGATGCTCCAAATCCATTATTTAGTTTGGAATATGGCTTAATCCAAGCCTTTTTCAGCAGGTTTCAGCCCAATGCAAGAGTCAGGCTGAACCAAATCCAAGCCCCACAAAATGCAAAAAATGTGCCATGCGTGCGTCTGCAATTTTAACCCCTGCATCAGCAATCTCCACTCAGCATTCAGATTTGGTTTTTGAATTCAGTTGGATCTGGCAAGAAGGATTTGGACAAATCCGGAAACAAAGGATTCAATGTATCCCTAACTTTTGGTCTTAACACTTGAATGCCAGGACCATGACCCCCCAGCTTTGCCCCCACCTGGTACATAAATCTGCTGACTTCTAGATAATCCAGGTGAGTTGATAGTTCTGGATGTATATAATTAAACCGCTTTCAGGCAAATGTGTAATTTTTTGCACCCAAGGCAGATGTTAAGTACAGGCTGCACACAAGCACAAAGTGCCTTGCATCGGATATTCCAACAGGCAAATGGGCACAACACGTTGCTTATGGAAGTGCATTTAGGAGCAAGCACAAGGTGAGTATAGTTTTGCATTAATTGATGCTCTTTAATGTTCATATCATAGGCAAATGAGGCTTTCATGTGCACACCTTATGGCTGAATTTGATATGCCTTCTGTTGGAAGCAGCTGCCTGGATTACTACAAAGAGATTTATGGAGCTATTTAGTGGTTTTGTATTTATTGTCTGTTCTAGACAGAATTTAGTAGGTAGACATAATCAAACTCTACAAATACAAAATGGTGATTTTTAAAGCAGCAAGGGATTATTTGGTGCACATTTCAGCACATTATACAAGAAAACAAATGTAAGGAGCCATTTCAATAGTAAGAGTAATTGCTACTGTTTATGTCAGGTTTCATCATTCACTAAGTGTATTTGGTGTTCTCACCAAGTAATACAAACGGGTTATTGTGATTGAGAGAAATTCTCACATTTGGAAAGTACATTAAAAGTACATTTATGCGTATTGCATTGTAAATGTATGCATGAACAAAGAACCACCAATATAGCTGTAGTTATCACTAGGCATCTCTTACAAATAGTAATGCGATTATACAGCTCAATTTATTTGTAAGGAAAACTTTAAACATAAGAGATTCATCATATCAAATAACTGGGTTTCCCTATATGTCTAGTTGATTGTATTTGAAAATGTATCAAATAAGTGCAAATGAGTCAGGCCACTACTATCCAAGGTTTTCAAGGAAGGAGATCTCGGTATGCAGGTATGGGATCCGTTATCCGGAAACACGTTTTCAAGAAAGCTACAGAATGCTGTCTCCCATAGATCCCATCAAATAATCCACATTTTTAAATATTATTTCCTTTTTATCTGTAATAATAAAACAGTACTTTGTACTTCATCTTAACTAAAATATAATAAAACCTTATTGGAGGCAAACCAGCCTGTTTCGTTTATTTAATGTTTAAATGATTTTCTTGTAGACTTAGGGGCAAATTTATCATTATTCACAAATTTGAGGGCTAAAAGCCCTCAAATTTGGCAGAAATTTGATTATCGACTTAGAATTTGATAAAATCAAATAGTTTTTGCCCACTTTTTGAGCGCTATTCGATTTCTTAATCAATTTCTAGTGAAAAATTTTTTTAGGAAATCCCGCTTGATCGTACGAAAAATTCATACGATTCGAAAGATCAAGGCATTCGATCGTAAAAATGCTATTCGAGCAGGTAATAGAAAAAAAGCCTATGGGGGGATTCCCATAGACTTCTATTACAATTCGGTAGGTTCAATCTGGCGAAGTAGACAGTCAAATTTAATTTTAAAGGGGAAGTACTTTGAGTATCGAATGATCAAATATTTAATCATTCGATCTATTCGATATGATCGAATTTTTAGTACTCGATTCATCATGGTGGCACATGACTGCTTTGGGTAAATCACGATTGCGTCAGTTAATGGTTGTAAATGGAAGTGCTAGTAAAAGCAGTATATGTCTGTCTCCTTCTATTTTACTGATGGGAGGCAATTCATCAATACCCCTTATGTGTTTTGTGCATATTCTGAAATGAACATCATCTGCCAGGCTACCTCCACATGGTTCCTTTTACAACTGAGTTCTCAAGCAGTGTTGAGTCTGAAAGTCAATAAGCCCCATTATGCTCCTGCTTTTCTATGTCCCTAAAAGCCCCTGTGTTTCAGTAGTTATGCCCGTGTAATAATTCTGCAACATTGATAATTGAGACAATATAAGGCTGCCAAATGCATTAGTACAGTCCTGGCAAACAAGGTACTAGAAGCCTTTGAACAGTGTTTGTCTAAATCAATGAGTTTATAATAAGTGTCTCTCTCTCATAATTTTAAACAGTAACACCTATCATGGCACAGTGTAAAATAAGGCAGGGTTGGTATATTGATAATAGCTCTAAAAAAATAAACATTATCTGAAAAAGTTGGACATTTAAGAAATGAATACTGGCTGGATCCAAGATTATGCTATGTCTGTTCAAAAGCTTTGATGTAGCTTTTCACTAAGCAACTTTTGATTTAATACTGTAAACTAGAGCTCTTTAAACCTGCTTGATTTAACACCTTAGCATCTTAAATTACCAATAACCACAAAAGGACTCTGTAGACTTTGGAAATATTAGTTATTATTCTAAGATACGGCTATGTGCCTATATGGTAAATATAGCTCAGGGTCTAATTTACCATATAGGCACTTGAGGGCCTCTGCCAGTACTGGTGCTGGTCTGGGCAATCACTCTCTTTTACAAGTCTTATGCGGGGAGGAAAAATCAATGCTTTGGACCACCATGTGGAGTTTACCTTAACATGGTATGGTGGCTTATCAATTATATGATCATAATTTTGTAATTTAAAACCCCTGTTTTGCAAACATACATACATACATACATACATGCATTAGCTTAGATACTAGATTAATTTGTGAAACAGGGGACATGGGAATGTGTGTTGATCAATTTTTTCCTTTTTGTATGTCTGTGCCTAGAGCCCCGGCTTTAAGGTGGTGGTCCTCAACACCGGGTATATTTCTACAAAATCCAGCAGCAGAGGCCGGGTAGAAGTATCGGGCGTGGGATGCAACGATGGACATCACAAGCATTCACGGTATGTCCTGACGCCACTTCCACTTACATATTTTGCACTGATGGATGCCAAGGACAAAACTAAACCAAAATAAAGCACTGCAAGATGGACGTAAGGCTGTGCGCATACTGATACTATTCATTAACAGTACTTGAGTCCAGACATTTAACTAATTCATTGTTCCACTGAGCAGGTTAGTTTGTTGCAAAAACTGTGTTCAAGTGTACGTATTGACATAAGAGAATGCTGGGGCTACCACCATCCTGCATGTTCCAACAGCAAATACATCAGTTTTGACAATAGACTGGCACTCAAGCGATGGCAGAATTGATGCCTTCCCCAGAAAAATGTTGTGCCTGATTAATGAATGATTGCTTGTTATGTTAGTTTTGTCATGTTGGACACCATGGCGCTGGAATAACAGGAAAGAATGCTGTTTTGTGGGTAAAAAAAAATATGGCGAACTGTGTTTAAAACTAGACTTTGCATGCTGCACTTTAAATATTATTCAATTAGTATGCACTGAATTTGAGTCCAGATGTCACTTTTTTTTTTTTTGTTGTTTTGGGATTTGCATTTGATAGGATTGCATTACTAAATCAGTACTATTAACCTCAATTCCAATAATATATATCTACTAAAAAAAAGTAAGCATAACAGGACTGCTGTGGCTTTGCTAAGAGGGAAGCAGAGAGAATCCCATGAGTTCTGTGCCCTCGGGCAAACATAAATAATGTGACAAATACAAGAAGATATATTGTACAGCATATTACTTTTGACATAAAATGTTTTAGAGTGTGGCACATTTAAGGAATATATGTTGTGCCTTGGAATTTATTTCAGAGGTTTCAGGTGCCATGAACTTATAGTGAGAAGATTGAAAGTTGTATATAATATTGATATGCTGGTTGTGGTCTTTTTTACTTGTTAGAATTGGGGCCAACCTACACATTCAACACCCCCACATAAAACAAAAGGATGCACTCATATTATGCTCAGTTTTTTTTACACAATTTAATATGGCCACAGCTCTTTAAATTACATTGGCACAATATCTCCTACACTTTCTCAAAGGGTGTCTGTGCAGAGGGAGAACTGATGGGATTTACAAACTGCTATTTTTCTATGTTTCTAGCCAAAGAAATTAAATGACACAATCCAAAAATAATATTTACAAAATATATAAAGCAGTAATTGATGCATTTCTGCATTCAACATTTTTGCTAAAAAAAAAAATCAAATTACAGTACCTCAAGTTTTCTATTTATACAGTCTGACATTTAAAGATGTGTTACTGTAGGCTGTATTCCTGTTGCCATGAAGACCAAATTTTGGGACTTGAATTTGAACTGTGGGAATTATTTTAGGATAAATGTTCCTTTTCCATTGCGCTTGCCTCATTTTATGGACACAAAACATAGATTAGAAAGGCAATGTTTTGTGTGTGTTTTGTTTGCATAACTAGTTCTGTGAGCTTCAGTTTTTTTAAGACTCCTATTTATGAGCTGCATTATATAGTAGTAAGTGTGACCTCATTAATCTCTAATTGACAATTACTTGGAAACGATTGTTGGTTCTTAAATAAGCTACATCTGATTTTTTAAGTCATTTTTTAAAATGCAACTCCATGAAGTTGAAAGCCTTTTGATGCATACAGCAATTCTGTTGTAAACTCTTCTGGGTACTACAAGTCCTTTTCAGCTGCATGTTTAATATTTGATAACGTGTCTTGTAAAGACAGGAGTGCTGTGTCTGGGCTGCAAGGAAACAAATCACATTTATTCAGACTTTCTATTGTACATCAAGGACTGTTTCTCGTGTCTTTTCTGGTCTACAACCTGCAGCATTTTGAAAAAGTAAATTGTAACAACTAATTCATACAATGGGGGATTGAGGTTATGCTGTGTAGTGACACACATCCTCTGAATACCTCTGTTAGTCCTTTTCAAATTAACATGTAACTCAAATTCTTTTTTTGTATTAAAGCATACATCCCTGTGATAAAGGTTTTCTGAGCTGACAATCATATATTGCTTGCATCAGGAACAGATCCACACGAGAGTAGAGTGCTCACCTGTTACTAATGACCTCCCGGGTGTCAGGTGCTGTGCAGTCAGTTAGACTCCCTGCTCAGAGTCACAGTATTTCCATATAAATCCAAAGAAGACCGCAGCACTCCGATTCAGTGTTTAAATTGGTGAAAAAGTGGTTTATTGGCTCAAAAAGTAGACAATAAGTGGCTACTTATTGTCTACTTTTTGAGCCAATAAACCACTTTTTCACCAATTTAAACACTGAATCGGAGTGCTGCGGTCTTCTTTGGATTTATATGCATCAGGAACAGAGGCAGGGCAGTCAATAACTTTCTATTTTTTAAAAAAAATCTGAGCTGATCATATATTGTCTGTCCGTCACTAATCCTAAAACAGGCAATTACTTTCACTTTCTATTCTTCACTTCCTAGATATCACTTCACTGCTCAAATTCCACTTATAATTGTGTAGCCAGGGCATGGGCATCAGGTCCCCCATTCTGGGACATACACAAGATTTCGGGGTGATACAAATCTTGCTTTAATAACAGGGTCCATAAAATACCTGTCAACTTCATGTGATTGTAAATTCCAACACTGAAGGAAACAAAATGTAAATAATTCATATAGTGTAAGTAAAGTTTATTGTGCTGAAGTGACATGCAGGGTCAGACTGGCCCAATGTGACACTGGGCCCTGACCTGCTCCCCCTGATCAGCCATCCCCTAAAGATTGGCGCGCGTTAGTGAATGCATAAGGTGCCAGCATTCACGCATGTCTGTTGGGGGGGAGGGGGAGTTTGGATGTCCGGAGGGGGCCCCTGTAACTACTAGGTGGGCCCTTGTTGTCATAGCCCTGGTGAGCATCAAATTCTCCAGTTTGATCCGGCTGACATGACAGAAAAGAATGCAAAATTACTTCATAGGGAGGTTGGTCCCTTTTTTTTGCTTGTCAAGACTGGTCACTGAACATTCTTCATCTGTGTGACACATTTTCCAGCAACTTTGGAAAAGTCTACAGCAGATCTACAGCAGCACACACAGCTCAAATGGGACTCCACCGCTGCTGCAATTATTGGCTATATTTTAATATGCTGCAGAGTAGTAAAATATACCATTATTAGCATGTGCTTTGGAATGGGGGGCGGGCAAGGGGGCTATGCCTCCACCAAAGAATTTCCAAGTAAAAAATAATTTCCATACCCTTCAGTTCATAACTAAACTTTTATAAGATTGATTACATATTTTTAGTTTTACAGAATATTTCTAAATGTAACAAAAGTGTTAATCACAGTTTTTTTCTTAGTAAATTAATGCAGTATGGATTTATTAGAGAAATGAGGCTCAGTTTATCACAAAGCTGGTTAGTATCCTCTTCCACTTCAGCAGCTACAACCAAAATGAAAACAGATTAAGCACTTTCAGTGATCTCCATTTACAAGCTCTGGTGTTGAGGCCAATTCATGAACTGTTAATATATACAGCACTACATCTAATTACTTTTCTTCCATAACAAAGGGCTTGCTGGTACTTTAATAAGCAAAAAAGGTCAATTTCAGTTGACTTAATTATGTGAGGAGAAAAGCACAGGCTTTCAGCATAACATTTTGATTGAAGGACTCGCCAAGCATTGGCCTACATTTATCTGAAGGGAGTAAGTCACTAAGATGTAGCACGGACTGTGCTGCAACATTTAAATCTCTACACCTAAATAAATGTGACACCACTAAAGCCTCAAATCTACTAAAAACAATAATAAAAGCAATCTTTATTGTTATATACCTTAAATAAGATGGTGTTTATTCCAACTACATACAGTTTCAATGCTAAAATATATCTACCATGAATTATTTTTCCCTGCAAAGTAAGAGATCATGTTCTCTACTTTCTAAAATACATTTGCATACTCGTTGAAGCAAGCTCACATTTGTCCTATTATCCTATTATACACCTTTTTTGTGTAGTAGAAGCAGTAGAAATGCAGCTTCCATTTCTAAAGGAAGTGAGAGGGATGATGATATCAGGAGGGGAGGGTCATAATGTCAGGAGAAGGACGTGCAGGGGTGGTACCATAACATTAGGGTTGCCAACTGGCCAGTATTTTACCGGCCTGGCCGGTATTTTTGATGGTTGATCCCAATGTTGTTAATAGGAAAAAAAGATAAATATATAGGAAGGCTGGTATTTTTTTCAAGAAAAGGTGGCAACCCTACATAACATTGGGGGTGAAGCCATCATGCAGGTGAAATTCAGCAGATTTTGATCCTCTGCCTTGAAAAACCAGTCTGTCTGGTTCAAAACCAGGCAAGTAGAAATCCTATTCCAACCTCTTTCTTCCTTCCACACTTACTGACTGGCTCTGAGGCTCATTTATAAATAGTGGGCAAACTTTCCCATGTGCAGTAACACATAGCAACCAATCAGTGACTGTTTTTTTTCTGCCAATGTAAGTTGAACAATGAAAGCATACTTTTGATTGGTTTGGATTGGTTACTGCCCAGGTGCAATTTGCCC
>CM044439.1:98065080-98092261 GCA_024363595.1 Xenopus borealis
AACTTTAAAGAAGGCTGCTAAATCACACATGCATTTAAAAGAAGAATCAAAATAAGGGATAAAGCATATTACCCTCTTTGACTGTACATATATATCTGCATAAAATAGATGCACACTGGGAAATTTCTCCTCATAAAAACCAAATTCTTATTATCCATTATTAAAACGAAAACAGGCCAACATTTCTGTCGACTTCTAGGGCCTTTATCAAGACACCATCTTCCAATACAAAATAAATATATAAATATACAGTTAAAACCAAAGTGCCAATACCAGTTGTACAGTTTTATGGAGATTTCTGACTCCTATAGATCAAAAATTCACAGCAGTAAATTACTGAATTTTCAAAGCACTACCCAGAATATGGCGTTCAAAATCATTCAAAAGCCAAAAAATCCTGGAACAGTAGGTTTACCCCTAGAGACCATATATTTTTAAAAGTACACGTTCTGTCGGATATAAAATGGTTAACCACAGTCTTTCTACTCAAAAGTACCAAACATCAAAGCTTTTCTGAACTAAGCGATTTCTATACTAATGTATGGAAATTCTGAAAAATCACCTAGAAACCTCATTTGTAAGTGCGTATCTCCCACATAGCATTAAGTAACAGTAAAAAGATCCTAAATATGAATGCCAGGGGTCCACTGAACAGTTTGATGCCCATTGTGCATAGAATTACCAAAGTATCTGCTAGCGCCATTTCCAATCCACACTTAAAAATCAGTGTCAGAGCGGGTCAAAGTTGGGCAGCATCCACATAAATTGAAATACATTTTCCTGCAGGCAAGTAATGTCTTTTGGAGGTGTCAATCGGATTTAGGGATCTTACCACACATTTTCTGAGAATGTACAAACATATGTCCATACTGGATGACAATTCTTCAAATGTGTAAAATTATTCTGGGGTGGGAAATACCAGATTCTATAGCTCAGATTATTTTATTCTGGGATATAGGGGACATGGCCAATGTTTCAGATCGGACACTGGAACGGCAACTTTTGAATGCAGCCAAACTACATATCCCCTCAAATGGAAAAACACTACTCCTCCTTCTCCCAAAGAATGGCTACTCAAAGTAGATTAACTGGCGAAATTCAAGGACTTGTCTGCTTATTCCAGCAGACAAAAGAAAGATTATACAGATAATTGGCTAAGATGGTTTATTTTTAAAGAGTCTGGCGAATATAAAACAATAATGGGCTACTGAATAGCTAGACCTATTAAGCAGGTAGTAAAGGTATGTCATGCCACATAGTAAAAACCGCAAGATCTTGATAGGCTGAAAGCAAGGGTAACAACATAAATGTATCTCAATAAAATAAATTCATAGTGGCTGATATGTAATACAGATGAGACACTCAAGATCTTAGCTAACTGTAACATTGCATGTATATTTGTGAAATATGTTAATGTATAGATGAAGTGTGCCCCCCCTTCCCCTTCCTTTCTGTATCCCCCTCTTCTTTTTTTCCTGTTCACTTTAACAAATGCTCAATAAAAATTATAATACAAAAAAGTTGGGCAGCATCACTAGTGCATTGAGCACAACCCGAAACTTGAAACGAAATTCGGCACTTCCAGTGCAGAGCACAATTATGCGCTCTGTGCTTGGCTCCTGGCCCTCTCTGCCACCGTCGTCGACCCCCCTCCAGTACAAATTTTAGTGCATGGGGGAGGGGCAGTAACAGCAAGCTGCCTCAGGAGGGGCCAGGATCACCCCTGGTTGTTTGTGTGTGCGTGTGCAAGTATGTGTGAGTGGAGTGAATGTGTGAACCCCCCAAAAATGTATGTGAGTAGTAGTGTAAAAAGTGCGTATGTGTATTTTGTGTGTGTGTTATACTAAACTGGGGTTTGTAAGCTGCAGAGGGGCATCTCTTGAGGGAGGAAGAAGTCCATGCAGGCCCCTCATTACCTAGGAACACCTGAGAGAGATGTGCTGCAGAACATAGAATGTACATTCTGTGGCACTTAGGAACCTAAAAACCTAAAAAAAATTGTTCCACAGTGAAAGAATGTCATTGTAATCAACTTATAATAGACATTAATAAAAAAAAGTTCAAACTTTTTAATGTTATTTGAACATTTGATCAGATTGCTATAGAAAGCATCTGTCTGTTTACATTCTCTGCATTCTTGGCTCTGGCTCCTGAAAAAGTCTTGCCATCCAGCATATTAAAGCTGGTTAAAAATACACAGCACTGCTTCACCATAACTAATAAAAAAAATAGACACATCAGTAGGAAACCATTTCAACAGCCCTGTCCACTCCATAAATGATTTCAGAATCTTAGTTCTTAAGGTGAATTTTGAAACAGAAAACAAAAGGATGGGAATATAAATTAATGAAAACTTTCAACTCTCTCTCAAACAGAAATAGTTGTTGGGACACTAGACTAAATGCTCATTTCACACTCCATTCATTTAGCCCGAATTTATATTCAGCCACTTTGATCAACATAGCTTGTACTTTATCTGGCTGTCCCTTGCATGTCCCTCTGTATATGACTCTGTTAACACCTCCCACATTCCTCTTTGTAGATCTATTGTTATTTTTATTAGCAACATGTATTTCTATAGCCCAAACATATTTTGTAGTGCTGTAAAGTAAATGTGATATTTTACAACTAAAGCACATGCATTACATACATAGAGAATATAGAGTTACATACATCACAATCAATACCAGTACAAAAGGTGAGGAAGGCCCTGTGCAGAAAGAGCATACAATCTAAAGGGAAGGGAATGATACACAAGGTGTGGGAGTGGGCAAGACCAAGTTAAGATCGAGTTAAGTGGGTGAGAGATGTGGTACTATATTGTATTGTATTTGGTAGAGTGAGGGTAGTTTTCTCTAAATAAGTGTGTTTTAAGAGATTTCTTGAGAGCAGAAAGGTTGGGAGAAAGTCGGACACACAGAAGGAGAGAATTCCAGAGGAGGGGTGCAGCCCTTGCAAAGTCCTGAATGCGAGCATGTGAGGAGGTAATGAGAGAAGAGTTGCGGAGCAGATCAGAAGAGGAGCACAGTAAGTGGTTGGGTGAGTATATAGAGATGAGTTCAGAGATGTAGGGAGGGGCAGAGTTATGAAGTGCTATGAATGTCAGGGTCATTAATTTGAATTTAATTCTGATGGGCAGTGGAAGCCATGCAGGGATTGGCAGAATGGCATGGCAGAGGAGGAACGTTTGCTGAGGTGTATAGTGAAACTGGCTTCATATTTTTGTTTAGTGCCCAGAATAACAGAAACCAGTTAGTTAAAAAATAGGCAAATAATATGGTCAACACAAGTCCTACAGTATTTATTGAGTTCATGTTGAAAATGGTGTATACTGTCCCTTCAAACAACATCACTCACTTTACATCTTCCACCTACACCACCTTGTGATCACCTGGCTCCAGTTAAACACTCTCTTATCCTGCCTATAGCACATACAGCCTAGGGAGTCCCCAGCATACAAGGCACCAAGCACCCTACAGTTATAAGACAGAGAAGCTTTATTTCAAAAGGTTGTACAAGATTCCACAGTTTTCAAGTGTAGATATGACCTAGTAAAGATGTTGATCTGCATCATACTCTTGCAGATGTTTTATTCCAGTATATTGAAGTCCAAAATACACAAAGTAGGCAATTTTAGTAGCACATCTATTACAGTTACCATCATCCATATTAATGTGGTGCGATTTTCAATACATAATATATTGATTGGTAATTACAATGACTCAGCAAGCTTAATTTTCACAGTTGGATATGACAAAAGCACATTCTTACAACAAATTATTTACTTTGATAGTTTAATTAGGTCACTTACTATTTATTGAAGTATTAAATATTATAGCCTGGTAAGTGTGGAATTCCCAGACAATGATATCCCTTTTCATAACACTAAGGGGTGTCACTTTGTCAGGGAAATATTCCTCCCTAGTACTATGCAATGTGGAGTGCCTTATTCTCAGTTTAGACCATCTGAATCATTATATGCAAGCAGTGTTTGTTATGCTGAATTAATTATTGCATTATTTATGTACATTTCTCTTAATAAACGCCATAATACATTGAAGGGGAATTGTATAATTTGGGTACAGGAGCATAAAGGGACAAAGCCACCTTTGTTAACGGTATGTGCAGAATATGTTGAACACCCACAACCTTCTGAGTTAGCAGGAAAACCACACAGTTTTAAATCAGGGCACATAGCACCGAGCTTCAAATCTGTGCAGAAATCTTCCATGAATTCAGAGGTGGCATAGAGAATTTTTATCTGAGATGACCAGTGCACATTATAGAACTGTAACTCCTGTAACTCTAGTTACATTTCCGCCACACTGATAGCTACTTTCTGACAACAGTTAATAACCGGACAAGCATCAAAGTGCTCAGGTGACCTTTCTGGAACTGAGATGAGTTAACAAAACAGGCAGCAATAAATGCTTATACACAGAAATGCAGACTCTCACCTCTTATAACTGGAAGGCAAGCTGACCGCAACTGAAGACAAGAATGTCAGCTTGGAATGAAGTACAGGACCAGGAAAACATTGAGACACAGCCACTGCCACATTTAACTTCGATCCAAACACTACATCCCAGTAAACAACGCAAGCAGAGATGTTATGAAAAGACTCAGAACATTTTTTAGCCAATGTTTATAACATAATCTTTATAACATAAATAACTAATTACTATATGTACAACCAGACTCCCTACACCTCATTTTCTACCATACAATTTCCATTGGGTTCCACAGACAACCCCCTACTACACACAACCTTGGAGATATGCCGGACTGAAAGGACATGTAAAGTCCTTTTTCCTACCATGTACATAAGTTGGCCATACTTCCCCACCCAAGCCACATCATTTGTACTGCATATACCCCCTCCATTTGCCAGCTCCATCATATTTTCCTAAAACAAACAGCAGCTTTTACCTGGCAGCCATTTTCCCTCTGACACATCATCAGTAATATTGACATCTGCTAACAGGACATGTATGCTGTAAATTTAATGCAATGCAGCTTTACACAGCACAATATACTTTGATAAAATGTTATGCTGGGGTTGAGCACTGCAATGGTTAAGCTGAGCTTAGTAGAGGTGGTTAGGAGAAAAAAATGGGACAAAATCAGCCAGCTAGAGTTCCTATGGGAACCAGCAATGCTATCTCTTCATTGGCTGTTAGACTGGAGGGTGTGTTTAGTAATCTAAACTGAGAAGTACTGAGCATACTAATAAATCAACAGTCAGTGCAAACTCCTGAGAGCGGGGGAAGAGTGGATTAGAGGAGTAGAAGCATTTCTAAGTGATTATGGGGATGCTGCAGCCTTACTGTTAACCTTTTAACAACAAGTGAGTATCTAAAGATTTTAAAGAGGCTGTTCACTGGTTACATTTTTGTGGAGGAGGTACTTGTTCTTTAAGGGAAGAACACTAGACCTAAAATCATGGCATTATTAGGCCTTGGTGTTCTCTGGGAAAGATTCAATGGTGACTCCCTTTTTTCTACCCAACAGCAACATTTTTTTTTTTAAACATTGCCAGCCAGGGAAAATTCTGACCCGCACATTACTAGTTTCTATGCCTACAGTACATTAATTACTTTCACTTTCATTTCTACACTTCTTTGGTGTCTCTGCCCTCCTCATTTCCCTCCTTCTCTATTGTCAATAAATGCATAGCCTTTCTTTCCTGATGCACTGATTACATAATAATGGTTCAAAAAACTGAAATATAACAACAACCAAGACCACAAAGCTATTGTTATTCTTTGCTTGTAAGAAAAATGTTGAATGCTTTTCTGTTATTACCAGGCAATATCGAGCTATGCAGGAAATTGACTACATATATATTTGGTTGTATAATGTATCTCTAAAGAGTTTATCTGTTATTTCTGAATTAACATATACAAAAAATAGGGGTTAAAAGGAAAGTGTAAGAGTGCCATTACATTTCTCAACTCAAAGAAGTTCTTGAATCACAATTGAAAATTACCAAATACAAAAACCAGACTAATGTCATATTGATATATAACAATATATATATGATAGTGTTCTCCAAAATCTTATATGCAGTGAATTGGCACCACTAGAGCATCTTTTACATAGCATAATTTAACGTTTGCTCTGCCTGTTCTTATCAGCTATTATGCTGCCACTGCGATGGACAGTGTATGTCAGAGTTCAAGACATTCTGTGTGACTTCAATTTACCGAAGTTGCCAGTAGTAAAAAAACATTTGCGGACAGGGACTTAATTGGCATCGTTGTAACCCTTAGAAATATTTAAAAAAGTAGAACAAAGCAATGCAGAGTGGCATTTAAAAATGCCTGATTTTTTTTTTTACAGTTTCAGACTTGTCATTTTACTAAAGTTAAATGCAGAAAATGTAAATGAATAGGAAACTACAGCCAGACAACAAAAATCTTTGAAATTAAATGTAACCTCTGCAAAGTTTAGTTGCAATGGATACCTTATTTTGTTGTATACCATAGTGTGGCTGAATGCTCACTGACTGGAGGACTAAATTATAAACACAAGTGCTAAATTGCCATTAACTAATAATCATGTTTTTGCTTCCATTTTACAACTTCTAGTAGACTGTTACTAATTGGATGATTGGTTGCTACTGGAAACTGCAGTCCATGATTTGACTCCACAATTCATCTGCATTTATGACCCAACAGATGCTCAAGTCTCTAGATCTCTGTGTGAGATAATGTTATTTATAGCATTTTTGTCCCATAACCATGTCATGCATTGGATAATTGTCCAAAACATGGAAAAAATGGATGGTACTGGGAAAAAAAGAATACAGAACCTGTGAATTATGCTAGGGATATTTAAACGCACAGTATGCAAAAAACCTAATCTAGGTTGCAGGGTCCTAAAGAGCATAGATCTGTACATAAATAAATCTTGCATATTAAGATGTCCTATAATATAATTGTACTGCAAATACAAATAAGATGCAACATTTATTTTTAAGCATGGTTTACCTAAGGTGACAGTGCTGTCTTAATCAAGGGTTCTCAGCCAACAAGCCAATCAATGAAGTGGTTGGGGTTGAGAGACTGGGAGTTCTGTGCCAGTGCACAGTTAAGAAGCTGCCCATCCAATTATGCTCTCTGACTATGCTTCCCTAAAAGATGCAGCTCAAATATACTGTACATATTATTCCTGCAGTTGCTGACTGAACAAAATACTGTTAGGTTTAAAGATTTTTAACAGAGCTGCTGCCCAGCTGCTGTAGTGGTTTAGGGATTCATGGTAGTATACATGTGGGTGAGCCACATTATCATAACGTGCTGACACAAATAATTTGATTTAGCATTGAAAGGGCAGAGGTCATAAAAATCACATGCGCCCCTTAGTGTGTGACTTCTCAGACTGAAGCAAATTTCCTTGTTGGTCCCTAGTTGCCCCTACACACAGCAATGCGTCAAAATGATTTGCACAACAAAGGTTTTTATAAAAGCCACGTGCCCCATGCATCACCAAAGCGGACAATTTGCGTCAATATATTAAAATCACACACAAGTACGCTTAACTTATTTTTCTAATATACCTTTGCTTGCTTCTTTTTGTGGCCTGATTTTTACAGGGATAAAAAGACCAAAACGATCAAAAGACTGCCAGGTATAGATAAAAAATTATATAGATCAGGAGTCTACAACCTTTTTTGGTCCAGGGACCGGTGTAGTGGGAAAATTCTTTACAAGTACCGGGGGGTCTGAAGGAGGGTCGGAGGGGTTGGCGTCCAATTCTCGTCCAATTCAGGTGCCCTGTCATCCAATTCTGGTCACCGGCATCCAATAAGCACATACAGAGCAGGGGCTTCACTACAGAAGACGTAGACTCTGCACAGGGGCCCAAGAGTGTAGAGTGTCCTGTGAAGCCTTAATTCATGAGTAATTTCAATATACCTTGGCAGAATATTTCAACTCACCAATATTTTGGGACCCCAAACTAAATTTGCTGTTGGGTCTAATAACATCTACTTGAATCACTGGTCCAGAGAGAGACATTCTGTGTCTGCCCAACCAGCTAGAAAAGACTATACGAATACAGCCTGCATTAACATAATGCATTTTCCTTCTGGTGTCAGCCACTGCAAAGAAATCTCATAAACAACTGAACTAGCATTTGACTGGATATTGTGCTCCTGCTCAGGTAATCACTTTGCTTAGGTATGGTAAACAGGATCAGCTCTGCTTACAATAATATGAGTTTTCTTTTTAGAGTCTTAGCCCAGCACTGGAATGGGATACAAAACAGGCCCTGGCATTTGTACACTTTACAAATACATTAGAGGACATTATAAACAAATATCTTTTTACCCATAAAGAGGATCACCGCACCAGAGGCCACCCCTTCAGACTAGAAGAAAAGGACTTTCATTTGAAGCAGCGTAGGTGGTTCTTCACAGTGAGGACAGTGAGGTTGTGGAATATACTGCCGGGTGATGTTGTGATGGCTCATTCTGTTGATGCTTTTAAGAGGGGTTTGGATGATTTTTTGGACAGACATAATATCAAAGGCTATTTTGATACTAAACTCTACAGTTAGTATAGCTATGGGCATATATGGTTTGTGTGAAAGAGTGGAGGGGTTTGTGTGTGTCTATGCTGGGCTTTTAATTTGGAGGGGTTGAACTTGATGGACTTTGTCTTTTTTCAACACAATTTAACTGTGTAACTATGTACACAAAAGCTCAAACAGCCCCCCCAGACCCAATAAATAATGACTACATGGCATGGCATGGTAGCCCCTCTGTCTTTTGCCAGAATCTACTAGCCTCCCTAAGCCTTAATTATACCCCACAAAAGCTAAGCTGCTTAATGAGTCCATGAGGGATAAGGAGAATACATGGCACGTCTGCGCTAGGGGAGATGTGCTTTGCATCCAGGCTTGTGGGTCAATAGATATGCCCCTGAATAAAACCCACCTTATGTATGCATAGTACAAAAGAATAAATGTGAAAGAAGCAGACCACTATTGTAGTTTTTGTGTTTACTGTTTATAACTAAGGGTGAACATTGAAAGGGATATTTCTTCACTACAGCTCTATTCAGTCACAAAGGGCTAATAATCAGTTCAAAAAAAGCTTTATCCCCCCTGACTTTTCTATAAAACATGAACTCTATTCCCACACCAATGAAATACCAGCTTCACATATAACAGCCGAATAAAAGATCCTGTTATCCTTAAACACTTCAAGAACATTATTCATTAACTGAAATCAGATTTGTGGGCATAGAAGCGATCTATAAACTGGAGTTGAAAATGTTACTTGCCTGTAAAAGAGGTTAATGAAATAAATCAGCACGCTACCTTTCATTTGTCAATAGGCTGACAATACGCCTTCAAAAACAATTATCAGTGCTTAAAGAAATTTTTTTTTTACGCTCTTGATATTTCACATGCAACCAGCTTCCTTCTCTACAATTTAGCTCTTTATTTAGCTCACAAAGTAGGCATTATACTAAGGAGGTAGAGTATTCATCTTTTGGCGTCAGTACCCGTTGCCCTTAGCAACCACCACTTGAAGGGAAGACTTTTTTCATCTCAAATTAAGACCATGGGTCAAATGCATAGTACTGTAAGAAACAGTTCTTTGGTATGAAATGTATTTGCTTTAAATCTTTAAAATCAAAAAAGCAATAACTGAAACAATATACTTTCTGTATGAGCCAAAACCATTTTTTCCCTATGTTGATAGATTACATTTTGTATGTTTGTAGCAACATCTTGTTTATTTGTCAGGTGTGACATTCAATGCGGCAATGTAGAAACTAGCATTAGGGGCCTGTTCACTGTATGGAAAGAGAATCAGGGATTGATTTATGAAAGTGGCTACTAAAGTATCTATTGCAACTGCTGTTTTTGAACTACACCTCTCAACCCTTCCCCAGAGACAGAGAACGGCAAATCCAAGCTCATAGAAACCAGAAAATACTTATTCCTGATTATTCCTATTCCTTATTATTAGGATCTGTTTCTCCATTAAATACCAAAGTTGTCCTTTTTGCAAGAATAGCCTTAGGGAGAATATATAAGGCTTATATACAGAGTTAAAACCTTGTCTATAGGGAAAAATCCAAATCTTTAAACAAAAATCCAATTGAAATGTTATCCAAGTGCGTGCAGTGGAACAGAGTACGCATAAACGGAGACAAGTACATTGAATCATATGTATCCTACTGACTACAAAGTTTTCAGATCCAACTCAGAAGAGATTTGTCTATTAGACTGTAATTTCTGCCTGTCTGAACACAGATTTGGAACTGAACTGTTGCAGATTGTGTGCTATGAACTCTGAAGTTGATTTCAGTATGTGCCCATAACATTTTTTTCTGAAGCATCTGGCAGGCCTAGCAGATTATTGAATTAGGGCCATTTCCTAACCCCCTTAGATTTACAGTGGCATCCAACCCCAACCTCACCGTGTTATTGTGACTAATAAGATTCTGGATTCTACTTTTCACTGTGGAATGCAGAAGGATATCAATCCCCAGAATCCATCACTCCACAATGTGAGGGACGGGTTGCATTACTCTGTAAGCCAATGGAGGGTTGGTAAAGATTCCTACGAGTATTGTAGTTTGCATGTAATGTGTGGATTTAATTGTATGTTCCTTTTTACATTAGCCCAACTTGAATGAATTTATGTTAAAAGGAGGTTATAATTTTCCTTTTTTACTGAAGTCTTCTAAAACGTAATAGACTATAATGTTACGTACTTTAGTTTCTATTTTGTTACTATCCCTATACAAAGAATTTCTACAAACTTTGTCAGCAAGAGAGCTCTGGAGGGTTATAAAAATAAAATAGAATTTAGGATCTTGATGGGTAAAATTAAAAGGAATTACGGAGTGTTTGCATGTTTGCAGAGTCTTAAAGTGCCTTAACTTGGTAAACAGATAGAATAAAAAAATGTTTCTAATATAGTTAGTTAGCTAAAAATATTGTTTATAAAGGCTGGAGTGAATAGATTGCTAAAATAAAAGCCTTCTTTGCAGTGTTCTAACTTGTTACCAGTCAGTAACCAATCAGTGACTTGAAGGGGGGCCATAAGGGACATAAATGTTTAGTTTGCTTTTGAATCTGACCTGCATGCCAAGGACCACATGCAAACTATCTAAACAATCATGTCTCATGTGGCCCCTTCAAGTCACTGACTAAGAGCAGCAAAGGAGGATGTTGTGTTGTTGCTATTATGTTTAGCATAGTATCAGCATACCACATAGAATACCATCCTTCCTACCCCCATTGCCTTACTTACATATTCATTCCATTGGTATCAGGAACCATTCTTACCAGTTAGGCCTGTGCAATACTGGCTAGGTGGAATGCCTAATGGTGAATTTAAAAAAGGTCATTAAAGATAGAGTAAAAGAAATAAGGACGGGGGGAGGGGCAGACTGACTGGAAAATCAAGTTTTTTCTCAAAAGATTCATTGTGATTGGTTACTCAACAAGATAAGTATACTGGGTTCCCAACAACATAGGAATAGATGGAAGAGACACTAGTGAACAGCTGATCTCAGAAGTAAACGCTCAGACTGAATGCAGCAAGTCTATAAATAGGTGTTTTAAATTTATCACAGCAAATGCTAAGGAATCATTAAAAAAACTGCAAAGATCTGTGAACATTGCACATTGCCCTTTGCTAAGACCACAATTTAATGAGCTATTCTCCTTATATTTTATTTTGTATTATGAGTTCTATAACTACAAACAGTATTGTATAAACAGCAAACTGAAAACCTTCACTGATCTGGTATGTACGTCATGCTAAATGTACTTGTTTTCCACAATTCCATATATAATGATGCTTTACAGATGCCATCACAGTTCCACAAATGTACTTTTTCCACAAAACAGGCCAAAGTCTTAATCCTGTGTGTTTGATTGTAAGCAGATCAGGGAGGCTTTAGCACAATTTTGCACTGCCTTATCAGTAACACTAAACTGGATCTTTCATTCCAGCTGATATATGTGTTATCAGTATCTATTAAAAGGAATGCTGCTGATTTTCCAGATTAATTTTTTGTACCTTAATGATAAACTGGCCAGATTTTCACAAGGTAAAATAATCTGTCCGATATCTGATAACCTTTCCTATGACTTGTAAATTCTTAAATATCTGTTAAACCTTAAGATGAATTCACAGTCTGTTAATATTATTCTGTCTCATAAAAAGTCACGTCTTCCAATCTGTCTCACCAGAATGGAACCCTATTTTTTCTTAAAATAATCATTGTGTATCATATTCACAGCCTATGTCAGCTAAAACAGTAGGGGTCATTTACATTTGCCCTGGACAGAAGTGTGTATTAAAGTTAGGCTAGAGTGCAACAGCACCTCTGACTTGGCAAATGGTTGTATACTGCACCTCAGATACAAAACCCAGCACAAGGTGCACAGTGCAGCTAGGGTTGCCACCTTTGGCAAAATGTATTACCGGCCGGCAGGGCTAAAAAGGGGCAGGACGTGACACAAAAGGGGCGGAGCCACGGCAAGCGATCGGCTGAAGACGCGATAAAGGTACGTTTTCATAGGATTTAAGGCAAGGCAAGGGCCTTTTTTAAGGGGTATTACAAATTTACCGGCAGCTACATTGCCGGTAAATTTGCAATACCGGCCCAGGCCTTGGCTGGTGTTTTACCGGCTAGGCCGGTAAAATACCGGCTGGGTGGCAACCCTAAGTGCAGCATCCGTGGGTTCAGGCCAGCCCTGTCCTTACATAAGATAGGCAGAAAGGACAGGGCCAAGAATGCAGGTAGTACTGTACAGTGTCAGACCGGGGGCCCAGCAACAAAAACTCTGTGCCGCTGAATCCGATGCTGCCGTCCCAACCCCCCACCCAAGCACGCAAGTGTGTGTACGCCCGTTATACCGGCACAACATTGTGGAGGGCAGGAGCAGCTCTGGGCCGACGGGGCCCAAAGGAGTCGGGCCCACCGAGTTTTTACCCGGTGTCCTGCTGCCCCAGTCCAACACTGGTGCTCTGTTGAATGTGGTATCATAAGGTTACTTTCTTGCACCTTTCACCAGCTATAGTAATTTTTTTTTTCATTGTGCATGCTGTCTTCCTAGCTGTAAATGTCCCCTCAGGGGAGAGGGGCTGCTATACGGTGCCATAGAAATTCAGTATTTAGTGGGCTGGTGGGAGCTCTTTGGGCCACTGTGGGCTGAATGGGCCTCTGTTTACCTGAAATGCCAGGGCCTATATTTATTCTCAGTCCAGGTGGTTAACTGGACTGGGATTCAAAATAGGCCCTGCCATTTCTGCTACACAGAGGCCCAAACAACCCCACCAGCCCACTTAATAGTCACTTTCTGTGGCAACTTACAGCAGCCCCTCTGGCATTTGCCAGAACCCACAGATTACCAGTCCGGGCCTGTGCTCAATATTTCAAATACTACAGCCGTAAATCAACAGAATTACTCCAGAAACTTAACCCTTTATGCTCTATGAAAGGGCTGCACACTTTACTGCTCTTGCACTAATGCCCCTGGGAACTTCTCCAGACAGACAAGGAGGGAAAAGGCAAACTTGCATTTCCAAGTAAAACGTATTTAGGCTGTATCTTCTTGAAATGACAGTCAAACATGATGGAAACTGCCATAGGCTAAAGCTTAGGGATGTTCTAGGTAAGTTTTATCCATGCAACAAACCATAATTATCCAGCAGGGCCGGAACAAGGGGTAGGCAGAGTAGGCACGTGCTTAGGGCACAAAGCAGGGAGGGTGTCACGCAATTTCTCTGCCTCTCCTAACCCCATGTCCATTCTGCTTAGTTATCTGGCCTGCATATGCGGTCCGCAGCGCATATTCATTTCGCATGCACGTCTTTTTGGTACATACGTGCTTGAGTCTGTTCGGTGCATGCACGCTCACGTCTTTCTGGTGCATGCGCACATTGTTGGGTGCTGAGACTGGCCAGGCTCCCTAGGGTGCCTGACTGGGTTGGCCTGGCGCTGCTGTCCAGTAGATTACAAGCATCCAATGTAGAATCTAGAGATTTAAGGTAACATTTTTCATGCCAACAAAACTTGTACACCTCACAGCATACACCTCTCAATGACAATAGGTTACATTGTGTCACAAGTTCCTTCACAGTGCCAATAATGTGTATTACTTGAGACTGTGCCTCAGCTACTACTCCCTTCATAAGTATTGTGCCTTGCAAAACATACATCTCATCCGATTTATAATATAAGGATGATGTTAGAAATAATATTCACATTCCATAACCAGAGCATGCACTAGTCCCAATCATGTTTGATTCATTTAAGGTAGATTTCACTGTGCCACTTGCCTTCACAGCCCAATAGTGTATATTATTATTCCCCCAATATCCCTATGCAGGGTTTCCCCAGACTGTGTATCAAAAACAGTGCCGTCCTATGCACTGTGCCTTGAAAAATACACTTCTCAATATAGCACAAATAAATCTTAGGCTTCAGATTACTCTTTGTGGGTCAAAGCCCTACAGAGCTGTTGTTTTCCTCTAGGGCACTGTTTGGTCCACCAAGAGAAATATGTATGTCTCCATCTTATTTACTGTATATTGTAGTGAACTATGACTAGAAGAGAATTCTGGATGTGGCGAACACCAGGGCATTGTTCTGAATGTCACAGTGTGTGCGTTTATTTTATGTATGGTCACTCCTTAGTGAGTAAGTGAGTATCTTTATTTTATTTTGTCAGTTATTCTTGTATCAAACTGCTGTATTTAAGTACTGTTTGCTTTGCACCCAAGTGTGGTATATTTTAAGTGTCCACCAATTAAGGATGATAAATAAACCCCACTGTGTTTAGTGAGATGTAGGGGGCAAGTACAGTACACTTTTACTCACACACCAATAATAAAAATGTTTAAAACTGCAGCATATGGTAGTTGCACAGTATCTCCTGGGATAAGCTTTTATTCGGCTTTGGCAAATGTGAAACCTCCCCTGAGATGTTGCCAACTGAAGCACAGTTAATAATGGCATTTCTGACTAAGATTCACCTCCTTGTAAAGGTTTTTCTACCACTGTTTTATTCTATACTTTTTTGTATAGAAATAATCAGCAACATTTATAAAAGTTGTTTTACAGCTATTTCTGGTCGTATAGGCATAATATAAAACAACCGATTCAACTGAATATTGAATTCAGTGTTCGCATGAATGGAAAAAGGCATACCTATCCAGTTCAGAGAACGGAGTGCAATCCATACTGTTCAAGCACTACATATAAATGCATAATAGAGAAATCCACCAAATCTACAAGCAATCACCCAACAAAATATTCTAGAAAACTGGGTTATACATTTCTGTCATCAGAAAGGCAGCACATATGTGAAGGGATCATGACTAGCCATGAAAGGTAGTGATGAGAAAACTTTTCACACTGAAAGACTTTTGCAGGCTATCCCGCTTTAAAAAAGGAAAAGTCACCAGCATTTTTACAACTTTAATGCATTTCTGGTAGACAGGATATGATGAACAAACAGTTTAGTCAGCACTTTCAACCTCCGTATCAATTCAGTCTGGTGCAAGTCCCACAGTTTCCACCATAAACTTGTTCATCCAAATCTTTGTTATGATAGACATTTTTAAAAGCCTTTATTAGAACATCGGCTCTGACCCAGATGCAACGTTTCAGACCAACAATATCAAGGATATGATGTCACTGACATAAGATTGAGGAGGATGCAGCTTCATTTTAGCCCTTTGCCTGGTCTGAGGTGGCGGAGTCAACTCTGGCGAAAGAGGTTATGTTCAGTAAAATTCACACTTGACTGAATTTGTGGAGTAATGAAATAGAGTGCAATGAATTGTCACCTACACCTGTTAATAAATTGGCGATGTGCCTGTGGATGGGATGTCGCTAGCGTTAGCTGCTTAGACCTTTAATTAATCTCCACAAGGGAGACACAGGAACCCCTAACAAGGTTTTGTAAGCCATGAAGTCCTACATTGAACCGTTCCCAATAATATCATTAATTTTATCCTTCATACCTAAGCAAATAAACAATAAAAATACACAAAGCCAACTGTATTGTCATGTTGCCTAAAGGCAATTAAACATAGATTTTTGAAACCAGAATGCTCCCCTTTTCCTTACATACAAAATAACAATTAGCAAAGATCAAAACTTAGAAAGCAAGCCCAAAATTACTAGAACCAGGGCTCAAGGACAGGAGTGTGATTAAACAGGATTCTTGCCTGTTTTAACCGCAGTCCTGCAGCACTGGCCCTTCTTGTAATAAAAACAGAATTACCTTAGCTAAGCTAGACGTCGGGGCTTTTGCACCCAAAAGCAATATATTTACTGTTAATTGTGGTATGGACTGAATACAGTATTTGAGCAACCAAAGGCTTTCATTCTACTGGTCTATACATTGTCTAAATGTGTCAGAAAACATGTAAGATGAATTAATGCTGGAACCCACAGAACATTGTGAGGATGAGCCTCATCTTGCACTGTAGCATTAAGGACCCACACATGATAAATAGATAGATAGATCAATAGATCACTGGCAAGCCTGATGTCTATCACCTTTTCACTTTTGTTTCAAGTATGCATCGTCTTAAAATGGGTAATTAGCACTTACACGGAGCTGATATATTTATCTTTTTCATTTGTATTCAGTTTTGCATTAGCAGGTGTTGTTTTGACAGGAGCAGGAAACTAATCAAACAAACTTTTATGCTATCATTTAAGGATTCAGATTCTATTAATAGCAAAGTAGAAATTAGAATAGGATTATATTGCCCTTTTCAAAATGCAGTGAGTCTTTCTCATTGAAAACAATTTGCGACAAAAAGTTCACAGCCCTGGGGAATTCAGCAGATTTTCTTTTTTTCTTGGTTACGCTTGCTAGATTAGCATTACTATAGCAATATGTATAGAAATATCTATTTACACAAAACAATATGGAAATAGACACATTTTTAAATCAGATTAAATAATAAAGAACAAGCAAGTGACTTGATTTCATTGCTATAAAACAGTATAGGTATGAGATCTCTTATCTAGACACCCAATATCTAGAAAGCTCCAAACAGGAAGACCATATTTTTTTATTTCTGTGATTGTATTTGATCCTAACTAAAATGCCTAAATCCATATTGATAGCAACAGAATCCTGCTGGGTTTATTGAATGTTAATTTGTTTTTAATACACAGTGGGATAATTACTAAAATCCAAATTTATCTCATATTTTATTTAAGAAACCGTGACCAAAGTTCCAAGCACAATCTTAGTTTATTTATAAAAATAAACAACTTAATCGGATTGTGGAAAAACTCGATAAAATCGAACAAAACCCCTAACTGCTAGAATTTTCAGGTTTTTGCCCGAGAAAGTTGGATTTTATGGCTAAACCCAGCACAGAGCACACAAACTACAAATTGATATAAGTGTCTCTCCCATTGCAGGTCTGAGATGGCGGATTTCTGGATTCAGGCTTTATGCAGCATTAGGGGATGATAAATCTCGAACAATTTGAGTTTTCTATAGAAAAACATTTTTTCAAGATTTTACCATTCAGAATTTAATATATAACCCCACACAGTGTCTATCACAGAAAAAAAAGTTCATACAGAAAAATTACTTGAGTTTGGTGATAAAAAGAAAAGAAGTAGTTAAATCTGTGACGTACATTGCATATCAGGGGATTAATAAGATTTGTGCTTTGGGAATGGATTGTATCAGTGGGCCGTACGGGCTGAATACCATTCAGGGAATGGTAAAGAAGAACATTTCAGTAAAAAACCTTACCTGCAATGGCTGGCTATAATATGTATGCACTATACAGCTCATGGGACCCCCAGCAAGCTAATTGGGCTCCAGCTTCAAAATGTAGGGATCTCCTGACACTTCCTAAGACTTTTTTTGATTTATGTAACCCAACATGTAATGTTAATAAAATGTAGACGTTCCCTTTTATCATAATAGAAACAAAGGCACTATGTCTTGGTATGATACAGAAACGATTTCCCTTGGAAATGATAAGAATGACAATGATAAAGATATCTGCAATTGAAATCACATGTACTACAATTTTTCTGCAGAGATTCTGCGGCACTGCCCTTACTCAAAGAAGAAGATTCTTCTAATGCAAATTTAGTCACTTCTAATTCCCTGCAAAAATGTAGAACATTTGAAAATTGGTACTTAAAGGGATCCTGTCATGGGAAAAATGTAATAGTGCTGTTCCAGAAGAATTCTGCATTGAAATCCATTTCTCAAAAGAGCAAACAGATTTTTTTATATTTCATTTTGAAATCTGACATGGGGCTAGACATATTGTCAATTTCCCAGCTGCCCCAAGTCATGTGACTTGTGCTCTGATAAACTTCAATCAGTTTTTACTGCTGTACTGCAAGTTGGAGTGAAATCACCCCCTCCCTTTCCCCCACCCAGCAGCCTAACAAAAGAACAATGGGAAGGTAAACAGATAACAGCTCCCTAACATAAGATAACAGCTGCCTGGCACATCTAAGAACAGCACTCAATAGTAAAACCCATGTCCCACTGTGTACTATTCAGTTACATTGAGAAAGAAAAACAACAGCCTGCCAGAAAGCAGTTCCCTCCTGAAGTGTTGGCACAAGTCACATGACTGGGGCAGCTGGGAAATTTATAAAATGGCTAGCCCCATGTCAGATTTCAAAACTGAATATAAAAAAATATGTTTGCTCTTTTGAGAAATGGATTTCAGTGCAGAAGTCTATTGGAGCAGCACTATTAAAGGATGCATTAAAAAAAAAAAACATGTTTTCCCATGATAGTTTCCCTTTAACATTGCTGTTGGTGAACTCTGCTCATTTGTCACTGGAATAATGAAAGCATGCATACTATTGGTTACTATGGTATTCTCAAGGTTAGGGCTTGTGCACGCTAAAGTGTATTAATCCCATAACTTTATTTCAACAAACATGATGTCAACTTTAGAAATGGACATGGCTGCACTTGAAAAAGCATAAATGCCTATTTGGCACAGATCCTAAACCACTCTAACCACACTATTTTTACTAAAAAGGCATTTTTATTCCTGTTACTTATGCTAGTGTATATACAGCATTTACTCCTACCGTAGCCCATTCTAGGAAGGCAGTGGCCCTTTCAGTTAATAGATGCCCTTAGTATATTTGTCTCCAACACACTAGATTACTGCTCCACCCATTAAACCAAAAAGATGGAATGTGCAGTCTTTTGTGCCATTATCATCATACTGCTACATAATGCTAGGACCCCCCTTTTATAGCATTGTGTATGCTATGTTTTTTTGTCACCTCAAGCAAAGTGAAGAATACTGCAAAGCATTTCCATTAAATCAATGTATTCCGTGTGGACTAAGACTCTAGATTGATGTAGGCTAAAAAGGTAGAAATTAATTTAGCATATTTCAGTATTATGATGCTGCCTACAAGAACCTACTGAGGATTATCTGAGACAAGATAAATATTTCCACTGGATTTAATGGCAGAATTTCAGTTCTGCAGGCTTTGGGGAATGTTACTGTGAAAATCCCACATATTTTTCTATAAAAGGAAGAGGGAAAAGGTACACTTTTTCATTAAATCGGATCAAGATGTAATGATTAGAAATGGAACACATTTGATCCTCCAAGACAAACTAGGCAGACTGGACTCCCAAGAGTAGCATAATATACAGAACATGTCAGCTACAGCCAACTGTGTCTAGCCATTCGTCTGCACGGAAAGAACGTGCGGCAAAGCAAACCAGTTCACTTTTAGTCTCATTTGACTTACATAAATGTGTTAAGGATTTCTTCTTGACTAGCAGGGAACCTTTCAAACATAGAACTACCTCTGCTTCAAGCAAAATTACGATGTTTATTCTTATATCAAATTAATTACGATGTTTATTCTTATATCAAATAAATGCACAAAGAGGTCAGAATTTATTTTACAAGTGTAACTGGAAAATCAGACAAAACAACAAGTATGCAAAAATCCATAAGGACTTTTAGAACTTTGTTCCACATAGCATGTAGGCACATTCCACTGTTTTCTTTCTTTGCAATAATATTTTTCAAAGGGAATTCACACCAAGAAAAAGCAAGAAAAGTACAGTTCATTAATTCTGTGCAGCCATATAGATCAATTGATTTGGATTGTGGATACCGCAACACAATTAGCCGCAATACGTCTCACCTATGCAAAGAGAGCCCGGGGCGTTTCTATAGAGGAAGCAGACCCTGTGACTGCAAGGGGAGGGGACCCAGGAGATTTAGGGGCACCATGTGGCCCTAATTCATATACAATTACAATAGCTATTGATAAATTAAGACATTTTGGGGGCCTGAAAAATAATTTGCTGACAGACCAAGTAATATCTTGAGCCACTGCTCAAGCCTCACTTTGCAACATATCCCAAGCATTTCTATTTGAAACAGAACATTTACAGCCCTTTTTGAATGGATCATGTTATAATAAGTAGTGCTGAGCACATTTTTTTCTATTTTAAATTTGCGGCAAAATTCAGCATTTTGGCATCTGCAAATTTCATAAAACTGCAGCGAAAATTTCCTGCAAGAAAATTCACTGGGACAAAAATTACCGAGACCTGGACAGAGGTATTTGGAAAAAAAGTCGCCAAAGACAAAATAATCAGCACAAGAAAGAAAAAACAAATGCATTTGGCATGAAAAAAAAGTTGCTTAGCAATTATTTCAATTATTTTTTGTTTTGCTAACTTTTCAGAGAAGCAGGACAGATTTGCTCATCACTAATAATCAGTAACAAACACTAGATTACACTGCATCTATTTTTTCACAAAGTGCAACAATAAACATATACATAAACAAACTGGCACAAACAGGCCATAAAACCCTAGAGTCCTAAGCATTACAACTATGCGGGGTTTCCCCAAAGGCCTTGCACCAAGTGAAATTCATGAGCTGTGCTGGGTTGACACTGACTTCTAGATGTCTATTGCGATTTACATTCTTGGACACTTGTGTAATCATAAGTCACAGTCTAAGAACAGATTCACACTAATGCATGCAAACATTGCTGTTCAGATATGTTTTTATGATTTTGCCAGATTTGCTATGCTCAGTGGAACATTTATTTAAATGTGGGCGTCAAAAACAACTAAGATAAGGGTTGAAGCTGCCTGCAACGAATCTCCCAATAGCATCTGATCAGATCTCAGAATAGATTGATGTCTCCTCTAATCAACATACTCTCAGATAAAATATCTGTTTTTCAGTAGTAGAAACAGAACAGGAGATCAAAACATGAAGTGGGAGAGGAAGAGAGAGGTTGTGGAGGGAAACAATGATTTAACATAATATAATTTTAAGATTTCTCTCTTCTTAAACTTAAATTGGGGAATTTAATATTTTTTCTAGTGCAAAAACCCTGCGTAGACTATTGTGAACATTTGCGGCCATGTTTGTGTCCTTTTTGACAGATTACAGACTGCATCGCAAAGTTTTCAACCAAATAGATTTTGCGAACATTCGCAGTGTATGTAATAACATTTCTCAATCGCAAAGCAGTGTTGCGACAAAATAATTAATGCCACTTCAGGGCAGGTGCTAACGCTAAACCTTTGCTTAGCAAAAATGCACTTTATAATTTTAGCCAGCGAATGATTTAACATTGCAAGCATTTTGAAACATTCAAAAAGACACCATTTTAAATATTGCTTGCGACTTTTCATTACATTCCCCCTATACAGACCAAAATGAAACATCACAAACGAAGCACAAAGCAGTACGTAGAATCACTAGATACTATTTGAGTTCCGAATTTAATGCTGATAGTTGCTGAAATTCTAGAGGCTCTTTTTCACTTTCTTTTAGTAAATCTGAGCAAGAGCTCTTTCATGACAGTTGCATTTTTTTAGAGAACTCATTTCCCCTCTGATTCTTTCATTGATTCTACAGATCTCTGAAATGTCTCATCTTGCAGCACTAAGGCAAACACTACATGGCTGTATCAGCTCTACAGATATCAGATGAACCAGCCAAGCTCAGTCTCTCCCTGCAGCAACATTCTGCTTATCATGTTGTTTTAGGGTATTGCTATATAGCTTTAAAGCAGAACACTTTTTGCTTCCACATTATTGATCTATTACTCAGAATATAGAAGGCCAGGGCTTTAGATGGATATAAGCAACACACCTTTTAGGTTATTGTTGTGTCATAGTATGATTTGTATATATTCCTTTTCTTTGTGTATTGATTGTTAGTAATGATAGTTATGGATTAGGGGAGAGGAGAAAACTTATGCTCACCTTGCAGGTCATTTATTATTGGGTTTCTGACCCATTACAAAAATGGCACTTTAACGATGGTTCACCTCAAACTTAACTTTTAGCATGTTATAGCAAATGCTATAAAACTTTTCAATTGTATTTAATTTTTTCATTTTTATAGTTTTAAATGACTTGACTTCTACTGACAATTTCCAGCTTTCAGAATGCTTTGTCGACTATCGAATGCTTATCGAATAGTTTTAGACTATTTTTTCCTCGATATTCATTTTCTCAATGAAATCGTACAATCGAATACCGATCGTTCGATTTCACGAAAAAATCATACTTTTTCCTTCGAGCGCTCGAAAAATTCGAACTATTCTAACAATCGAGGCATTCGATCATACAAATGGTATTCGAGCAGGTGTTTGTAAAAAAAAAAAAGCCTATGGGGGGCTTCCCATAGGCTTCTATTGCAATTTGGTAGGTTCAATCTGGCGAAGTAGGCAGTCGAATAAAATTCGATCATCGAATGGTCGAATTATCGAATATTCGATAATTCGATCTATTTGATCATTCGAATTTTCGGTTTTCGATGATCGAAGTGGCCAAATTTGCATATTCGAGCATCCGATTAAAACGTACGATCATAATTCGATCGAACTTCGATCTATTCGATTCGATTTCATAAATCTGCCCCATATTGTTACTGCTACTTTTTATTACTGATTTTTTTTTTATTTAGGCCCTCCCCTATTCATATTACAGTCTCTTATTCATACCAGACGGTAATTTGGACCCTAGCAACCAGATAAAAATTGCATACTGGGGAGATGTTTAACAGAAAGCTAAATAACTGAAAAACCACACATAATAAGCAATGAAAACAAATTATAAATTGTATCAGAATATCACTCTCGGCAACATACTATAAATTAATTTAAAGGTGAACAACCTCTGTAAATGTAAGCCCAAGTCACATGAGCAAATCATAACAATTAACTTCATTCTTTTGTACACAATTAACATTACTTTTTTTACTTTTGTGTACACATAAATGTATCCCTTTAAATAAAAAAATAAAAAAATAACAATAATAATAATAAAAAGTTCTCCATCTCTTCTGGGAACTGGGAAGTGATTAAGAGTTAAATGTTTTTTTCCAAGCTTTTACTTTTTTGCTAGTGTATTAGTACATAATGTGTATAAAGTATTGCTTTGTCGATCAATACATTGTTGTAACAGAATTTGTCCACAGGAAAACCATATAAACTCATATTTTTCATGTTGCTTTGTCTTTAAATCAAAGTGCAGTATATAATGCCGAGTAACCCTTAAGAGAAACTGCAATGATAATAGCTTTACTCTATTTAAAGCACTCCCTGCACAGAAGCACTATAGCCTTCTGACTTAAAAACTACACAATATCAATAAAGTGCTCATCACTGCTACAATATTGTAAGTAGTCTCTATGTTGAGAATCAACAGTCAAGGGGTCTTTAATCAGGGCTGAACTGTCCTTTATTGATAGAGTTAGACTTATTATTACAACTTGTCATACCTTAAATAACTATTTAGTCATTTATTGAAGCAATATACTGACTTCGTGCATGCATGAACCTATTGGATGAGAGGCTACATGATTTCATAATTCTATACAGAAGGCAAGACCTGGCCTTTTTAAACCCTTTCCATACACAAATCCTGGTATAAACTCTTGAACTATATCTCCAATTTAGGTGAGCCCATTCTGGCTTCCACTATGTAAAGAAAATAAAGGTGGAAAAAAACAAACACTGCAGGCTGCTCATTGTAACAAATCATTCATAATACACTTTGGAGCAATGAGGGACTGACCTTAACGTATAGTTAAAGCAGGCCAGCAGGTGGGGCTCAGTTCTAAGCACCAAAGAAGAGCCATTGTGGCTTCCAGCAACCACTGTATAATAAAGAGAAACGTAATCCGCACAATGTCTCCACCTGCCAGTCTGGTTCTACTTTGTCATTTGCATTATGTATTTGCAGTGTAGTGACTCATGGCAAAATTAAAAAAAATATTTTGGTTCTTTCTGCCTTTGTCACTAAGTAAACATGAATTCATTCATGGGTACAATTCAGTGCTCACTGTCAAAAAGCTGTTTGCTAAAGCCAAAACGTGCCAATATTTGATTCTTGATCCAGAAAGAAAAATCATGTATTCACTCCCCAAGTGGTCCACAGCTCCTCTTCGTGCATCCTATGCTTGTGTTTTTGTATAAGCCATTAGCTGAGATCATTTTAGACATGTGAACTGCTGGTCTGGCCATTACGGACACTGGAACCATGCGGATTAATGGGAACTATCCTCTGATCACAGGAACATATGTAAAATATTCAGTGAGACAAAAATAGCTGCTTAGCAGTCTCTAAAATAAAACTCTATGCAATATATGTAAGCATAACAATATTATGTTATTTAGCATGCAGTTTCATTTATACAATCAATGCTTATTTCATTACCTTTTAGGCATCTGCACTTCCAACTTTATTTATGCGACTACTGACAACATATGAAACAATTTTTTTGCTGTGGAGAACTAAATCAGAAATCCATTCATCTTTGCTGTTTGAATATAAACCTCTTGAAATATCATTATATCAGTGGCACAAACTCTGTGAACTGTTTGTTGCTATGATCTGTACGGAATCTCTTGAAGCCTTTGAAAAAACACAGCCTAATGCATTTACAGTGTAATTCTCTGGAAAGCTGCAGAAAAAGGAGCATAAATCATTTTAGATAAATTGTGCATTTTGATGCTAACTTGCAGTCTAATTAACACACACAAATGCTACTTTGTCAATTAAAATGAGAGTTTTATTCATCTGAAATGCAATCTGAAGGCAACTAGATTAGATGGTGTTCTTTAATTCTGGGTGCCATTTATCAATATTCAGGATCACGCTGGTAAATCTTCATGGGCTAAATTTGCACTGTTTCAGCAGAAAAAAACTGCGTCGAAGGCAATAAACAAAGACAAAAATGGCTAATTGCAAATGAATGCCGCCACAGTGGTTTAATTAGATTGTGGTGTGGTTACTTACAAAAATGCAGATATGGTGCTCTTAGTCATTTACCTTCACTAGGACCTTAAAATATCTGTAGCACACAAACTATAAGTAATTCAATTACACGAGTCTGTAATACCACTGAACTCTATTCTGTACACTGGTAATAATGTTAAATTTAACAGTGTTGAACATTCACACTGAAGGCAAAATATGAACTAACTAAACGGCATATCACCAGGTCATGTTCTTTCTTTGATGCAGTGCAGCAGGTTTTGGTTTGATAAGCTTAAAAATCTTATGTAGGATACAGAGGATAGACCTGCAGCTATACCAGGTACATCACTAGCACCAAACTTGGACATTTTTACATTACAGATTTCTTGGATATAGAACAGTAATTAGATTTGGGCCCAAGGCAGGCCACGCAGCCTCCCCCCTACAAATGCAGAATATGCTCGTCTTTGCATCATCACGATCATCTGGAGGGCCCCAAGAGGTTGCAAGTCCGGATGCTATCACACCCCCTGCACCCTCGGTATTTATACCCCTCATTACTTGAATTCTTCTTCAGTAAGGATATGTTGCCATTATGGCAAAGTGACAATTTGGAGACCAGTGCTCAAAGCTGATATTTTCTGTTGCTCAAAATAAGGAATTGCGAAGAGACTTGCCAGGCAGCATTAAACTGAAGCTCTGCTTTATTCATCAGTGTGTCTCCACTACTCAATAAAGGAAAGGTGTAGTTGAATGTGCAGCGCCGATCATCTGTAGGAAGGCTTTTGCCACATCAACTAAGAGCATACATTTGAGTTAAAACATGTAGTTGATATTTTGTGAGATGCAGGTGTACCTATGACTTGGAACAGTATGAAGTGGAGTTATAGTCGGCATTAAAAGTGTTTAGAGACCAGGGCGGGCTAGCTCTTCCACACCTTAGGCTAAACTACTATGCATCTCAACTGGCATTTATTCACAATTGGCTTCACCCAGACCCCAACAACCACCTAACTAATATACAGGCGGTGCTAGTAGGTTCTTTGGAAGCTCTGCGTAATGTCCCATACAGAAAAGCCATGGATACTCCTGCACTTCCACCCGTACTTGCAGTCCCACAAAAAATATGGGCAGCTGCCACAACCACTACTCATGGTGTGGCCCAGCCTCCATCACCGCACTCTCCCTTGTGGAGGAACTTCAACTACACCCACCTTTGCTCCCTGACAGGCTTTCACTATTGGCCAAAATTGGGAGTTAGGCATTTATCGAATCTGTTGGCAGAAGGAGCTTTCCCCACTTTGGCCCAGCTTAAGGACATCCTTCGCCAGGAAAACATTGAAATATTCTGCTACTTCCAAACCCACCATACCTTTACTGCTCAATTTGGAACTGGAAGGATCCAGACAACTTTACTCCCCCATGAGGAGAGGCTCTGGAACCCATATCCAAAACAGCTTGTATTTGATAGGACATATATCACCCCGGTGCGGCTTAAAGCCATGGGGAGGAGCCCCTTGGCACAATGCCCAAAATGCCAAAGATGTGAATTTCTTTCACATGCTGTGGGCATGCCCGGCAGTATATGACTACTGGAGTCAGATCACTACATACATAAGCGCCCAAATCCTAATCCCAGGTGTCCTAATCCCAGAATGCTGTTTGCTGGAACTAGTAGATGATCCTGTACTTCATATAAAAACCAGGACACTCCTGAGAACCCTACTTTTCTACGGGAAAAAATAAGTAGCAATAAAACTCCCCCCATGAAACAGGAATGGATTCCCTTAGTGAATAGCCAATTACCAATGATTAAATTGATTTACATGGCCACACAATGCTCCCAAAAATTTGAAGCAGTATGGGACCAATGGCTGGAAATAAATCCAGAAGCTGATCCCAGTATATG
>CM044439.1:98101253-98111474 GCA_024363595.1 Xenopus borealis
GCATGATGACTAGTGTGGGCAGGTGTAATCTTGTGTCATATAGTCACACTTGACTGGCTAGGGGATGTGTGGATACTATGATCTACTGAATGCATACACTTTGGGAGAAGGAAAGATGGCTCAAATACTGCACCTCTGACCAAAGCAGATATCAATGTGCCCAGGGGGAGGGGGGGTATTTTTTGCATTGCTAACTGTAAAGGATGTATTTCACAGTTTTCTCTTACTAGCCAGAACCACTGGACAAGTGGTACAATAGAAAGGCACTATAATGTGCACGGCCCCTCATGAACCAGCCTGTGGGATGCATGAGGGGCCGTGCACATTATGGTGCCTTTCTATTGTACCACTTGTCCAGACCAACAACCTAAATGATCTGAACAACAAAAAGAGAACTGACAAACCTGCTCAACTGATAAAAAACAATATCCATAGTACAGTTTTCGGAGATATTATCTGGAATGGTTGGCACCTGAGGTTTTCAGAATAAAGGCTTTTTTCTGTTATTACCATACTCAAGTTTCCAAAGAAAGGTAAACATTAAATAAGACACCAATATTTGTGCAGCTTAGTTACCATCATAGAGAATATCTTTTGTTATTATTTAGGTTTCTTGGACATTTATAATAAAAAGTGGCCACTTCAAGCATTTGCATCAACATCTGTAATAAAGAGGTCCAAATGACTTTAATGTGCCCACCCTATTGACCTAAGAGTAAGAGGACTAATGAGGTTTTGCTAGGCAGTAGTGATCGCTAGCGTAATTTCAGTTTGCATTGCCAAAACAATACTAGCGAAAATTCACTAGCATTCGGCGATCAGGACACAACTTCACATTTTAATAAATTAGCGTAGTGGTAACGCATTTGTGCCTGGCAAAGTGGTGCAAAGTGTGTGAAGAGGTCGCTAGCGAAAATTCGCCTGTTAGTGACTTTGCCCCTAAGGGAGACAGCCTTCCCTGTAATTCAGATCTTTCTGGATAGTGGACTTCCAGATAAGATACCTGCACACAGGGCCGCCATTAGAAATCACAGGGCCAAAATTTTCAGGCCCCCTGGACCCCACGCACCTCGGCCACCAAGCCCTACCCCAGATCCCTCCCACTCCACACCACAGTTAAAAGACCACAAAGACATCAGAGCTAAAAAAGGTGGGGCCCCAAAGAATATTTCTTTAAAAAAGCCTTTGCACCAAGTCCCCCCTTACAAGTAAAAAAAAACTGGGGCTCCAGAGAATCTTTTTTTTAAAAAACATTGGTGGCAGGGGTCAATAGATTATTAAAATAATACATTGGAGTCCAGGGCATTAAAAAAAAAAAAAACTTTGGTGTTCAGTAGAATTGAACTCTTGGCTTCAGGACTTCAACTTCTTTTTGCCGCTTTGGGACTTCAATTTTGGCTGTTTTCGTGACTTCGGGTCTTTTTGCCGTTTCCGGACTTCGGCTATTTTCGTGGCTTCAGGTCTTTTCGCCGCTTCGGCTTTACTTCTGCTTTTGGCGCGGCTTCGGCGCTGTTAAGGGGGGCCCAGCTCTTTCGAAAAGTGCAGCACTGCTGGGCCCACCCTTCAGACTGGTACACTTGTACCCCCTTTGCCCCCCTGATGGCGGCCCTGCCTGCACACAGTAATAATTGTCATTGCACCACACATCCTAATAACATATGAATACTGGTACATACTGTATATAGCTAGCTTTCCTGCTTTTCAGAAACAGGAAAATGTCTCGTAATTTTCTGCTTGTGTTATGGAAAGGGTAGTTGGATAGCGTTTGACATACTGCAGGGCAGCACAGCGATGTTTTTCATTGCAGTTCACATCTGTTTTTGTCAGTTATATACCATTCTATAACTTCAAGAAGCGGAAATTCACTTGATTACACTTAGAGAACTCCCAGGGCTATTGCAGGTGTTTCCCTGGTGGTTTGTGTTGTGCAACTGTCATTCTGTCATATTTCTTGTAACTTATGTGGATTTCATTGCTGTAATGTGCTTTAATTTTTTTTTTTTACACTTTTAACAGATGATATGATAGTATGACGCTTCTTATGCAAGACGTTCCATGTGCTTTAAAACTTGTCAAGCCTTCATTTGGCACAAGACGGCAAGATTGCAAACTATTGAAGGCTTTCAAAGTAAACAGGAAGGCAAACTATACCATAGAATTGCTACATCAGGCAGACTATTTAAAATGTTTACATGGTCTCTAATGGAAACATAATATCAATACACTGGCTACTGAAGCCATCTATCATTGCAAGCTAATAGTAAGCAAAATTCCTCTATACCATAATATACAGATCAACTAAACTGAAGGTTCAATGTATGCATCTGTATATGCATATGAAAATGTATCCATATTAAATATAAATATTAAAGGGGCGTTTATAATTATAATTAAATAGCTTTGCGTTTAATATCTATTTTTTGTTTTAGTGATAGTAGCAGTGTACCTGCTCAAATCATGAATCATGTTCTGTACTTGTAGTAGTTGGACAGAATGGCAAAAACAAAGTTACTGATGCATGAAGGATTTTCCAATATTTTTCTGCTCAGTTCTATCACTAGATAAGAAAAAAAAATTAAAGGAAAACTATACCCTCGGACAATGTAGGTCTCTATAAAAATACATTGCATAAAACAACTCATATGTAAAACCCTGCTTCATGTAAATAAACCATTTTCATAATTATATACTTTTTTAGTAGCATGCGCCATTGGGTCATCCTAAATAGAAAATTGCCATTTTAAAAAATAAGGACAGCCTCCTGGGATCATATGATTCAACGGTGCACACAAATATACCAAACTAACTATTAAGTTAGGTCACAAGCCAATTAACAGACAGAGTTGTGTCTTTTGCTTCAACACTTAGAGTTGAAATATTTCTGGTCAGGTGATCTCTGAGGCAGCACACAGACCATCACAAAATGTTAGTTCAAGGCAAGAGATGTAAAAGGGAAATATTTACTTAAATATGTATTACAGTTTGGTAAGATTCTAATATGCCACTTAATATGATATAAACTATCTGTTGCTCAAGTATTCATTTTGGGGGTATAGTTTTCCTCTAAATTGTAAACGTGCTCAGAAGAGAACTTTTTTTAAAAAAATTTTGTATGGGTGGGTATATGCACCTCTAAAATAACATTGTAAGAGTAAGCAGGGCATTGTTATTAACTAAACAAGTCAGGCTTCCTTAAAGGGGAAAACAGTTTATAGTGCTGCTCCAGCAGAATACTGCACTGAAATCCTTTTTTCAAAAGAGCAAAAAGATTTTTTTATATATTTGTCAGTTTTACAGCTGCCCCAAGTCTTGTGACTTGAGCTCTGATAAACACGTTTTACTGCTGTACTGCAAGTTGGAGTGATATCACCCCCTCCTCTCCCCCACCCAGCAGCCTAACAAAAAAACAATGGGAAGGTAACCAGATATCAGCTCCCTGACACAAGAAAACAGCTCCCTGGTAGATCTAAGAACAACACTTAATAGTAAAAGTCAAGTCCCACTGAGACTGATTAAGTTGGAGAAACAACAGCCTGCCAGAAAGCGGTTCCATCCTAAAGTACAGGCACAAGTCACATGACTGTGGGCAACTGGGAAACTTGAAAAAGGGTATGTAAGACCTGAAACATGTTGTGTAGAAGTCTTTAAAGGACCAGTAACATAAAAAAATTAAATTGTTTTAATGTAATAAACATATAATGCAGTGTTGCCCTGCACTGGTAAAACTGCGTTGTTTGCTTCAGAAACTCTACTATTGTTTATGTAAATAAGCTGTTGTGTAGCCATGGGGGCAACTAGTCAAAGGAGAAAATGCTCAAGTTACACAGCTCTGTAGAACATAATGTTATCTGTTATCCATTACTTATCCTGTGCCATATAGTCGTTTTTCAATTTCCACCATTGCTACTTAGCAGCTTGTTTATATGAACTATAGTAGTGTTTCTGAAGCAAACACATCAGTTTTAACAGCACAGGGCAACCTTACATGATGTTTTCTTTACTTTAAAACACTTTCATTTTTTGGTGTTACTTTTCCTTTAATAAATCACAGCATTTTGCTACTTTGGAGTGCTCTACTCTCATTATATTAATCGACTAACTGAAGGTGGGATAGTGGTCCCACTGAGACTGATTAAGTTACATTAAGTAGGAGAGATAACAGCTTGCCAGAAAGTAGTTCCATCCCAAAGTGCAGGCACAAGTCACATGACTGTGGGCAGCTGGGAAACTTAAAAAAGGGTTTGTAAGACCCGAAATATGTCATGTAGAAGTCTTTAATAAATCACAGCATTTTGCTACTTTGGAGTGCTCTCCTCTCATTATATTAATCGACTTATTGAAGCTGGGATATCGGTAACCGAGAAAGAGGATTTGATGCATTCACAGTGAATAGGCAGTGCAGAGAACTTTTTTATTTAAGGCAGCTGGGAAACTGACAATTTGTCTAGCCCCATGTCAGATTTGAAAATTGAATATAAAAAAAAATCTGTTTTCTCTTTTGAGAATTGGATTTCAGTGCAGAATTCTGCTGGGCAGCACTATTAACTGACATGTTTTCCCATGACATTAAACCATTTAATATAAGCACCCTTAACATGAGCACCATGCAACGATATTCAATGTGTGAGAATCCTGTCTATCCTATACAGATGCCACATTAAGGGGTTCCATTTTTTCTGGTTGGGGTTTTCAGGTGGAAAACTTTCTGTGAAAAAAAACCTCAGATCTTTAGAGATATATCATAACCCATCAGAAAATATTCCATCTCAAGCCTGTCAAGGCCATGTAGAAGTCAATGGCAGACGTTCCTGACGTAGTAGTTTTCTACTGATAATCCCAAAAAGTTTCACAGCTAAAACTCAATAAAATTGGATTTTTAGAGTGTCAATTCATGACGTTTTGTTGAAAAATTACTGATAAAATAATTAAAATAGCGGAATGGAGTTTGGCCGGATCTGTTTCCATAAAAAAATTAGATGAATTTAGTTTTTATAAATAAGCCACTTATACAACAGTTAGCATTCAGGTAAATAGAATTCATATTGTATCCAAGCTTAAGATGTAAGGGGAAAACACAAGCCTGAAATTTAGTCAGGTACTATGGAGCTGATACTAAAGGTGGCCATACACGTAGAGATCCGCTCGTTTGGCGATGTCGCCACACCTTGAGGTGGGCGATATTGGACTTATCCGATCGTGGGCCCTAGGGCCCAATGATCGGATCATAGTGAAGGCCATATGGGGGGACCACATCAACGAACAGATGCGGCCGCAATCCGGCGGGATTTTTAGTCCCACCCAATCGACAAATGCCCAACTTTCGGCCAGATATCGATAGATGAAGCCCATCGGAGAGCCCCATACACGGCCAATAAGCTGCCGACTTGGTCTGTCGGCAGCTTTTATCGGCCCGTGTATGGCCACCTTAATATAGATGCTAAATTGCACCAGTGTAGTACCCAAAGCAACCAATCAGATTATTTTGTTTTCTAATTTGTAATACATTGTACTAATTGGTGATTGGTTGCTGCTAAAAACTGCACTTATGAGTGCCCAACAAGAGTACTCTTTTACTGGACAACTTATCAGCTAGTCTCATTTTTGTATGATGTACAGAGTGATATTCTGAGACGACCTGCAGTGGGTTTTTATTTTTTAATTATTGTTGCAGGACTGTATAAGGGACAGACTCATTGGAATTGACCATTTACAGACAGAACCATATATTTATATATATATATATATGTATATATATATATATATATATATATACATATATATATATATATATAAAAGCTGATAGTAAGAAAGTAAAAAAATAAACTGCAGTACCATTTAGTAGCTACAATAGTAATGGAATTTTATGACTGAGAGAATACATTTCTACATTTAGCCTGTATTCTAACAATGTCTTTTTACAGTGTCAGTCTATCTAGCAATCAATATGCATTTATGCATAAAAGCTGTTGAAATTTACGTTATATTCTGAATAAAATAGTGCAGAAAGTCAGCCACACGTCATCTAGAATGAATGATCCCAGTGTCATTTACAATGCAAATAATATATAGATCTAATATTAAAGAAAATATGCCTCTTATTGGCTTCTGTCATAATTGTGTTTCCAAATGGTTATTCTTATAAATGTTTTCTTTGTGTTCTCTCTGCAATACTCATATATTCTATTAAGCTTAATGGAGTGCACTTTTACATGATAGCGGAGTGCTACCCATAAAGAGCATTGTTTGCATAATTATTGCACTAACCAACTTTAGTAACAGGAAGCAATTCGAAGCCGCACTATCATTTTGTATGGCTGTTTTTCCGTAATAGTTTACATTTTCTAGAGAGAATAGACTGTTGGACATACATTCTGTTTTTAAAGGCACAGCTGTTAATTTTTCAGATACATATTTGCTACATTTGATTTATACCACACTAATATATTATATACAGTACTGCAACACAACAAAACACACACAGATACTGAGATTACAATTAGAAATGACTCTCCCAGCCTAGAATTGTAATCAAAGTAATACCTGGCTTTCATGTCAGGAGATGGCAGATGCTCATGGCTATAGGCATGGTGAAATAGCTGCAGTATATGGTAATTGTATAAAGGCAGCTTGATTTTCAAATAGACATAAAAAATGAATGCCAAATGCATTGAAATATCATGAAAAAAAATTACATTATTCCGTAGTCTAATGTCAGCTGCTGATTTATTTTTTACCAATGCCGCATGCTTTCTCTCAAACTTATTCCTGACACCCAAAGAGTAAAGAGACTTTAGGAAAAACCTAAATACTAACCCTTAAAGCTTTTGGGAAATGGTAGCAAATGTAGAATGTCAGAAGTATATATGTAGCGTGACAACCACAATTGCTTTCACTCCAGGATATCTGTACGAACGCTGAAATATTCATTGCAGATGATGTATAGTTAACATAAAGCCTTTTAGGCTGCTAGTCTCCTGGCATGTGACCATATAATGCACCCTACTGAGATGCTCTTCATATACTATTGTAGACTGATGGTGAATATTCACTTCAAATAACTTTATGTCTTTATATAAAAAGTAATATAGGCAAGAGCTTTTTAGCCTAACCATGATATCACCTTGATCATTTATTCATATAACAACAGTAAAATGTGCCATCCTTTACAATAAATAAACTATGGTTGAAAATAAAACATTGGGGTTTAAAGGGCCCTGTTTGTGAGAGTTAACACTCCCCTTTAGGAAAGATTTGAAGGGAAGGAGTGAATCTGATGGTTGAAAGTCCAGAGAGGAAGAAAGAAGCTCAAGAAAGCATTACAGTTGGGGTTGGGATGAAGTTATGAGTAGAGGAGAGAGGTAATGGTAGGGAGTATGAAGGAATGAAGAAGCAGATGTGATTAGTGGACAAATCTAGGCATCTTCTACAACGGTCTAATATTGTTAAAGGCATACATTACAGTATTGCATTTGGGACAAAATAATAGAATAAATAAGTATTATGGTTGTTATTTATAACCTATGGTAAAGGCAAATACATTTCTTTGTGCATTGTGCACAGCTGAAATCGACACAATTTGGAAAAAGGTTTGGATGTGGGGTATATAGTATAGATTGAAATAGGCAGCAAGTCTGTGTATTTATAGGAAAGATTATATTGTTAAGTACGGGTGAAACCTGAATTAGAGGCATAGATGGTGGTGGTAATACAATGAATCAAGATTCAGAGAGGCTCAGTTTTTGGTAGCACTGTGTCATACAGAAGGAGGTAACAGAAAGGCAAGCTGTGATGCCTGGAAGAACAGAATGAGAGGGGTCTGGAGTTGATAAAAGACCATGGGGTTTATTTACTAACGTTCAAATTTTTTTTATTAATATTTTTTCTCTAAAAATGGGTCTTTTTTCTTTAATATACAAAAAAATAAATACATTTTTTTAAAAAGCATTTATTAAGTTTAAAAAAGCATAAAAAAACTCTAATATAGTTTAATAATGCTTATACAAGTGTCCCATAGAAGTCAATGGGACCTGCATTGATCCTATTGGACCTTTTTTTTCCGGATTTTATTTTGCTAGGAAAAAACGCGAATGTGTAGAAGTTTTAGAGATATTAATAATTTGCTCAGCTCAGTGTCGTGAGCACAAAAATGTGACTGCAAATATGTAATAATAGAATAGATCACTATTGATGGTTCAGTCTAGTTAAATCTGATGCATTGTTTGTGTTTCACTTGCTTGGTACCCGTAATGAGATTGGTATATAAATTAAAGTATATAAATTAAATTACTAATTAAAATGTTCCAGTGAGAAACAAATAAACTAAATCTAGAACTTAACAGATATTGGGAGAATAGAAGCATAATTTTAGCCATAATATATGGCTGCGCCAAGGAGGCCCTTTGCACTGTAATAAAAGAAAAGTTTTAACGTGGTTTTGCTTGCATTTTTTAAGTGAATTTGCCATGTAAAATACATTTTAGTCTAGAGGGACTGAAGTAAATAATCTGTCTGGTTTGTCTTGTTACATTCACTTTAGAAATACAATGATACTGAATTCTTTTAAGTGGAATAATTACACAGCAAAATGCCCCATAATCACAGCGAACTTTACTCAGACATTTCTCCAGCACTCTCAGAAATTACTGATAGCATTGCTTTTTTTTCTGCTTCATTAGCTTTACAGAGCAGCGTTCTGGAGAGATGCTGTAACAGTGTGACAATCCACTTTCTGTTTTACGCTGGAATGTCAAAGAATTGAAGTAAATTGTCTAATTAGCATTAAATGATTCATTTCTAAACCACCCTATTGAGCACACAATAGTGTTTAGTGATCCTAGCTTCATGTGATACAGTTACATAAAGAGCAAGTAATGTTGAGGAATATAAAATGGTATACTCATCTGCAATCCTGTATAAAGTTTTAGCTTTGAAATGTAGTTTGTTTAGCATGACATTAAGGCTGGGGACAGACAGGGAGAATCGGGGAGATTCGGGCGATTCCGGAAATTGCCGCGTGTGCACAGCGCTGGCTCTTTGTCATTTAAACTAGCGACGGACAGGGAGAAGGAAGTTCGGGGAGATTGTCGCCTGCTATTAAACGCCAGGCGACAGAATCTCCCCGTATCTCCCTGTCTGTCCCCAGCCTAAAAGGAGTAAAGTGACTTTTTTTGCCTTAAGCATCCTTTATAGAACACTACGCTCAAGAATACTGGAAGGAAGAGAGTCCTATATAATGGTAATAACACTTGAGATTACCAATTTGTTAGGCAACCCCTAGTGATTCTAGTTTAAATAGTGTAGTAATCTAGTCCATTGATCTTCTCAAACATTACCCAAAACTAGCGCCTTTGGTAGCAGGAAAGCAAATTACTGGGTGTGTAAAACAAATGACATTTACTCTGTGCAAGGTGCAGCAATGTTAGGGGAGCAAGTGCTTCCTGCATGGGCCCTATGGGATTCTCCAGCACTGTTACCACTACCCTATCTATTTAAATTAGGACACTTCATGAATTACTAATCTGTGCTCAGTAAGGCATTTACTGTATCTGCCTTCATAAATCTGGGGATGCTGTAATTTAAGATCTACAATGGCTCTATACAACAACAGCAAAAGAGATGCCTGAATATAGTGTAAGAGGTAAGCAAACATTTCTATAACTCTGTATTTATGCTTCAAATGATAATTTCAAGTATGAGTAAAAAGTAACTGCCATTTCAGAGCAGATAAGCATCATTTATATTCATGCCACTGGGATGTAAAATAGCGATCTTTAAATTCTGAATGTGGAACTACTAGATATAAAACAAATTCTTAGTTGTGTACCCTTCCCACTAACCCCATGAAGGAATAGTATGCTAAGATAAATTGTGTTGAGGAGCTATCTGTCATTTCAGATGTTGATATTTTTCATTTTTCACACCATGTCAGGCAAGAATGCATAGTCAGGGTGAGCCCACAATACATAAATTATTAATATCATAATCAGTGTTCAAGGTACCAGCGGAAGCACAGAGGACACAGCTTCTTTGAAGTTGTCTAAAATTTAGCAGTCCATGAAAAACAAAAACATATTTTGCTACTGTTGGGTCTATCACTGAACTGAAAGCAGAATATGTGCCAAAGTGCAAAAATTAAAAGCTTTTTTTCTTATGCTCGACATTCATGATTGTTGAACTGTACTCACACTCAAAACTCATGGGGTGAAATTCACTAAGATGCGA
>CM044439.1:98114142-98145491 GCA_024363595.1 Xenopus borealis
AAATGTACTCATACAACAACTCTGCAGATTCATGTAGATTTTACCATCTGTAGAGCATTGCAATTACAAATGTATTTGTCAAGTAACTAGAAATCTGTGATACAGAATGAAATCGCCGTACAGCATGTTATATGCTTTCTAAAGCATTCTTTCCAAAGAACTCAAATATGAAATACTACTGCATCATCAGCAAAAAGAGGCACAGAGCTGCTGCACACCTTCATTCACCAGAGATTCCAGCACAGCTTATCAATTGCTATAAATGCTAGAGCAGTCACTTAGCAGCAACTGCAATAAACAAATGCAGAAAGAAGTCCCATACAGTTCATTGTATTGCCTTATATGGGAACCTAAGCAGAAACCTAGACCATGGGGTTGAAATAGACTGATTTTGCTAAAGCATTTGATACAGTGTCACATCCTTTAAATGAAGAAATATTTTCCTTAAACTTATTATTTGTTATAGGGCCAGAAACTGTATGAAATATAGATTATTTATGGTGGTGTTAAATGGAACATAGCACTGTTAGAGGAGAATCTCAGGGGCCTTGTAAGGGGCTGTCTTTGATTTGCTGAATTGTGCAAAATAATACATTCTTGGCAGGATGGTTCCACTTTGCAGAGTTTGTAGATAAACTGGATAAGTTATTAGCACGTAAGTTTCAATGTAATGAATACAAAGTTAAGTTTTAGGACTGGAAACTGTATGAAATATAGATTATAAATGATGGTAATAAATGGCACAGTGTTGTTAGAGAAGTACCTCAGGGGTCTAACCTTATGAGTGCTGTCTCTGATTTGATTCAATGTTAATAAATACAAGGTTATGCACTTGGACGAACATTGAGTGAGCTACACACTAGATGGTTGAAAGCACTGTTTTGGCTCTTTTTGAAGATCCCTTCCTTAAGCATGCACTATAGTTTTGGGTGCCAGTCAATAAGGAGATTAAGGGGCATGTTTACTTACGGGTGTATTGTGTTTTTTTTTTTTAATTAATTTTTGCTAAAAAAAACTAATTTACGCTCTTTTTTACACATATGGTGGGATTGCCCAGTAGCAGCTGTTTTTGAATTAGAATTTATTCCCTTATAACTAGCGTAACCGGTCTCTCACTCCAGAGGAATCCTGCCGAAGCTCTTCTGCATAAACATATACCAGGAGGCAACAAATACCTGAGACGGTTAATCACTTACATTTTCTCTGCTGCAAAGCAAACAATAGCCAAAGCCTGGAAGACAACTACCCTGGACATTCAACTAGTGAAAACAAGACTGGACAACCTGCTGATTATGGGAAGACTTACCAGTATTGAAACGGGACAGATAAAATCTTACAACTAAATCTGGAGCCCTTGGTTAAGCTACCGCAACATTTCCAGGGGTCTGCTCACCTGAACTTGCCCATCCTCCTAAGTAATACCTTTAACAAAAAATGTCTCACAGGCTACTAAGATTATAACAATGCTCATATCACGGCTTACTATATGCTCACTCATACTGTGTTTATGTTTATGTTCTTTTTCTTTCATTTTTTGTTATTTTTCCTTTCTCCTTTACATGTTACTATGTATGGCATTCACTGTACTACCAACAACGAATACCACAGGATCCCCTGGCTGGTATATGCAAACATTGTCATATGTTACAATTTTATCTATAAATAAAAAATAAATATATATATAAAAAAAAAACTAATTTACAGTGAAACAAGTGTGTTGCTCATCTTTCGATAAATAGACAATGTCTCTGAGAATAGTCTTTTTATCAAAAATTCGCTCTTCAGTAAATGTGCCCCTAAGAATCTAAAAAGAGTACAAAAAAGTACAAATACAGAGGTAAAGGGATTTGAACAGTAATTTGTATGTATTGTAACCCTTTCTTGGCTGTATTCCCTAATCTGTTCTCTGACAAAACATAATTACACTTAAGATTCCCTCTCTTCTATGATACCTGTAAAAGGTAAAAAAAAAAGGGTCAGAGTAAGCTGTACTGTAACTCTCATACTCACTGCTTGAAACAATTAAGAGTGACAGGGTTTCTTAAATCAAACATTTTATAAGGTAGCAGCATATCGTTTTAAGTGCATTCTGTATTTCAGTGGCACAAAACACACAAGTTGTCTTTGGGTTTTCTCACACATTTCCCAGTGTTTCCAACTGTCTCAATGGTGCTCGAGGGATTACTGGATGTCTGGGGATGCCTCATTCACTGGGTCTCTTCTATTAGGGCACACATGCAACAGGGATCTTATGCTGCAGGTTCTTTATGCTCCAGGCAAATCCACCTGGTGGAGTCCTGTTTACTAACAGGCTGGTGACTGGTGAAAGCAACTAACCAATCAAATCAACAAAAATTATAAGTATTTTCTTTATTAAACATTATTTTGGATAAAGAGTTGCATAGTTAACTACTTTGGTTTAATTTTTAGTTCTTCATTTTTATTATTAGGCGCTATATAGTAGTCTGGTGTTTAAAGCAAGTTTGCCAAAAGCTGCTTTACTTTGTAGTTAAAGGGGTTGTACACTAGTTACCTTTTGGTATGTTATAGAATGACCAATTCCAAGTAACTTTTTATTTGGACTGTTATTTATTTTTTTTACAGTTTTTTTAATTATTTGCCCTCTTATTTTGACTCTTTCCAGCAATCAAACTGGGGTCACTGACCCCATCTAAAAACAAAAGCTCTGAAAGGCTACAAATCTATAGTTACTGCTACTTTTTATTACTCTTATCTTTCTATTCAGACCCTCGCCTATTCATATTCCAGTCTCTTATTCATATCAATGCATGGTTGCTATGGTATTTTTGACCCTAGCGACCAGATTGCTGAAATCGCAAACTGCAGATCTGCCAAGTAAAAAACGAAATAACTCATATATAAATATATTCACACGCTGCGCTGCATTTCCTAAGTCTCTCGAAATTTTCACCTACCTAGGAAAACACAGTGCTGTGTGTGAATAGGCACAGGCGACTTTACATTTTAGCAGCCGCAAGACACGGGTAAGCAATTCAGGGAGATCAGTCGCCCCAAAGAAGCGGAGATTGGTCACCAGGCGACAAATCTCCCTGAATCCTACCGAGTGGACTAGCCCTTAATACAAACATAAATTGATTTTACTTACTATATGGCTTTAATAAATTAAGATGAGGGTATACATCAGGTCTGAGACATACTACTTGGGAAATTCTGAGGATTTCTGCATTTTGCATCAACATGCCAAATGTAGTTGCATGTCTACAAATAATATCATATTAAAATTTGATCTGTAAATTAAATTAAACATTTGGCATGTGACGCCTCATGCCAGCCAAAGGAAATGCTGCATGCTGTGTTTTCAGCTAGCCTGTGCTTTGCATTTTGGCCTGATAGTCCTCGTGTATCTATGAATATATCAGACACCCAGTGCATAATTCCCTTATTTAAAGTTTACTCTAGTGACACAGAAAAGTGTATTAGTATTTTTAATCCTAGTGGCACTTCCATTGGTAGACCACTCGAAACCCAGTAAGTGGAGGCACTGAACACCAGGTGCAGGAGTGTAATGCTACCCTATCAGACAATGACAGTAAAAGGTTAGACATATGTTTTATTCATTATTTGTAGTGCTGACATATTAAGCAGCACTTTACACGAGGCCTCATGAATTTTAAAATTTAAATCTATATTTATAATGGAATATATGTATTTATGACTCATTTAGTATTAAAGGTGTTTGAGGGTGGTGCTCTTTATTTCCCTCTCTCTTGATGATGGTGATCTGAAACAAACTGAGCTATTATGTGGATGAATAAAATATCTTTTCAGAATCTGTGAGTTTGGATTTCCCTGTGGATAAGTATATGTGTTTGTTATTTTTAAAAGTGCTTTCCTTAAACAGCGAGAGCACAGTTTAGTTTTATACATTATTGGGACTGACTCAGTTAGCCTTTTAGTATTTGCAACTAAAGGTGGCCATACACGAAGAGATCCGCTCGTTTGGTGATGTCGCCAAACGAGCGGATCTCTCCCCGATATGCCCACCTTGAGGTGGGCGCTATCGGGCTGATCCGATCGTGGGCCCTAGGGCCCAACGTTCGGATCAGTACGGGCGGTCGGATCGTGGGACCGCATCAACGAACAGATGCGGCCGCGATCCGACGGGATTTTTAATCCTGCCCGATCGACATCTGGCCAACTTTCGGCCAGATATCGATCGGGAAAGCCCGTCGGAGGGCCCCCCACACGGGCAGATAAGCTGCCGACAGACTGTGTTTTATCTGCCCGTGTATGGCCACCTTAAGGCTATTCTGTACAGGTATGGGACCTGTTATCCAGAATGCTCTGGACCTGGTGTTTTCCAGATAATAGTTATTTGCCTTAATTTGAAGCCTACTAGAAAATCATTTAAAAATGTAGGGGGTTATTTACTAAAATCCATTTTTAAAAAATTGCATATTATTAAAAAAAAAAAAAACACACACAACCAAACTCCCATGCCCTATTTTAGCCTATTTATGAATAAATAAACTAAATTTAATCAGATCTTGGAAAAACTCTATAAAATCAAGCGAAAACCTGAATCCATCGAATTTTTGGTGCTTTTTTTCCAGAGTAGTTGGAATTTTTAGAGTATTTTCCTGAACACCTCCAAAAAGATGGCTTTTCAGGCTAAACTTAGGGCAGACAAGAGTCATGCACCAGGTCGAGTACCTGCGGAATACCTGCGGAATACCTGCCCCTTCTTATCCAATCACATCAAATGATTAAGAATCACTGTTCTGGGATTGTTCTGGGAATAATGACCTTGCATCATTCCAGTCTGATGTGATTAAATAAGAAGACACTTGCATAATTCTGGGAACATAGAAATCCCTGTGCTGAATGTAGATCTATTTATACACATGAATCGTAACAATAATTCTGCTTTATTAAAAATAAAACAACTTTGGCAAACTTTTCTAAATTATATTCATGTGTTGCGGCTTTTATTTATGGAGTTTGTTCATACATAGTTTATTTTTGGAATATAGATCATGCCATCTCGCCTTCCTTTTTTCTTCTTTGTCAGCGGCTCCTAAAACATAGCCCCATTTAAAACTTGAATTTAGCACTACTCCTCAATGTAATTAGAAACTTTTGTGTCAATCACGTAATTTAGGGCATTGACAAATCGTATTCATTAAAGGTACTTGGGCCAACATGCACTTCTTGTTGCTCCACTGTATTCTGTCTGCCTCCTGTTTAAAATCAAGTGTTGTTGCATAAACTGATGCAGGCTGCTGTAGGAACCATATCACAGGGGCAACAAATGCTCATTGTGTTATACCTACAACACAAAGAGAGCCAGGTCCCTTTAAGGACATTTTTTGCAAAAATGTTAGTAGATGTAGGGGTGGATAAATTAATCTAAGGCTATTGTGATTTTAAGATCTACAGTTAGTATAAATTAGGGATGCACTGAATTTGGCCAAATCCCAAATATACATATGAGCCTATTTCAATTTGATTTTCGAGATTTATCATAAACTGGCCCTTTAGGAACTCAAATTCAGCTATTCCCCACCTAAAACCTGACAAATTGCTGTTTTAGCCTATGGAAGACATCATGGATCAATTTGGAGTTGTTTGCAGCCTTTCTGACTTTCAAGTTTTGTACACAGAAAAAACTAGAATCAAGTTTGAAAAACTCAAATTCGATTCAAATTTGATTCGAGTTTTCAGGTCCATAGTATTCACCCAACTTTGAAAAATTCAATGTTTTTAATTCATTTCGCTTGGTCAAATTAAAATTTTTGGGGTTTTTTTATGGCCAAAACTGTCAAATTGACTAGGGAATTGTTAAAATTCGATTCAAGGTTTTTTTAATTAGATTTTTGAGATTTATCATAAAATGGCCCTTTAAGAACTCGAATTTGACTATTCGCCACCTAAAACCTGACAAATTGCTGTTTTAACCTATGGAAGACATCCTGGGATCAATTTGGAGTTATTTGCAGCCTTACTGATTTTCTAGTTTTTTGCACGGAAAAAACTAGAATCAAGTTTGAAAAAATTGAATTTGATTCGAGTTTTCAGGTTTGATTCGAGTTTTCCCCCAACTTTGAAAAATTCAGTGTTTTTAATTAATTTCGATTGGTAAAATTTCAAGTTCATGGGAGTTTTAAAAAACTCCCATGAACTAAAAATTTGACCCTTGATAAATCTGCTTCTATGTGTGTAACTATGTCTGCAAATTTGTTGTGACATGTAAGACATTATTCTATGCCATTTTTATGACATTTTCCTTTTCCAAAACTTTTGTGAATTCCCATCTTTCAGTTGGATCAGATCAGTCAGAAATCTCACGTTAAACCAGACGCTGTCTATGCTTCTAGGCTCTGGATATAGATCTTTACCCAAAAATTTCTAGTTAAAGAATATACCATACTGAACAGTTTTCCTCTAAGCATTATACTAACAAGCAGCACTTGGCACATATCTCTCTGAGCTATAGTCTGTGCTACAGTACCCTTGTATTTTTATTCAAAGTAGGTTTTCTTGAACACATGTGAGATCTGATGAAAAAGGAAGCATTTGCGTTTTGAAGTTGCATGGCAACAACCCAACTGTATTTCTGTAGCGGAATAATGTAAGGATGAAGGGATTTATGTAAATTTGCATTTAGAAACACAGCATGGTACTATTCAGCTTCTTTTTTTCCCATTAAATGCACAAAAAGTGGCAATTTCAAACCTACACGCTAGGCAGAAAATTAGCTTCCCTGTTGAACTAAACCCTATTTCCACTAGATATGAGGCTGGAAAATCTTTTACAGGCTTATAAATCCAATTGTTTCTAACTGGCATATATTTAAAATAGAAGAAAAAAATATAGGGCTTACTTAAAGAACTTCAACGTGCTACAAAACATGATGAAGACAATTAAAACATTTTTTAAAACCCTATAGTGTGCTTGGCTGTAAAAGACAGAAACAAGGACTAACAGTTGGAGAAAAACTTAAATTTTGTCTCCAACGTCACTGTGCTATTTATATTCAAACTATCTGAGTACTATTGGGGGAATGTTATAAAAATGATCCGCAATGCGGAAATTTATGCCTCTGCGCGAACAAATTTTGCTTTGCGCAAACTTAATATAGCTTTTGTGAACCCAGAAACTGCTTAGGGACCACTTCAGACAATGGAAGAAAGTTTGTGAATTTTATAACTTGCGCAATGCACAGTCATTGTAATAAAACGTCTTACTGAAAAAGTTGTTACGTTTGCTCCAAAAGATTACGACACCTTCAAGCACTTCTTAAGCATGTGCAATTAAGATTTGCAATGCAATAACAGTTTAAGGAACAATATTACATTGCGAGATGTGCATTTTTATTCTTATTGGTGAAAATTGTTTTTCTCTTTACGTCTTTAATAACATTCCCCTCTATAAGTTTATTGATTTGTTATCTGAGATCAGAGCAAAACAGGAAAAAGCTTTTTTTGTGGATTTTTTAAAATAAGCCTCCAAAAGTGCTCTGCAAGGTGTATTGTGTCTTGGTGTCTAGTGTTATCACTATTATTATTATTACTGATAATGTATTATTATTATTGATGCTTGGCCAGTGACGGGCAATAAAAAAGACAAATGATAGCCAAAGGTACAATTCGGTACTAAGCCTTCTTGCAAATGCATCGGAAATGATAGCACATTGGTTTACCAGTTTCTATGACCCTGCCTTCCCCTAACAATTAAATTATGTTCTAGCTCTGAGAAGGGTGGCTTTATCCTCTTTAGAGACAGCTCAAATCAGATTTGGGTGAGCTAATTGACCATTTACTGTAACTCCGGCCTAAAGTCATATACATCCATTCTCAAATTAGAAGAGATATTCTTTAAAGGACAAATACACTTGTCAGATTACAATACATGCATCTTTCCACTGAACATCACTTCTACCTCTGAAAGGGATCATTTCAGGAACTATTAAGATGCTGACAACTATTTACATTATTTTAATACTGACCACTCCTCTGTGAAGAACATGTGAGAGAAATATTGAACATAAAAATTAATAGTTCAGTAGCAGAGAACATCTTGTCTGCTCATTTCCAAACTGACTATATTTCCTGAATTTCCCTGCTCATTTATTCATGTGAAATTGAAAAATAGCTTTAGGAGATGACACTTGGACTATGTCTTCTGCAGGATTAGAGCAACAACCTCAACTGCTATACCTTTGAATAAGATACAAGAGATGGGTCAAATAAAATCATAAAAGGGGTTCTTCACCTTTGAGTTAACTTTAAGTATGATATAGAGAGTGATTTTCTGAGACAATCTGCAATTGCTTTACATTTTCTATTATTTATGTTTTTTTTTTAGTTATTTAGCTTTTTATTCAGCCACTTTCCAGTTTGCTGGGGTCCAAATTACCCTAGCAACCATGCATTAATTTGAATATGAGACTAGAATATGAATAGGAGAGGACCTGAATGGAAATATGAGTAATAAAAAGGAGCAATAACAATAAATATGTAGCCTTACAGAGCATTTGTTTTTAGATGGGGTTAGTGACCCCAATTTGAAAGCTGGAAAGACTCAGAAGAAAAAGTCAAACAATTAAAAAACTCTAAAAAGTAAATAATGAAGACCAGTTTTAAAGTTTAGATTTGGCCACTCTATAGCATACTAAAAGATAACTTTAAGGTGAACCACCCCTTAGAGGGAATGTGCATCCTCCGGAATAAACAAAAGTGTAAGGAAGCCTTTAGAAAATAGCAATCATTCTTAGCACAAGCAAAGTTCCAAACAAGAAAGGATCTATTCTTGCCCATAAGCTTATGATCATCATAAGTAATGCAAAATATAAAGGCATTTGGCCTGAAGAAAATAAAAAGGTATGTATACAGGCAGTGTCCAATGATGTGCTTGTATGTATTATATTCAAATTAAATACTAAATAAGAATGAGATACAATGTTCAATGTAGCCCTTGTTTCTTTTCAGTGTATTAATTAATAATGAAGAAGGAGGTCTGGAATGAAGAGACTCAATTTAGCAGATGATAGCAAAATATGTCAAGTAATTAATTGAAATTAAAATGTCTGTTCTTTACAAAGAAATCTGGTTAGGCTGAAGAACTGGGCAAGTTGAAATGAAATAGATAAATGTATGCATATGCATTTTATTATGAAAATGAGAAAATAACACATTAAATGACATAACTGTTACAGAAATTGAGCAAAATTGCTCACCATCAACACTGCAAAGTCTAATTAACTGCTGCTATGTTTTAAATGGGCAAAAAATGAAAACAGCATTTTACCACTTAAAGGAGGACTAAAGTTAAACTAAAGAAATAGGCTAGACATATATAGATTATGCAGGACAGCAGGTAATGTATGAATCAATCCAATTACTCAGAATGAATATTAAGATGTTTCCTTCCATTAATCTAAGTGCACAGAATAGCAAATGTTTAGGTTGTCTCCTGCTGGACTTCGAAGCTGGGCATAAAAATATATGGCAAATGTGTATGGTGGCCTGCCAATCTTGACCAATGTCAATGTTCTATGGATACCAGTTAGTTCAGGAATCTGCCAGGTTCATTTACTAAAGCACCATGTTGCCCAGTGTGTGGTGCATCAGCAGATACGGAAATGAAGAGGAGCTGCAGCTCATCCTCAACTCCTGCTGTTTAGATCTTACTTGCGCTCAGCATGAACTGGATGATAGGAACGCTATAATACTGTGTGTGGCCCTCATACACTCTACATCTGTCTGACCTGTGGGCCTACCAGGCAGAGAATTTAACAGGTCTACCCACATATTATTTTTATTAATTATTATCATACAAGACCTTAGAGAATAGATAGCTTTCTTTAATATTTGTGTATTTGTTAGAAATATTTACATATAGCCTTTTGATTTTTCTAAATGTAAGTGGGACTTTTAATTCTAGGGGAATGCACAGAATTGACACTATATATGTTGCATCATATTTCAGGTTTTGAGCAGCAGCTGTTATTCTCATAGACATGCTGGTCTGACAGCTTATTATTCTAGGTAGAATTTGTTTTTCTAGAGCTGTATTTATGGGATTATTTTAGTACTAGAAAATACAGCCACGTTTTAGCAGGAGAAAGAAAAAGAGGGATTTTTTTTGGGGGGGACATTGTTACTAAAAATCCTAGTATTTTATTAAATGCTATAAAGAATATTTTATTTAATGCCAACAAGAAGCTATATAGAGTACACATTTCAAAATCTCAACCAGCTAATGAAGTATTTAAATCAACACCAATAAAAGCTGGAATGTGTTAAAGGGGACACAGTGTAAAAACCAAGAAAGGGTCAGTGGAAAGAATGTACCTTATGTGTTTCAGGTAGGTTTATTGAAAATTTTTGAAAAAACGTTCCCAGGATGTGCAGCAGAGCCTATGTCACTCAGCATACTGCACTGTAGGATAGGAACCAATCAGCCGACCTGATAGGGAACTGATTTCAGTCTTCGCTGATCTATAGATAGCTTCAGTAAAGAATTTTATCTCATAGTGAACCCAGCACCATATATTATTTAATATTGCCTACTAAACTGGGAGGGGGGATGTTCACTTATCCAATATGTTGCCTTTAAGATAGAAATGCAGTAGTCTTAAAGTGACAAGCCATGCCCTCAAAACTGCTGTACCTGTGGCCCTTAAAACTGATAGTTTAAGCCAGACTTTTGGCTTCGAGGGTCACATTGGAAGAAGAAAAATTGTCTGGGGGCCACACATGAAATACACAAACACTTTTGATTTGTAAAAGTACAGAAATTACACAAAAAAAACTACAATACCATTTGGATAACCAGACTGGAATAAGGGACACCTGGATAGACTTATTATTATATTACTATTACTAACTGGGAAATGGGCAGAGTCCCCCTCTTCCTATTTCCTTTGCAACATGACTTTTCTTGGGAACTGAGCGTTTCAAGCTGGGCCGCATTCATATCCATACTGGTCGCATTTGGCCCTCGGCCCGCAGTTTGGACACTCCTGGTCTAAGCGATAGTCTTAGAGGTATTTATTGCTAGAGTTTCTATTTAAAGTATTTACAGAACAATTCCCTATTTTGCATACTGTACTGTATGATTGGCATCTGATGCATTGCTTGTGATAACACAAGCGCAGTTACAGTGTATCATAGTTATTTATAATCAGATTGCAATAATAGCTATAAAATGGCTATCAATCCAGTGTAAACAGGAAAAGAATGAATGCCCTGAGCACAGAAAAAATGGCATCTTCCGAATTTGCAAGTTAAATTTTAAGGCAGAGTAAATGTTTACTTTCCGGGAATCACCAGACAACATTAAAACAGAAACTGGAGACTAACATAACATATCCAGTACCATATTATAATGTAGCACAGGGGTAGCAGGCAGTCCTGGAGTGGGCTGCAAAGCCTTTACAAGGTGTGACAAAATGGACAAGGGCGTGACAAAAGGATTGAACGCCAGCGCCCAGAATTGAGCGCCAGCAACCCTGCCGACCCCCAGGAGACACACACCCCACACCACCATAAAGCATTTAACTCTACATATTTCTTGAAACGGAAATGCAAGTTATGCTTACCAGCCAGATTTCAGGCAACTACAATAAAGAGAAACATGCTTTTCTCAGCTCTTTTGGCATTTCCATTTGCCAATAATGCTATTTGTAATCTAGAATTGGCACTCTGTCTAAAATGACAATTAGTTAAGCGCAACTGGCAATTATCTGTGTTTACCATTATCCCCAGGTATTTGTAATTGCACTGCTTCTCATTCCTCCTACTTCTCTCTGTATTCTGTATGTGTGAGCCAAGTTCACAAATATATTTATACATTTTCCAGGTAAAGATGTCATACAGTATTAGTCAGTCCTTTATACACACACTCATACATTAGTTGGCTACTATCATGTGCATGCTAGCTATAAGCAGCCGAGTTTAAAGCAGGGGTGTCCAACCTTTTGGCTTCCCTGGGCAAACACTTTTGATTTGTAAAAATAAAGAAAGTACACGGAAAAGAACTACAATACCAGTTGGATAACCAGATGGAGCTATGCACTGGAATATGATATTAAATAGATTTATTATTATGTTTTTATGATGTTTCCTTGAGAACAGAGTGTTTCAAGCTGGGCTGCATTGATATCCATCCTGGGCCGCATGTGGCCCTCGGGCCACAGGTTGGACACCCCTGGTTTAAAGCAAATTATTTAAGTACATTATTTTCTCAGAGATTTTGAGATCTTCACCATCATTTAAAGGTAAGTAGTTAGACTACTGCAAGGGAGGCCAAGAGCTTTGGCTTCACTGCCTAAAATAAGTAAGGGACATATTTGGGGGGAATTGCTTTGTGCAATACTTTTGAAAGCCCAGTCGGAGTCTAGATGCAGTTGTCATCATCCATAACAACTATTTATTAGCTTGGGTCATTTAAATGCAACCTGAATAATAGAGGCTAATGTCTGAACTGTTTTTTATGGCTTTGAACGTAAAGGGGTTGGACACTTTTAAATTAACTTTTATATGATAAAGACAGGAATATTATGGCACAACTGCCAATGTTTTTGGAATTATTTAGCTTTTGTTCAGCAGCTCTTCAGTCTGGAATTTCAGCAGATATCTAGTTGCTAGGGTCCAATTTACGTAAGCAACCCGGCAGTGTTGTGAATGAAAGACTAGACAATTGATATAAGAGGTGCTGAACAGAAAGATAAGTAATAAAAAGTAGCACTAACAATGAAATTGTAGCCTCACAGATCAATCTTTTTTCAGCTGGAGAGGTCAGTCATCCCCTTCTAAAGGCCAGAAAGAGGCATAATAAGAAGGTAGTAAGTGATTAATAAACTATAAAAACAAATAGAGGCCATTTGAAAATTTGCTTATAACAGTAGGTTCTATAACATATTAAAAAGTAACAATGGGTGGGGTGATAAAACAATACATCAGCCTTAAAAAAACTTGTAATGAGAAATCCACAACAGACTTAAATGTAGGTGGTTATATGCCTTTACTTTAGTTGACATAGCAATATAAGAAGAAAAGTGACAAATGGAAAATGTCCAAATTATAAATATGTTGTTGCTATACTTTATTTTTCCACAAGGGTTGATCATACAGAGTTCTTACCAATGCTGAATTACTTTTTAAAAGTTCGACCCTTGACAGAACAGAACATCACAATTATTATAGTAGGTTTAAAGTCAGATCTGGGGGACTGAGGTTATTGTCTCCAATTAAATACCTTCATTGTAAAGTACTTTCTGTGTAGGAGTATAATTCCCAGCTTGCTATTCTCCTGTGGCTTCTGCCCTGTTGGTTAAGTCAATTATTGTTTAGTTGGTGCTGTGTTATTCAGAGGCTATATTAGGTGTAAATGTGTCCCTTGTGTTTTAAGCAACATTAGTACATTCTCTTGAAAAAGGGGCTTTTATTTTAATGCTCTGTAAACCAAAACTGCAAACTAGAACTGATATTGATGTTTTCCCAGAGAGCTGCTCCTTCCTGATCATAGTCTGTGTCCCTGCCAAGCACTGAATAATGTAATATGCAGGAAGAAAAGCACAGGCATCAAACCTTTTTGCATATGTTTGCATGCTATTTATTCAATGTGTGTATCAGGCAATTGGACATTTATAAATTAATCAGTAAGGTGTACAAAACTGTTTGGCATCTGCACTTTCCATTGAGCTAGTTGCATCCCTCATAGCCGGGCAGCAATGGAAAAATTGCTTATTAATTGGCCATTATATAACATTCTAATGGTGAAGCCCCCCTTAATACACGGTTGTTGCAGGGGAAACAAATTATATATCAGATTAGTATCCTGTGTTATAAGGTAATAAACATTGTCAATTATCAGCAATGTATGCTATTAGATTGCAAATATCATAGCTCAGTAGAATGTGGCAGGTATCACGATTAGCAAATGTTATGGAAAAAGATACAATTACACATAACTATACTACATAAAGTTGAAAAGCAATACATAGCATTACATCATTATGAGGCATGATAGGGTAAGGAGGAATAGGGTCACTACTCACTCAGAAGTTTAACACAGGGAAAACTAGTAGTCTTACAGCAGTCAAATCTGAAATTTTCCAAGAATGCTAGTCTACTATTGCAGATTACGCTCTAACAAAATGGTCATCAAGTACATTACCAATGGAAAATGCTGGATGAGGGGGCCCTGGCACGGGACGTGCAGCTGGACCCCCTCCGTACACAATTATCCAGGAGGAATCAGTGATAATCTGGCCAGAATCAGAGGCCCGAGAGCTGCCGGGGGGCCCTGAGTGGGTGTGGGCCCTGGCAGTTACGCCACTGGCCCTGACCTATATTTTTTTCCTACCAATATTGCTGCATAGTTCTCTCCTGAACATCTGATTTGCTTCTTTAGTGTTGCTCAGAAAATATGTCCTCTTCATCCACCCCTACAGGACTGTCTGCAGCACAGTCAGCATCTACTAATATGTTAGCAAACATATTAGCAAACATATAATTAAGAACAGTGGTGGAAGTAGAGCCTCAGGCCTGTCTGCTACTAAATACAAGAATTCTTTACTTATGTTTTCCCTGTAACAAGAGAGTACCTTGTACTTGATGGTAACTACATAATTCCTGTTTTTGCCAAAACATTACTATTGTTTTTTTTAATGCTTTAAAGGGATACTGTCATGGGAAAAAATGTTTTTTTTTCAAAATGCATCAGTTAATAGTGCTGTTCCATCAGAATTCTGCATTAAAATCCATTTCATAAAAGAGCAAACAGATTTTTTTTATAATTTATTTTGAAATCTGACATGGAGCTAGACATATTGTCAATTTCCCAGCTGCCCCAAGTCATGTAATTTGTGCTCTGATAAACTTCAATCACTCTTGACTGCTGTCCTGCAAGTAGCAGTGATATCACCCCTCCCCCCCTCCCTCCCCCTCCCCAGCAGCCTAACAAGAGAACAATGGGAAGGTAACCAGATAACAGCTCCCTATCACAAAATAAATATGTTTGCTCTTTTGAGAAGTGGATTTCAGTGCAGAAGTCTATTGGAGCAGCACTATTAACTGATGTGTTATGAAAAGTTTTTTTCCCATGACTGTATCCCTTTAAGCTAAGGTCAGACAATGGATAGGAATGTGGATTCTTAACTGTTTGCTGCTCCCATTGTATGGGGATTTCAGAGCGAATTGCAAAATGTTGTGTTACGGCACCAAAATCCGTCGAATCTGAATGCATCCCACAGAAACAATGCTTGCAAGCAGAGCAGAAGCAGAAGAGCAGCGGGGCAGTGGAATCTCGACCAGCAATAAGCGCACCTCAACAAGCGGAGAATTGCAGGCCGAGATCCAACATCTTCCGGCCTTGGCCTTAAGGTTTTAGTAGCTGTAAGGCAGCAGCTTTTTTAAATGTTTCTGGTTTATATGCACTAACAGGTCCAGCATTATTTCAGGTCCCCTCTTTGCCCACAGCAAGGATGCAATTGTATGAAAACATTGCTGTATTAGTTATAGTGCCAAGAATACTTCCAATTTTAGTAGGCTTCCAGAACTACATGTCATAAGAGAACGAACATTCTCCCAAAATCCTTCCACTACTAGTCTTCAAGCTTATTCCTCAGTTTCAGAACAACTCGCCTAAGGAATGCCTCTAAGGAAAACTTACAGATTGATCCTTCCTGGATAATACTGGGCCTTAAGAATTCTGCAAATTCCTGCAAGTCTCTAGAATTGGAAAAGGATTTGTGAGTTCAAAGGAACATTTGTGTACATAAATGAAGGAATGGCTGCCATATGACTTGCCTTGATACATTCGAGCATGCAGTGGCTATGAATTGGTGGTGGTGTTGCTCTGTTGTCTTTAAGAAATTTCAGGGTTTTTTTCAGGTTCTCCCATTCTTATTTACAAAAATGAAAATGCATAAAATGAATCTTAATTATACTTTGAACTAACACAAAACAATGTGATATAAGTAATCACCAAACTAAAAATGAGGTGATTCATACATTAAACAAAAACACTTTTACTCTTTTTACTCTTAAATTAGGCAAACAGATCTGGATAAAAAATAGCCTCATGATGTTTGCAGCATGGCCACATAACTTCTAGGAGATGGAAGCATTGTAGCACAATTTTGTATGTTCCAAGTTGATGGAAGTGTTTAGAAATGAAAGTATTACACTTAAGGTAAAAAAACATGGCAAATCCATATCAAATAATCCAATGTTTGCTTTCAAAGAGGTGGTGACCTGTAAATGCCACTTGCTGTATGGGATGCTAGACCAAGCTTTGCACCCTTTATTATGTTCAGAAAGTAAGATATGTTGAACTTAAAAAAGTTTTAAAAGTTAAAAGTCTTAAACTGGCCATAGACGTAAAGATTTTTGAAAGATCCAATGGTTATCGTGAGACCACGATTGTCTCAAATCAACATCGTTTAAATGTCCGATGTGTCCATCAATTAAAAGACAATTTCAGGCGATATTGCCAGCCAAAATGAAGGATCGCAGCCTGCTTGCCCTGCAAACATAGGTAGATTGCATGGGGACCGATAAAGATTTTCTAACCTGGCCGATCAATCTTCAGACCAATGTCGGACGAAAAAATCGTAAGATGTACGATCGTTTGTATCTCACTAACCGCACGATAATTTGACAGATTGGTCGGACTTCGCTAAAATCGGTCGTTCGGCAGGGAAAGATCGTTGCGTCTATGGGGAGCTTTACACAATGCTTGTTTGGGTGACCTACATGGTTAGACAGTATACTGGTACATCTTGTCTAAATTAATGGATTGCAAAATGCCACATTTGTCTGGCCCGAATAAAATACCTGGCATAAAAATGGGAAAAACCTGTTTCCTTGCATAAAAAGCCCTGCCCTCTTTTTCTATCATTCAACACTCCCACCCTATTGATTAATGTAATTAATGTAAGGTAATTACTCTTGTAAATCAAATGAAAATTAGGTGTTTTTGAAGGGGTTGTTTAATAATGAAGAGACATTGCAATTGTTTTTCATTTTTTATTTGTTTTTTTAGTTATTTAGCTTTTTTATTCAACAGCTATCCAGTTTGCATTTGCATCTGGTTGCTAGGGTCCAAATTACCCTTGCAACCATGCATTGATTTGAATACGGAACTGGAATATGAATAGTAGAGATCCTGTTTAGTAAGATGAGTAATGCAAAGTAGCAATAACAATTCATGTCTAGCTTTACAGGGAATTTGTTTTAAGATGGGGTCAGTGACCAAATTTTGAAAGCTGGAAACAGTCAGAGGAAGAAGGCAAATCATTCAAAAGCTATAAAAAAGAAAAATTAATGCCAAGTGAAATTAGCTATGCCCACATTTTACTGTATGGAAAATCTCATCACTTAGCCACACCTTAATTAGCATAAGGAACTATATTTGGTTACTGACCTATAGGTTAATAATACATGATCTAAAAATTCATCAACACAGAGCCTGAGGTTTGGGATATCTAAGCAAGAAACCTATTGCGCTACTGGCCACACATTAGTAATGTGTGGGCCGGCCGGAAGCAGGTGCAGGAAGACTGTACTTTGGTAAGCAGAACCCTGAGTGGCACCTTCTATCTTTTGCAGTGGGTCAACCCAAATAGCAACTGGGTCTGGCGCAGTCAGGACAGGAAAACATTCATCAATGTAGACGTGTCAGTTCGATAGAATGTGTTTGGCTAGCCCTTTAATTTATGGATGATTTGCTTTTTCTCTGTATTAGGCGGGTGCAGGCTGAACTTTAGCCTCTGTCCATTCGGCCCTTCTACTGCACAACTTAGGCTGGGGCGGACGCGGGTTTATAAAGAATGGAGCACGCTGGGTTAGGATCGGGTGCTGCCAGATAGGGTTATAGTTGGGTGCGGGTCAAATATTAGTCAACCCACACATCACTACCAAACATATAAATTACAGCACTTTTAGCACATAACACAAATACATAAGCATTAGTGATCAGATCAGAGAGTAACCTACAATTGTTCACTGGTCGATAACCTACAAAACAGGTGCTTCTTTTTTATAACAACGCAGTATGACTACTGGCTTTATTGTTTTTATTTCATATATCCAATTATAGCATCGGTTCAATGCTAATTAAAACATCAATGAGACACTTTATGGATGAATAGTTTTGTTTACTTCTTGTCATTAAAATGACATTTTATTTACTGCAGTTCACTTAACGGTTCAGATTCTAGAAGGCCTGTGGCCGTCTCTTCTTCTTGGCCCACCTGCCTCTTCTGCTATTCCAGCCCGCCTACCAATGAAAATTAGGCAGTGATGGTGGGAGTGACGGTGATGCACATCGAGCAGGCATCTGCAAACGACTTGTTTTTCATAGGTAGGTGGGAGGGACTAGCAGAAGGGGCAGGTGGGCCAAGAAGAAGAGATGGCCATGGGCAGTGAAGTTTTTCCCCACTGATGAAGCTTAAAGGGGTTGTTCACCTTTGAGATAACTTTTAGTATGATGTAGAGAGCGACATTCTGACATCATTTGCAATTTGTTTTCATTTTTTATTATTTACGGTTTTTGAGTTATTTCGCTTTTTATTCAGCAGCTCTTCAATTTGCATTTTAAGCAGTCTTGCAACTAGGGCCCAAATTACCCTAGCAACCATGCATTGATTTGAATAAGAGACTTTAATATGAATAGGAGAGAGTCTGAATAGAAGGATGAGCAATAAAAAGTAGCAATAACAATACATTTGTAGCCTTACAGAGCATTTGTTTTTTTAGAAGGGGACGGCGACGCCCATTTGAAAGTTGAAAAGAATCAGACGAAAAGACAAATAACTATAAAACTATAACAAATAAATAATAAAAACCAATTGAAAAGTTGCTTAGAATTGGCCATTCTATAACATAATAAAAGTTACTGTAAAGGTGAACCACCCCTTTAAGCAGGTATGTGGGGGGATGTGATTGTGCTGCGAGCAACTGAAAGATTGTTCTATTCACTCCACAAAGCCACAGGAGGATTAAAAATTTGGACCATACATCCCCCCTTTAATAACTGGCTTGTTCATGTTCAGTAAGGAATATTATATAAATATATGCTATATACAAATTATAAATACAATAGAATGAGGACAGGGCTGGGAGACCTTTGTCAGGGACCTGGTCAAATTTAGATCCAAGGTGGGGGAGCAAATTTATATAGTATCTTGTGTAGCTTATCATATAAATTTGCGGAAAAATCAAAGATTTTGATACTATATGCTTGTGTTCATGGGGACATATGACAAATAACGTTTACAGGCCTCCAAGATTTCTGATGGTGGCCCTAAATAAGGTAAAATACAACTATATTTAGCATTAGCCAGATAAACAGCGTCTGTACTGAATATTAGTGGATTAGTGTATATTCTGGATATTTCAAGCTGGTAAAACCCTCACAATCCTTATTATTTACAGCCATACAAATGGATCATTGTTTTATTCTTGCTATTCTGCCCTTTTCCTCCCTCTGGAAGTAGGTGGAATTACACATAAAATTTAATTAATTCAGCTGCACTATTTAGTTAAAAATTACAAAAAGAATAGATATTTTAATTAAAAACATTGCCATAAACACATCCTCTATATGCTGAACCCAATTGAACCCAAGTATATATTGCCCATTTCTGACCACTGAGCTGCCACTTTACTCACAGCAAAGGCAGCACTCTCTTGAGAAACACTCCATATTCATCTCCATCTTGCATGGAGCAACCCTCTCCTGCCTATTCTATATAGCAGTGGTCCTCAAACTTGGCCCTCCAGCTGTTAAGGAACTACAAGTCCCACAATGCATTTGCCTGACTGTGGCTGTCAGACTCCATCATTGCATTGTGGGACTTGTAGTTCCTTAACAGCTGGAGGGCCGAGTTTGAGGACCACTGCTATATAGCATAGCTCCTACTGATTCACCAGTGTCGGTATGTGCAAACGCCTATTCCTTTAATACCAGAGACAACTGGCAACTGCCAACAGCAATACTTGTATTTTATTACTTACATTTTTTCAGCTGCACCCACTCCTCTGGCTGCTGTGATGCAGACCAGGTTTTGATTTTTATGAGTTAAAATATACCAATATAAATAGGAATTACTCACAATTTATACTGAGTATTTAATTGTGCCTTTTCTTTTTTCCTTAAATGTAAGGCGCCACTCGAGCTCAAAGAACATTCATATGCTGCATATTTGCATTCATACATGAATGGAAGCTGTCAGAACTATTTACTTCAATAGCAGGATTCTCCCCAGACTGCAACAGCTCTAGGGTGCTGGTCTGTTCCCATCTTCGGAGGAAGCAACATATGATTGGAGCAGTGTGGATGCCAGCTCCAGCTCAATGGCAGGAAAAGTATTTTTCTAGCCACAATATGAATTTTAATATCATAAACATTTTCACCTGCATACAATTTGGAATGATTAAATATCAGAATGGGCCTATGTTGTGGTGGTTCCAGTGAAGGTATATTGGTACTAGTACATCTGAATAATTAGTGCTCTGCCCACCTGCCTGTATTATGTCAAAGAACAATCCCTAATCCTGATACAGTATTCTCAAACCAAAAACAACCAACACATGCATGGAGATAGCAAAGAATAATGCAACTAACTGATCTTCAACCAAGTATATTTTATCCAAATCTGCCATTATCATAATAAAAAAAGAATCTAAAGGTGGCCATACACGGGCCGATAAAAGCTGCCGACAGACTGAGTCGGCAGATTATTGGCCCGTGTATGGGGCCCTCCGACGGGCTACTCCGATCAATATCTGGCCGAAAATCGGGCAGATGTCGATCGGGCAGGATTAAAAATCCCGTCGGATCGCGGCCTCATCTGTCCGTTGATGCGGTCCTGCGATCCGACCGCCCATATGCCCTGCAATGTGATCCAATCATTGGGCCCTAGGGCCTCAAGGTGGGCATATCGGGGAGAGATACGCTCGTTTGGCGACATCGCCAAACGAGCGAATCTCTCAATGTATGGCCACCTTAAGTGTCTTTTGACAGATGATGAAAGTTGCAGCCAATGAAGAGCTATGTAATCTGTAATGCTGAGCAGATACTGGAGGGAGGGGTTAAACCTTGTGTAGAGGTATGTGATCTGTATCTAGAATACTTGGAAGCTGGGGGTTTCCTGATAACTGATCTTTAAATAATTTGGATCTTCATACCTTAAGGGTTGAACTATATAAACGTTTTCCGATGGATTGTGTCAGAATGACAAAACGCAGGCAACACGTGGTGCTTCGTCTTCCGAAGTTGCCTGGTGAGGAAACTTTGGGCGACTTTGGAAAACAAAGCGCCATGTGTGCTTAGCGCAGGCGACTCTTCATTATACAGGAAGGGAAGACACGCGAAGGCAGTTCAGGGAGATTGTCGCCCAGAAGAACAGAATCTCCCCAAATCTACCCGTGTGTCACTACTATGAGGCAATATTATTTTTACACTGAACAATTCCTTTAACATGAACTTGAAATCAGAGAAGCACTGATTTGGCTACATTTGCTGAGAGAAGGCCATGCAAACTAGTATGTGAATGTAAATGCAAATTCAGCAGAGGGGAAATAAGAAGAGCTAAAGGCCCCCACCTTTTCTACAAACAAATACTGCAGGTCCTCTTAAGCCTCCTAACTTGTTTTAGGTATCTACAAAATAGTGACGTGAGGGTCAAGAAAAACTCAACCCACACCTGACCCTAAACTGCTTCTCCTCCACCCACACACCCGACACTAACCTGGTGGTTTCCCCTCTTTACATAGCCGAGCCCGCCCCATTGTTATATAGTGGGCAGGGCCTGTAAGAGTTTATAATTTGAAGCCCTTAGAGGTGGGGCAGAAGAAGGCCCAAAGATGTTTTGCGGATGTTGCCAAAACCAGTCCAGCCCACACATCACTACTACAAAGCACTTTCCTGGCCAAGCAACATACTGTATACATTTACGGCAGTAGGTAGATCACAGACTGGTAAACACTGCAGCCATTTCAACATTCAACTATATCCTGTTGAGGGACAAAAGCTATAGTTGAACAAAATCTGAAAGGGCCACACTACAAAAAGACCTTGCTGGCCTCAGATCTGAAACGTCAGTGCAGAAAATATATCTCATGCTTTTAAGACTGTATGAGTCAGGTTCCTTTGATCTTACAAAAGGTGTGCGTTTCCGGTAATGGCAAAAATCAACAGAAAACTTGGAACATAATCTATAGCATCACAACAATACTACAGGTGTGGTACTTATTATCCAGAATGATCGGGACTGGGGGTTTTCCTGGATAAGAGATCTTCCTGTAATTTGGGTAACCAATTTTGTTTAATGTATTCATTTAATAATCATTTAAGGCATTAAATAAACCAAGTAGGATTGTTTTGGCTCCAATATGGATTAATATATCTTAGTGGGAATCAAATCCATGGTACTATTATAATTAAAAAAAAATGTTAATATTCATTTAAAATAGAGTCTATGGGAGATGGACTTTCTGTACTTCGGAGGTTTCAGGATATTGGGTTTCCAGATAAGAGATCCCATACATGTGATTTTATGCCCACTTAGTAGATTTTGAAGCTCATCGTATTTAAATAGTTATAAATAGTTAAAACCAGACACAATTTACATCATCCAGAGCTAATTAGCCATTCGTTTTGATGCATGATGCAGACAGCACTGTCTGTATTTTGTGTAGCCATGCTGTAAGTTGCATCTATGTTAATTGATAATTAGCCATTCGACATGTGGATTTTTTGTGCATCTGTTTTTGCCATATGACAACCCATGAGTTTGAATATTAATTCAGTTTGAAAGTGGAGAGGGCTAATTAGCAATTGATCAAGAATGTCTACAGCAATGGGCAACATCTAATGCAATAAGTATCAATATAGCTGCTATAGACATTCTGCGTGCAAATAATAAAAGCAGTAGTAAATTTTACTCTGGGGTTGTAAGCCATAACAACCAATCACATTAGTCTTAGGACAGTTGACCATACTATTTTAATTGCTGATGGGATGCTACTGGGTTCTACTCCAGAGTGAAAACATCACTTGTTTTGTGAATTTGCCCCAAAGAGTTATTTATGAATGCAGTAAGATGTGCAAACTTCAAAATTCAGATACAAAGTGCCATGCTTTTTTACCCACAAAGCAGGATTTTCTTCCCAGAATTCCAATCTAGCTAATTACTTTCTCATGTTGTGGCTTTTTTAAGAGTTCTACCATGTGTAAATGCATTAATTTACAGACCAAATTCTGCCCTATAGTGACATTACTTATGGTACCACAAAGATCTTCCAAAAGCAGTGACCACACAGGATGCATAAAGAAACTCCTGTGTGTAAGAGTGCTATGGGATTGACTAGGCAGTGGGATTATGGGTCAGATAGACTTATCTGTCTCACAAACTGTCATGGTGTAACTGCCCTCAGCAACGTGAGATTTGGTGAGACGATACAAAATTGAAACCTCCACGCTGCCTAAAAGTTGCATTTTTTCATGCATCTGACCATCAATATAATTCAGTAAAAAAAGAATAGTCTATTTTAGTAAAGTGTGGGTTGAGTTTTCCTCGACCCGCACCCGCCCATCCATAATCCGGTCCCCTGTGTCCCCTTTATTTATAGACCCAAGCTCCAATGGGGCAGGGCTAGCACAAGTCTATAAATTGATGGGCCAGAAGCTGTCAGTCACTCTCCCCACCCGCAACCTTAAGTGTTTTTAGGGAAGCCAGCCCGGGCCGGCCCACACATAACTAGTCTATTTATCTTGTTGGATTAAAATGGAGCACAGAGGGTTCCCTTTTCGACAGTTGTGTCAAACCGGAAGGCTATTTTTATTTTAATTCACATCAGATTGTAATTTCAGTTACAGGGAGTCCTTGAGTTACATACACCCGACGTACATACAACTCACATACAGGGGCTATTACAGAAACATACTATGGTTTGATTGACTTTTATTAGCATTTAGCTTTAATAAAACACCTGCCTCAATCCCCTCTGGCATGTATTGTCTACTGCAGAGCACAGAAAGGTAAAAATACATTTGCACAAAAAGATAAAAATAAATACTATTTTAAAACAGTTGCATTTAATAAGTAAATGTATATGTTTTAACTTACAGTACATACAAATTCAACTTACTGTACTTGTACTGCCTGTACATTATATTTAGAAGTGTAATTACATCGGTCTTGGAGGGTGAGATGTGTGGGCATCCAACATGGGCCAAAGTAACCAGCACAGCCACCTGATAATTGAATGGAATTTGGCAGTAACATAACTAGAGGGGGGTGGGCCCTGGTGCGGGACGTGCAGCCAGGCCCCCCGCCCCCATCCGTACGTGAGTGTCGGCCAGGATTCAGTGACGCACCAGCTGCCGGAGGCCCTGGCAGATCTGGCCAGATCATGTCAATTTGTGTGTTGACCAAATCAGGCAAACATTTATGTCCCACTTAAACACATTATCTGTATGTGCACAACCCAGCACTAAACCCCATTTTGTTAATTTCCTCCCATTTCCTCTGCCCTTAAGTAAGCTAAATGGTATAAAACTTCTGCAAGGAACATGAAAGTAACTATAACCCCACTCAGCTTATGTTAATGAGGCTTTTATTATGCTTTTGTGGTAAATTCTCATTCCTGTCCGCCACTTTTATGATTTTTTAGTACAGTGAATCAAACCAACTTACCAAATGTTAAAATACCTATTTTGTGTAAAATATGAAAAAGGGCATCAACAGGCCTGGATTTGTGGAAAGGCCACCTAGGCCCGGGCCTAGGGTGGCAGGATTTTAGGGGGCGGCATGCTGCCCAGCCATACCCACATTGGTTCAGAAAAACTAGTTTTTTAAATTTCCCGTGCGCCAATCCCCATTGCTCCTGATGATGAAAATTTGCAAATAAATGAGTATGGGGGTGACGAACAGCAAAGGGCCTAGGGGTGCTCACCATGTGAATCTGGCCCTGGGCATCAAAATGATTTCTGCCATAAACAAACGTTTTACTTCACTTTAACTGTAATTTCAGGTTAACCCCACTTTTGTGAATGTCCCCTGTTATTTTCTTTCTGGAGCAGGACAGAATAAAGCCCCCATATGGACTTTAAGGGGCAGATTTACTAAAATTCGAATTTGAGGATTAATAAACCCTCGACTTCGAATTTAAAGGGGAAGTGGTCAAATTGCAAAAACATTTGAATGTTTTTTACCAATCGAATGATCAAATATAAAAAATGTGATCGATCGATTAAATTTTAACCCTTCGATCCAATTTTTTATATTCGATCACAAAGAACTTTAAAACACCTATTGGAGCTTAAGCAATTTAGTAGGTCCAAGTTGGGAAACTGGCCTATCGAATTTTTTTTTTTTTTTTTAAAGTACTTCGACCATCGAGTATTCAAATATTCGAATACAATTAAATTTGAATTATTCAAATTAGTTGAATCGGTGAATTTTGTAAATTTGATGGTCGAAGTGACCTATTTGCATATTCGAAATTCGAATCCATTATAACAAAAGGTGATCGAATTTCGAATCCTTCATGTGAATTCAGTAAATGGGCCCCTAAATGTAAGACCCAGGAATAGGCGTAATGGCTGCAGAGTCATGCTGTACACTAGTGCACACAATTCTAGGCATCTCCCAGCTAAGTGGAAGGCTGATCACATTAATGTAATGGGAATTTCCCATCATACATAAAAAGCTTGCTGACTTGGACTCAATAGGATATTAAATGTACTTCAGCTTCCAATTCAATTGTTTCTGCGGTACGTGTGATGGATGGATCTGTAAGCTCCTCTCACAGAAATTGCTGTACAAGGCAAGCAACCTGTTGATCACCAGTGACATGTTCTACAGCTAAACTCTGCAGAGGGGCTGGCTTTAGCATAACATCCATGTAATGAGGATTTATTCCTGAACAAATTGTTTCAACACTTGCCCAGGACTAGATAAGTGTGATCCAGTTGCATTGGCTGATCCTACCAGAAAAGGTGGCCCTACATGGGCACATAAAGTGACTGATATTGGTCGTTTAGACCAATTTGACAGCTTATCTGCCTGTGTATGGGGGCTTCAGACGGGTTTTCCCAATCGATATCTGGCCACGATATTGATCAGGAAGGTTTAATTTCCCCCTGACCAACCTGTCTAAGCCCTCGTTGTAATCTGATTATTTGGCCATACGGCCGAAAGTTCGGGTTACCCCCGATATAGCCCTGTCGTTAGTGGCATATCAGGGAAAGATTAGTTCGTTTGCCGATGTTGCCAAACGAGCGGCTCTTATAGTGTATGTGCAGCTTTGCTTGTCTGTGTTCTACTCAACTAGTTTACTACGACTGATGATGGATCCACACATATAACTCCCAGTACCCCCAAGCATCGTTTCATGCTGGTGGGCTATAGGTCTAGGAAAAGCAATAGCTATATTACAAATGGAATAGTTATAAATGCCACGCACCTCAACAGTCCGGAAAGTCCAAATAAAATAGCAAATAAAGTGATGTGTGAGCTATACTTTCACTATGAGTTGCCAGGGGCTGGATGGCATTATGTGACTGGTGCTCAGCCCAACAGCAGTTTGCAGTTTTGGCTTTTCTTTCTCACCCCCAACACTCCTTCTACTGAGCTGCCCAATTACCACTAGAAGACCCTGCTGACTTGTGTTCAGGCCATAATGCCCCAGCACAGGACAGCAGGAGCAGCAGCAGGAGGAAACAGGGTGCTACTTATAAGGCATGGGTATCTGCAGAATGTAATGGGCAACCCTGAGAATCACATGGTGTGACAGTGGAGGGGGAACTGCGCACTTGTTTCCTCTGTATATCACATGGCTTTATTATACACATGGCATGTAAACAGTGCTTAAAGGGCACAGCTAACATCACCGTTTCCTCCTGAAGAATTTGTGTGCTTCCAAGTGATTAGCCTCCATGTAATAAAGACTTGGGGTACTGTTATGGGTGGTAGCCCCAGGTGTAGCAGCAGGTAGTGAGAGAATATACTATATACTTAGATATATGGCATAGAATAGAAATGAAGCAGCGTTTACTCACACGAAGACGTGGTAGACGAATCCCCAGCCCCGGGGTCTCTCCAGCACGTTGTACAGATAGTTTTGCAGTTTCCGGTACTTGACGTTCCTCCGGCAGCTCTGGCTGCTGTTATAAGAGAGCGGCTTTCCCAGAAGGCTCATGCGGGCGCCCTGCTTCCCCCTGCGGCTTTCGTGTAAGACACCTCCCGCTCCTCCAACTCGGGCGGCATGATCCCCGGTGCCCAGCAATAGCAACCCGTCCCCGCGGTTGGAGTTAAGCAGCACCCTGCTCCCCCGACCCGACTCCACATCCTTCATACCGTAGTATCGCTCTCTGCCTCTCCCTCCGGCGCTGCTCTTCATCCAGAGCCCAGAGCCTCCTTCGTCTCCGGCTCCGGCACCGTGCTTGCGGGGCATGGCATCCCCAGAGAAGCCTGTCCTGGGGGCATACACCGGGCAGGCTGGCAGTGCGTGTGGCTTAGGGCTCGGATCACAGGATTAAGGGGATGCAGTGGGGGACAGAGTAAATATTAGCAACACGAGCCGGTGGCATGAGGATACAGCGGAGACAGATCTTCCTGACTTGCTTCCTGTGCGATTTCTTCTCACAAGTCACACGTGTGGCTTCCTTCTATTCCGGCACTTGCCTGTCAGTACATAGCGACGCTTCCATTGCTTTCCTTTTTTAGCCACACTTAGCGCCCTATTCTGACTACTCTCTCTCTCTGGGAGCACAGGGGTCGGCGCCGGCCCAGATCAACTAGAGCTACTATATACCCGAGCAGGTGCTGCTGCTGATCCCGAGCACAGAAACGCACGACCGTATCCAAGGCAAGGAGCAGCTACACTTCTCAATGCAAAAATTCCAATTCATTCAGTCCCGAGCCCAAGTACAGAGGAAAGTGAACGAGCTAGGGTTTCCCGGCTGTGCTCAACTGACATGTGTGAGTCGGTGCAGAGACAGCGTCACATCCCATGATGCAGCTCAGCAGCGAGATTCCCTTGCTCAGGGCACTCACATAACAAGTGCCATTTGTACATCCAGCGGCTGGGCAGCTGTAGCAGGAGCCGGAGCCAACAGTGGGCGGAGCATAAGCCTTTAGCAACCTGTCACCAGCTGCAGCCGCTACTAACTTTTCCCAATAAGGCAGCTGCGCCCCCTCGGTGCGCTTGCGATTCCCAGTGAACTTGTTTGCTCGGACTCGCTGCTTCTCCCGGTGCTGCTACTGACACGGAGGCTTCTGTGGAGAATGGGGGGTTGTGCTTTTAACGCTGTGAGTAAAGGGGGGGAGAAGCAGCTGGTTGCATTCCACTTCACCGAGGCGACAGCGCTTTTGCCGCTCTCCTTCCACTGGCTGCTCTCTGAGCTTCCTTCTGATTGGCCATTGCCATTCTTCATGTTACCCGTGCGGATGTCTGGGTGCGACTTGCAAGTCACAGGTGCGACCGTTATTGTTGGGGTGTGAATAAATGACATTTCCTAACCCCCAAGGGAAGGGGAAAAAAATCTGCTGGTGATTCTTGGGAAGGGAACTTTTCCATTATCACATAAAATACACACATTAAGCTGATTCTGCTTTATTCAAATGTTCTAACTATATCATTTATTTTAATAGATTCCGTTTTGCAAATGCACTCAGATGCCTGGAGTTTAGTGCTGGCACCTGTGCTAATATCAGTTCTCATGTGTAATATATGAATGTGCTTCCATTTATCTCCTGGTCTAGTCTGATTCAGAACTAGAGGAATGAGTGCATGGTTTATATAGTACAGTGCTGCATTATCTTTTTTTTTTTTACTATCCATGCACTGGCATTCCAAAGTGTCACACACACATTAAAGCTGGCCATAGACGTAAAGATTTTTAAAAGATCCAATGGTTATTGTGAGACCACGATTGTCTCAAAACAATCGTTTAATGCTGGCCATAGACGCAACGATCCGATCATACGAATCGAGGATTGGTAGGATTTTCGGGTCGTGTGTGGAGTGTCCCGACATTTATCTTGCCATGCTGATCCGTCGTTTGGTTCATCGGCCAGGTTAGAAATTTTCTGTCAACCGGCGATCAAATCTTTGCGTTTATTGCAGATCGTACGATTTTCAGTGGGAGACTGTCACTATTTTTATCGTACAACATTCGGATGATCCCTGTCAGGGGCAGAACGTCGGCTGACCTGTGCTTTTACTACTTTATTTGATCTGAAAGTTAGTGGCAGGTTGGGAAATGGAGAAGTCCAATCGGATTTTGCGTCTATGGCCATCTTAAATGTCTGATGTGTCCATCAACTAAAAAGACCATTTCAGGCGATATTGCCAGCAAAACTGAAGGGTCGCTGCCTGCTTGGCCCTGCAAACATAGGTAGATTGCATGGGGAGTCATAAAGATTTTCTAAGCTGGCCGATCAATTTTCAGACCGTTGTCGGACGAAAAATGGTAAAATGTACGATCGTTTGTATCCCACTAAGCGCACGATACTCTGACAGATTGGTCGGACTTCCCTAAGATCGGTCTTTCGGCAGAGAAAGATCATTGCGTCTATGGGGACCTATAAAGACCCCAGTTGTACAGGGCAAACATTGTAACCGTTGCTCCACTTTGCTGCCCATTTACTATTTTCTGAGTATGTTAATGCACATTCATCCCTTAGGTATTAACATGAATAGATTCCATTAAGGAATGCTGCCAAAAGATGCTTGGATTTTAAATATAAATGATCATTACTTGAATCATCATTGGTTCTGTGCAATCTGCAAGTACATTCATATTTCTGGATCCTCCTGTATTCTTTGACAGAAATCAAAGGTGCAAGCATTTATTTCTTACACAGCTTTAAACAAATGACTGATATATTCTACAAAGGTTTATGCTTTGATCAGGTTCCAGTGCATGTAACCTAATTCAACAAAGGTACAGTAGTTCCAATGTGGCTCTGTTACCTATGGCACAGGCAGTATTTTTTGCCATCACGATACCCACAATATATAGGTTAGATACTCTCCAGACTAGTTTTAGACTAGGCTATGCTTCCGCTGCTTTAGGGACGGGTCTCATGGGGGGCAGAGATTGGTAACATGGTTTCAATAGAAAATGCAAGTTTAATCCATCCTTAAATATGATGACCTCAACAGACAGGGTATACAAGACCTTTGCATATTCACCTGAGCTGTAATGTATTTTTTCTTTAGGAAATGTAGGGGGGGTGATTCACTTATCGTTAGAGACAAAAGATATACCTGCATATACATAGCATTATTGCAGTACCTGCATTAGACAAAGCAGATCCATAGCATTGGATGTTAGTGCTGGCATTCTGTTGTCTATGCACATAGAAATAATCTGTTCTTCTGAGAAACACTACTTCATTTTAATGGGTTTAAAACCCCCATGCGCAAATAGGGGTCACTGCCATCGTGACCCTATTACTCCGAAAGCTTCCAATTTTTTTGTTATCAATTACTTTTTATTCATTAACTTTCTATTCAGTTCGTCTCCTATTCATACTGTCTCTCGTTCAAACCAGTGCTTGGTTGCTAAGGAATACAAGACCCTAGCAACCAGGTAGCTACTGAAATTCCAAACTGGAGAGCGCTAAACAAAAAGTAAAGCAACTGAGAAACCACCAAACATAAAAAAAAAAATGAAAACCAATTGCAATCTGTCTCAGAATATCAATGTCTATGTTATACTAAAGGTGAAGTACACCAAGTACAAGTGATTCACCATGAACCTTATGTTTGGTGCCTGAGCTCTCAGATACCACTAGAATGTTGTATTTGCTATCGTATTTTAGATGTAATGGTCTTAAAAGTACACACTGTACATTTAGATTATTTCAGTGTACAGTTTATAGATGCTGAGAACCACATGTGTGTTCATAGACACTGTTGTATTTAATTAAAACACAAGAGCAGCAGGTGCAGTTTGTGTAGCTAAACTGACCTTCTCCTATTCTCAGGAAATGCCCACAGAGATGGGTCACATCAATTGCTGGGAGAGATCACAGTAACACTCTGCTCTATATTTCTCTTCCGGAAACATTATTTTCTCTCCTCTTAAAAGGCTTTACATTCCCATAGATCAGCACCAGAGATAAACTTTAAAACTGTAAAAAAGAAAAGTAGATTTACTATGTTCTAAATCAGTTTTTTACCTTGTCTATAACCAAGTAGATATAATGACATTCCAGCTGTTTGTTAAAGATAATGATTGAGCATTAAAACAGAATTAAATCTGTTTGTTAGGGTTTAAACTACCCTAGCAACCAGGCATTGGTTTAAATAAGAGACTGGAAAATGAATAGGAGA
>CM044439.1:98155755-98171021 GCA_024363595.1 Xenopus borealis
TCAGTATATAAACATGGCATTTTTAGCCCTATTCATTTTTAGGGTTTAGTTCTCCTTTAAGCACCTCACCTCCTTTAAACACCACACTAATACAGACCTCGTACCACAGTCAAACCAGAACTAATTGTCCTGAATTCAAACAGGTTTGACCACCATGGGTGCAAGTAAGGATTTACAACATAAAATAGCTTGTAATTATATTTATATAGCAAAAGGAATAACCCAGAAACGTTGCCTAGTCTTAGGCACTAATAAAAACAGAATTTTAGCTAGTAGCTTGTAGACTGTGGTTAGATCATGCATTAACTGCCAAAAATATCCTGTATATGATCATCTTTAGGTCTATTCAGTGGCATAACCAGATATTACTGGGACCCACAACAAGTTATTTTTCAGTCCTCCAAAATGTATAGCAGGGTCTGCTTCCTCTGTAGTTATGCCTCTGGTTTGCTTGTTATTTTGCACTTCCTCTTATTCAAATTGGTACATTTGTTTAAAGAAGTGTTGTGCCATTTTGCATCTTCACCCACATGCCTTGAGGCTGGGCCTTATCATGCGTGACTAGTTGCTTTACCCTTTAAAAACTTGTGGGCCAAAAAAAAGTGATTAAACCTTGCTTATATTCAAGTTGGAATGGATTTAAATAATAACCTAATTAAGACCTGTATCTGTTTTGCCACATCTAGAAGAATAGTAGCTAAGACAAGCACCTACCTAAGATTTTTATGTTACAAAAAGTTTTAGTAGCATCACCCTGCCTACTCCATGAAGAGTTATTTTGCCAGTGCAATATACAGTAGGTGATACAGGAGCTTATGGGCTGAATAGGCTTTGATGCACATCTTCAATGTATCTTTACCTTACCCTCAATTAATGGCCATAACACATTTAGAGTTTTTCACGAAGAATTCCCATTTTTAAAGTGTAAATGAAGACAATGTAACTTCGTTATATCTGTGCCACAATTTTAAAGTGCAAATTCAGAATACGTCGCCCTGATTACTTGGACATAAAGGTACTCCTGTATCTATTCTCAGGGAAAAGGAAGTGGATTGTCCTCCAAAGAACCTTTTTAATGAAATTAGATTTTAAGCAAAAAATTGCACATTAGGGCAGCTAATCAAGTTGATAGGCACATATGAATCACCGTAACTATGGCATGTTGATAAGCCTTGTGATTTGCAAGCAGTTTGCCATGCACTTATAGTAAAGACCTTTGTGTACTAGAGCTGTGGAAATCTGTAGGTAAGTGAGACAACGCTAAGTAGTAATATATTTAAACATTTTTTGGTTGTTGTTGAATTTTGTTATTATAATAAAGCCCGCCATTTGCATCCCCATGGATCAGCTAATTATGTCACCTTCGGAAAAGTCAATCATATTCCAAAAAAAGCTGAATAAGTGCAAAGAAGATCCACCGTGACACAATGGGATTATGTAATAAAAGGCGCTAAATTTACCCAGTAGCAGTAAACCATAGCAACCAATCAGCAGGCACAATTTACCTGTAACATGTTTTAAAGCTTGTTTAAAAGTTTATTGGTTGCTCTGGGTTACTGCCCAAATACTACAATTTTAGTGCATTTTATTACACATAGTGGTATGGTTGTTAACATAATTCGAAAATATTCTGCACATCAAAAACAGTAAAGAAAAGATGGAATACCTTGATATTTTTAATTGTTATTTATGTGTAAAATCTTTTTTATCCAATATAAGGCCTTTAGCACTGGGGGCACATTTCAGGTGCCTTTCTTGCTATAGTAATTTTTAAAACCTGCTTAAAAGGTACAAATTCACCCCTTCTGCCACCTATAGAATAATATGATTGTATTGCCGCTTCTCAATGTCACTGACATGGCCTAACAAGATCCAAGCTGAGGAGATCCTGTGAACAAATAAGAAGGCCTTCATCATTACCTTCGTACCGTATAACCTCTGCAAAGAAACTGTATAAGATCCTATAAGAAATAAGCTCACACATTGCTTGTCACCCATTAAGAAATTATCTAGCATCCCCTAGTGGTGGATCTTTTATTTTTGCCTGGAAAAGACTGATTAAAACAGCCTTGCTATGATTGTACAATGTATATTTATGTATATATATCCCTATAAAAGTGCATGAACATCAAAAATATTTAAAGATCACATAATTATATTTAATTCTGAGATTAACTTCATAACAATACTAACACTATTGTTGACAATTTTAGAAGCTATTAAAATAAATAGCAATATATTCCTTTTTATTACAGCATGCTTGGGACCTGGAGGTTTTCCGAACAATGAGTCTTTCCTTAATTTGGATATCCGTACCTTATGTCTACTAAAGATAATTGAAATATTGAATAAACCCAATAGGATTGGTTTGTGTCCAAGAAGGATTAATGACTTTTGTTTGATCAAGCTCAAAGTACTGTTTTATTATTACAGAAAAAAAGGAAATTCAGGTATGGGATCCATTATCCAAAAAGCTCTGAATTACAGGACATTTCGTTAAGACTTGATTTTAATCTTATAATTAAAAAAACTATTTTTTTTTTTCTCTGTAATATAACTTTGTACTTGAACCCATCTAAGATATAATTAATCTTTATTGGAGGCAAAATCAAAGTTTATTGGGTTTATTTAATGTTTAAATTATTTTTAGTAGATAAAGTATGGAGCTCCAAATTACAGACCCTTTTTGCAGGTCCTGAGCATTTTGGATAACAGGAAAAATACTTGTACTTTAAAAAATATTGCATTATTTGATTTAAACAAAGTCTATGGGGGAGGGCCTTCCAGTAATTCAGAGCTTTCTGGATATCAGGTTTCTGGATAATGGATCCTATATCTGTAGTTTTAAAAATGACAGCAGCATGGGTACAGGTGGAAACAATAGAGGGGAGGTACAGCTGTAATGCAATCCTATCAAGACATTATAGAGAATTGTATACAAAACATTATTGTATCACATATCATCAGGTTGACAATAGCAGATGTGTCTTCAACCAGGCAACCCATATCCTAGCAAATTTATTAGACTGTACTTGAGATTTGTATGTAAGCTTAATCAAAGGGAGTATTTTATTAATTATTCTATCCAGGTGGCTTTCTTTGGGGAAATGGTGGCTGCTCTTAGCATTAAAAAAATGGGATGTCCCAATCCATAATGTTGGCTGAGCTGGCTTTAAGCAGACCATTTTGGAGGTATTCTCATTCAGTGCAGTATTTTGGTCTGGTGCTGCTCTATGCATCGGACATCACTGCATACCATTGGCACATTCGCAGTACAGAAATGTGTGGAAGTGATGAAATTCACATGCATATATAAATATATGTATTCCATGTATGCATACGTATACTATATATACGGAAACTCTTGGAAAAATGGTTCTGAAGCATTGCAGGAAAGATTTTGTTAATGTGATCTAGTGAGCAATGACTAATCTGCTTAACAGTGAATCTTCACAGGGTCAGAATGACACCTACCTACAGCACTATTACCTCAAGGTTTGAAGATCACTTTGTCATCCCTTAACGACAGTAATAAGTGTAATTTTCATTCAGTGAAGTGAACCCTCTGCCTTTTCATGGTAGTTAATAGCTTATTATTTATTTAAGTAAATCATGTGAACAGCATTGCACATGAAGGGGAAATTGCAAATGTAATATAAGCTTGAAAATACTGAAATACAAAATATTTTCTAAATCTAATCAAATAGAAATTATGACCTGTTTCCAAAATAATAAAATGACTCTTTACCATCCCTCTGGGGGGGTTCCTTTTGCCTAGAAGTTATATTAGCACTCGCTTTTAAAATCACCAGAAATACTCACTCTCTATATGACAGGATTTGTCATTTGTCTCAGTTATTTGGTTAGATTTTGTTTGTGCTGGAGTCAGTTATTATAGTTAGAGCTAACATGTCTGCTATAAAAGGGAGACCCACCCAAAAAGGATAGATTGGATATAGCTGTCAGTCAAAATTTGGCATCCATCTCCAGCAACAAGACAGAATGAAGAGAAACAGATGATAAGAAAGGAAAAGTGAAGAAAAACTTAAACATTTCAGAAATTATACACCTTTTTTTCATTGATTACATTTAAATACGTTTCAGTGTGATGAAACGTATACAAAAATTTTAATTTTTGTGATATTTCCCATTTCAGATGACATTATACCAGGGTTTGGAAACATAGCCTAATATATGTTTTTTTTTGTTTTTTTAATTTTGTGCAAAACAAGTATTAGAATACAAAATACAAGTAAAACAATAAACATATAAACAATAAGTAATAAAGCATTGGTGGTTCCATGTTAGGTTAGGTAATGGGAAGTAGGGGAAGGGAAGGGTTTGGGGGACAGTGGGATTGGGCCATTGACCAAACAGATCCTTATTGCACCATTGTGTTCAGGAGGTTAATGAGGGTTCATATCCATGTTTGTTTCCTGGCAGGAAGTCCATGTGTCTCAAATCTTATTGAATTTTTCGGAGCATCATCTGCCAATGTACATTGACAGTGCATCATTAACTCATTTTTTCCACAATGATATTGTGAGAAGTTCTTGCGATTTCCATTTTAGATTAATTGCTTTCCTGGCCTAGAAAAGGAGCATATGAAACAGTTGGCGGTTGCTTTGGCCCTGCATGAGTTGGTCTATATGTCCCAACAGGAGCACCTCTGGAGACTTGACCGCTGGAAATGCTAGATGGTTTGTAGGAATTTGGCAACATTGTCCCAGTATGCATTAATCAGGGTGCAGGACCAGAAGACATGCAAGTACCTGGGTTTAATTGACATTTATAGCATAGATTGTCTGGGGCCAGGACCATATGGTGTAAATGTGCTGTTGTGTAATATCTCCTGTGAATCATTTTGTACTGGAAGAGCATGTCCACAATACTAATTACCGTGGATATGAAGGTATCTGTGATATCATCCCAATCATCAGTGTCCATTGTGGGAATGTCCTGGACCCATTTATTGAAGCAAGCTTCATATGGATTGCCTCTCTGGACATTTAGCAAGTTATATACCATTACTCTAATATATGTTTTCTAATTTAAAAAAAAAAAAGTAAAACTCTGCGTAATTATATTTTATATTTATGTGAATTGTATTTCTAATAATGCACTTATTCTTACTTATAAATGCAGTGAACCATTGTTTGTTACTACTAATTTATTGCTGCTGCACAGTGTTTTGCCCTCAAGGAGTGCTATACAAATAAAAATATACATACATACATTTTCACTACAATCCCTATCTCTATTTAAAATTCACTTTCCAAGAAAAAAATTTCTCTTTTTATCTGCCTTCTCAAGCTCTTTGGGCACCAATATAAAAAATACTGTCCTGGATAGAAATTGAGAAATCCCTACACAAAAAATTCACACACTCGAAACACACATACCAAAATGCACAATCATAATAAGGCACAAACTACCACTAGGGGAGCCACACATGCACCTGTTTTGAGCACAAACATTGGATAGATTTACTAAATACTCTTATTACTGCAAATACAGGGCTGATTTGGCCTAACTGATACCAATCAGATCTCACCCACTTTTCTTGCGTCTGAGCAGGTTGGGGGGAAGCTACATCAGCTTAATTTCAAAGTTAGCAGCAGTGCCCCTGCGGATATGCTGTAATGCATGCATGGTTTCAGGAAAAATATTACATGAAAGCAACTTTGATTGTGACTGTTATTATGAGTAATGGGGGTTAATTCTCAGCTTTAAAGATCATGCTTTAGTAATACTCTGAACTATTCTGTGACATACAAATGGCATGTGTGCCATAGGAAAGGGATACAGTTATGGAACCTGTTATCCAGAATTCACGGGATCTGGGGTTTTCCTTATAACAGATGTTTCTGTAATTTGGATCTCTATAACTAAAGTCTACTAGAAAATCATGTAACCATTAAATAAACTCAATAGGCTGGTTTTGCTTCCAATAAGGATTAATTATATCTTAGTTGGGATCAAGTACAAGGTGCTGTTTTATTATTACAGAGAAAAAGGAAATCATTTTTCAAAATTTCAGAATTCTGAGTTTTCTGGACAACTCTGGATTCCAGATAACAGATCCCATTCATTACCTGTTCTACACACAGTAATTATTACACTGCATGGAGTTTGATAGGCACCATTAACGTTTACTTATTAATGACATGGTAATTAGCATATTTAGTGACAAGCTTGTCATGTTTAATATTGTTTTATTAATTTTTTTTTAAAGTACAGAACACACACTGCTACACTGAGAAAATACAATTTATAGACCTAGCTAAATATTGCACAAAAAATAATATATCAGGGGATGTAGCATCGACACTTTGATCCTTTCTTTTTTTAAACACAATGCAATTACCCGGTCGCTTGGCAATTTGTGTAAAATGACATATTGCTTAGCTAATGTTTGAAAAACAGAGACTCTAACAAGCCCTGTGGGGCCTAGAATCAATGACTAACTGTGAGACGATCTGCTACACTTCAGATTTTTTACTTCACACAACCTGCAAGTCACCAAGATAGACAGTGCTGGGTATTTTATAATGTTATTAGAGATAAGAAGAAAAAAAAATACCTTTAAGGCAAAATCTGTGCAAACAGTTTAAAATGGTTCAATTAGATCAGTGCACATTACTGTACTAAACAGACAACATACAATAAGAATAATTTTTTTTGTTATTAAATGCAAGCTCATATTATGATGAGTCACTTGTTATTTTGTGTCACATTATGTTGTACTAAACCCCCTCTAATGCAGCTTGTTCCATTGCGTTAACAATTTAATTAGATATCACAACATAATGGGAAATCAACAAGTAAAGCATTCTTTCACTTTGAGTTGTCTTATAAATGAAGGAATTAATAAAGATTCCAGATATGCCGGGAAGCCAGGTTAGTATGGTACATCAGCATTTGTGTTCTGTTGTCATGGTATAGGCACATCAATATCTACTGTTGCCTAATAGGAAGACAATTTTTGAGCATGCAGCTGTAAAAAAAATCATAAAAATAGTTTGTGGAATCCTCTGCTAAATCCTTTTAAAACATTATGCCTTTGGAAAATGATGATGAAAATGATGATGATGATATAGCCTCAGAGTTATTGATTGTTATTGTGTTTTTTCCGGATAATGGATCTTTCCGTAATTTGGATCTTCATATCTTTAGGGGCAGATTTACTAAGGGTCAAATTTCGAATGGCAAATAAATTCGAAATTCGACCAGGGAATATTGGGGAATTTAAAAAAATTTAATTTGAATTCTTTTAGCGCAATTCGATCGATCGAATGATCGATTAGGGAACTTAATTCGAATTCGATTGAATTCGATTCAAATTTTTGAACGATTTTGAAACGATCGATCTAATTTTTCCTATTCGATCTTAGGGAATGATCCCCATTTCGGTAGGTTTAATCTGGCGAACTAGGTGATTGAATTTAAATTTAAAGGGGAAGTATTTGACCATCGAATATTCGAATAAAATGAAATTCGAATATTCGAATAAAATTAAATTCGAATATTCGAATCATTCGAATTTGAATATTCGATGGTCGAATTTGCCTAATTTGCATATTCAAAATTCGAATTCGAATCTTTTTGAAAATTCGATTGACTATTCAAATCCTTCATGTGAATATATGTGAATTTAGTAAATCTGCCCCTAAGTCTACTAGAAAATAATTTAAACACTTAGGGGCAGATTTATCAAATTCACATGAAGGATTCGAAGTTCGGTCGAATTTTCAAAAAGATTCGAATTTTACAATGTTTTTGAAGATCACTTCGACCAGTGAATTTTGAAAATTTTTATAATTCAAATAAAAATCTATTTGAATATTCGACTATTCAACAGTCGAATTACTTCCCCTTTAAATTTTTATTCGACTGCCTAGTTCGCCAGATCAAAGTTACCAAATTGGGGTTCATTATTTTTGATCGAATAAAAAAAATTCGATTGAATGGAACGATTCGAAAGATTTTCTCGTTCGATCGAATTTTTGCTATTCGATGGTTCCACCAATCGAATAGTGGTAAAATCCTTAGAATTCGATATTCGAATTCGAAGGATTTTCATTCCCCAACAATTCCCAACTATTCCCATGGTCGAATTCGAAGGTTTTTTAACCCTCGAATTTGACCCTTAGGGACAAATTTACTATTATTCCCCAAAAAATATTAGTTTTTCCTCGATATTCAATTAGTTTTAGGCTACCCTTTTATTCGATCTTCGATCATTCAACGATCGAATAACGATCATTCGATCATTTGAATGAATTATTCGATCATTCGAATGATTCGTACGATCCTATTCGATCAGGACTTAGCCTCAGAAGCCTATGGGAGGGTTCCCATAGGCTTCTATTACAATTCGGTAGGTTCAGTCTGGCGGTAGGTTCAGTCTGGCGAAGTAGGCAGTGGAAGAAATTAAAAATTTTAAATCCTTCGCTGATCAAATGATCGAACAATCGTTCGCTATTCGATGATCGAATAAGCCAAATTTGCATATTCGACCAATCAAATTAATCCTACGAACGGAATTCAATAGAATTCGATCGAACTTTGATCTATTCACGTGAATTTAGTAAATCGGCCCCTTAGTAAATCTGACCCTTGGGGCAGATTTATCAAATTCACATGAAGGATTTGAAATTCGATAAAAAATAATCGAATTCGAATTTTCGAATTTTTTTGAAGACCACTTTGACCAGTGAATTTTGAAAATTCAATCGAATGACTCAAATAATTTGAATAGCGGTAAAATCCTTTGAATTCGAAGGATTTTCATTCCCCAACAATTCCCATGGTCGAATTCGAGGGTTTTTTAACTCTCAAATTCGACCCTTAGTAAATCTGCCCCTTAATAAAATCACTAGGCTGCTTTTGCTTCCAGTGAGCATTAATATCTTAGTTGGATCAAGTACAGTGTACCATTTTATTATTACAGAGAAAAAGGAAATCATTTTTAAAATTGGATTATTTGGATAAAATTGAGTCTATGAGAGACAGCCATAATTCAGAGCTTTCTGGATAATGGGTTTCCGAATATAGGATTCCATACATGTAATACAAAATACATTTAAGGCAAACATTGTGCAAGGAGATAACATTGTTAAATTAAAATACCACATGAGATAACAAAGTTTCCAAATACCTTGTAGGTAAGGAGAAAAATATACATGTTCTGCTTATATTAAAAAACAAAATCCATGTGCAAAATCCAAGCCAGTGTTCAAGTATGTGTGCATGCATGTTCAGTATGGTTCACATTTTACAATTGATATTATAACTTCACCTCATTTTATACAGAGTTTGCCTTTGGTATTGGTTCCAGGATGTTTGACAAACATGTCCACAGTAAGTAATGTGAACTAAATAAACAGGTTCTCATCAACATTTCCAGGATATTTGCCCTGGGTTTACCATATGTGCATGAACACACATCCTAGAAGGAGAGTTGCTTTTAGCTTTGTGATTGCTCTATAATTGTCAGGACAGCTGTCAGTCTCTAATAATAATTATTATATACTATACACAGGGTTGTTTTTGAGGGCAGGGCTCCAGGCTGGCCACCCCACAGCACTAATGCAGAAAGCACTTTTAATAAGCAGAAGTTTGGCTCTCAGAGGTACCCGGAGCAGATTATTGGCACCACTGTTAACCTGATGGACGCTGCCACTGCCATGACTATACATTTACATTTATCTATGCTACAATTTATACAAATGATAACATTCCATGCAACAGAATAAGCAATGTTTACTCTCTAAATGATTTATAGCTACTATGATCCCTTCTATTTTCTATCCATCATGAAAGGAACTACTGTATAGATAAATCAGTCAAAGAGGGAATTGATGTTATATGAACATTCTATTAGGAAATGCAGCCTCACGTAGACCAAGGGGCAGTTTTATCAAAGGTCAAATTTCGTGTGAATTGTTTTAACTCGAATAAATTTGAATGTACTCACAACTTGAATGGGAGGTTATTTATGAAAAACTCGAACGTCTGATATTCAACGAACGACCCGAAAATCGAATTCAAATCGAGTTTTCCTCCACAAAAAAAAAAAAACTTGAATATCAGGAAGGCAATTAACATCTTTAAATGGTTCAACAGATCTATGCCATTGATTGTAAATATTTGAATTAGAACTGTTTCCAGGGTTGAGGTGTGATAAATCTCACATTAAAATTCAAATTAAAAATCTGCCCCTTTAAGAAACTAATACTAGTAGGCCATCTATCCTAATGGAATTCCAATAGATTCACAGTATAGGAACACTGTCAGAATTTTACAGATCATTAACTTATATTGTTCTCATTGCAGAAAAGAGAGATTATTGTTTATCAGTTTATACAAGCATAGACATTAACATTATGATTTTGTTTTGTGACCTGTCTGTTATGGACAAGACCATCTTGATTTATGTCCCACTGTTTGGAATCATTTTGCTTTTAAAGGACAATGAAAGTGTAAAATAGAATAAGGCTAGAAAAGCTGTATTTTGTATACTAAACATAAACATGAACTTACTGCACCACAAGCCTAATTAAACAACGATTTATGCTTTCAAAGTTGGCCACATCTTGTAAACATCTTTGCAAGACCAAGTCTGTGCACATGCTCAGTGTGATCTGGGCTGCAGGGATCATCATAAATGATCAAAACAGCAGAAGTCAAATAATATTGTTAACATAATGTTAATGTCTATGCTTGTATAAACTGATAAACACTAATCTCTCTTTCTGCAATGGGAACAATATAAGTTAATGATCTGTAAAATTCTGACAGTGTTCCTATATAGTTCTATAGTTCCTATAGAAGCCAATACAGCAAGACTGACTGAATATACAGACTGCACTGGGTCCTGTCATGTAATCTAATGTGGATTTTATAGTTTTTGTATTGTTTAATCAAAACCAGTGGCTGCAGCAATATAATCCTCCAAATAGAATCCCAGTATATCTGTTTAAATCTGGCTCCATGGTCTTTGTCCCTGCAGCGGGAGTTGGAAACAGTAAAGGGGATGTAAAGGCAAAAATAAAATCTAATACAAAACCCTACACAATAGCTGACTGCTCTACAGCTGGTATATCAAATGTAGAAAGTAGAGTCTGGCACTTGCAGATTTACTGCAATTCAATTTATTAGCACAACATGTTTCGGGCAAAGGACCTTTCTCAATTGTATTACACCAGAAAAAAACTGAAAATCATAAAGGCTACAAACATTTTCAGATGGTTCAAGGCACACCTGTCATTGACTTCTACATGACCTCGACAAGTTTTAGCTGGAGTATTTTCAGATTCAAGCTATTTCTGGCTTCGGCTTCAAGAACAATGAAATATTAGTTCTAATCAGTTGCTTCTCCATCCCTTTCTCTGTTGGGTGATTTTCCAGTAACCTGTGCATACCCTATGTATTCTATTTCTGTTGCTATGTGACTGTTATTTTAAAATGAATTTAATTTTTTACAATACTGTACAAATAAGTAACTGTTTCTATTAGCAGAGGTAAAAAGTTATCTAAGGTTGGGAGGAAATGACTTTTAAAGATCATCTCGGTGATGGAATAACAGACTAGAGCAGGGCTATTACTGCATTGTTGAAATGATAAAAGCATAGGAAGTGTTTTATGATAGAGTTGTTAGTTGTACACTGAGAAAAGCTTTCAGAGAAGCTCTATGAAATAGCTCCTGGGATATTGGTGAAATGTAATTATATAGTCTAGAGAATCATGCTCTGTTTTTCTAAATGTATTTTTGATGCGCCTAAACAAATGAGGAATAAAAAAAATATATAACATGTTGTTATACTTTTCCTGTTTTTCTAAAATTTAAATGACATGAAGTAGTTTTGCTATCCACCATTTCTTGTTACATAGTTAAATTGGGTTGAAAAAATACAGGGTCCATCAAGTTCAACCCCTCCAAATTAAAAACCCAGCATACATACACACACCTCCACTCTTTCACACAAACCATATATGCCCATAGCTATACTAACTGTAGAGTTTAGTATCAAAATAGCCTTTGATATTATGTCTGTCCAAAAAATCATCCAGGCCCCTCTTAAAAGCATCAACAGAATCAGCCATCACAACATCACTGTCCTCACTGTGAGGAACCAACTACGCTGCTTCAAATGAAAGTCCTTTTCTTCTAGTCTGAAGGGGTGGCCTCTGGTGCGGTGATCCTCTTTATGGGTAAAAAGGTCCCCTGATATTTGTCTATAATGTCCTCGAATATATTTGTAAAGTGTAATCATGTCCCCTCCCAACCGCCTTTTTTCCAGAGAAAACAACCCCAACCTGGACAGTCTCCCCTGATAATTTAAGTCTTCCATCCCTCTAACCAGTTTAGTTGCACGTCTCTGCACTCTCTCCAGCTCATTTACATCCCTCCTAAGGACTGGAGTCCAAAACTGCACTGCATACTCCAGATGAGGTCTTACTAGGGATCTATAAAGAGGTATAATTATGTTTTCATCCCTTGAGTTTATATTCTCAGTAGAATTTCAGTAAGCCTATCATTGTCTATCTTAACCTTATACGGTTTGATACAGTAGTTGAAGGAGCAGTGAAAAAGTTGACTTTTTATGTTTTAATCATAAAAAATTATGTTATTTCCTAAGCTAAAGAGAACAAGCAGGGAAGCTGAAGCTACTGCATGTTTTGTCCTTGTGATGCAATAGTAATACTATCAGTCAGGGCTGGGCCAAGCCAGCCCGCTATCCTTGCGCCATGACTTTGTGGGCGACTTTATGCACAGCCAGCAGGAGAAGGGACAGAGGTGAGAGAGTGACTGAGAGGCGGTGGGAGTAATGGAGGGGGGGGCAGCGACAGAGGGGAGGGTGCGGGAGAGAGTTTGAGGGAGAACCAAAGAGGGCTGAAAAAACTGACATGGGGTAGGTAGAAGGCAATTTAAGAGGTATCTGCCTAGTGCCCCCCTATCGTTGCGCCTTAGGCAGGTGCCTTTTCTGCCTAACAGTTTACAGATGATCCTACTGCATAAAGGATTCTAATTATCTGCATCACAAGTGCCAACCATGGAGTAGCTTCACTTTCTCTGTTTGCTCTCTTTAGCTCAAGATATATTAAAAATATTAAAACAATCATGTTAGATAACTGCCCCATTAATACATTTCTCAGCTGCCCAGCATTCTCCCTAAATTGAAATACAAAATCAAATTCAATCAGTTTAAAAAAAAGGGAGGCAATGAAAATTCATTTTGAAGATGTATTTTAGCCAAAGGTTAGAAAAAATAGAAAAAAAAAATGATTTGTGATATTTGGAAACAAAACATTTTGTGAAGGTGATGTACTTTTTAAAGGTATACTATTGGGACTTAGAAAAAATGTGACATTTTTTTTTCAACCTCCTATCTATTGTATTGAACTTCGCCTGGTCTGACCAGGTGAAGTAAAGTCTAGCGTAAGTGCTAACGTTCAGGAAAATGTTCATCTTAGTGAATTTGCAGAGTTACGATCCTTCGTCGGTGCACAACTTCGCCTGGCGTAAGGGTGCGAAGTTGCACAAGTCTATATACTTCGCTATCGAAAATTCACCAGAGCCAGTGTTAGTGAATTTGTGAAGTTCCGATTTGACGTCACGCTGGCGAATTAGCGCTAGCGTTAGACGCTTCGCGCTTTAGTGAATCTGCCCCTTAGTTGAGACAGAACAGACAAAACCAAAATGTGTAAATCACATATAGAAATGAGACAGAGAATAATGTAACAATAGCCCAACCTGTATAAATAATATACTGGTGACTGTTATTATTACATTTATTTATAAAGTGCTAATATTACATAATGCAATACATAGTATGGGTACAAAATAAATGACAAACATATACATTAGGTAATGAGAGTCTTGTCTTGATTAATATGGCTTCCAGTTTTGCTCATTGCATAGTGTACACTTTGAAAAGAGACATTCTACACAAAGCAAACAAAGTAATAAAAATATTTTTAAAAAGTACTTAAATTACACTATAAAGTACTTACACAAATCTTGAAGGCAGCACTACTATTGGGCGAATGAGCTGGATAGGGCCCATCAAAAGGATCTTTGCCCTGGGCTACATTTTGCAGCAATGCTGAGAAGCTCTAGTTCAGCAACAGCTGTAAATTTCCATTTAACAATTTTGATTTAGAGCTAAAAATGGAGGATATAGTCAAACCTGCATTTTTAGGGTCCTTGAAAACAGGACATGAATAAAAAAAGGGACAATGTGAATTCAGAGTTTCCAATTCCTGGCTTGTATTTAAAGTTTTCAAAACTTTACAGCAGCATTTTCACTTTATTATCCCAGCAGAGTATTTCCTTTACATTTTTACGTGTATTATCAAAGGCCAGGAAATCTCACATTTATGAATTTAGTAATAAACATATAATTGCTCTGTGTAGACAGAAAATATTCTAATGGTTAGCCAAATAATAGCTATGTAAGTTGCATTGCGTATGAGTAAATGTAACAGTACAGAAAAAATGATTTGCTATTATTCCATGATTTTACAAGGCTTAATAGCTGTTGTAACATCCCCTAGAAAGCTTTTATGCATACTAATCTATGGTCTTTACAGAATTTTAGATATTCCATGTTTTGTTTAATTTGCTTTTCTTTGTCAAAATAACTTGATAATGTAACTATTAAACTTTGATATTATTGTCTATAAAATTAGATAGATTACAGTTAATAATACATTGATCGTGTCCAGCATTACCTATAGAACACAGTACAGGACAAAGATTTTTAGGCAAAGTAAATATTTGAAAAAGAGGGGTTGTGGGTGCACTCCAAAGCTAAGTTAAATTGTGTTTAAATATAATGGAAATGCTACTGATTTGGCCAATTAATCAATGCACATTCCCGGGTCCCCTTCTCATAAGCAATTCAGTATATATAAAAGTGCATGTGTTTACAAAAACAGGACTTTTTAGTTACAAAGTTATGATCATAAAGTTGATAAGCCCTTAACTTGGTTACCTCGGGTCATAGTATAAAAATTCTTGCAGGCTAAGCTTCATGTGGTTTGTGGCACCATCATACCAGCCCCTTTTAAACTATGCATTTAGAAAGTGGGCGTTGGTTTGGGCAGTTTCTCTCTTTAAAGGCGAATTCAACCCCGCCGGTGCTAATCCCCTCCCCCCTCCCACACAGTAGGCACCCCTCCTCCCCCCGGGCTATTGTCCCTAACTTGTATATTACCCAAAAGTGCAGGTCCCTTCGTGCAGGGTCACAGGCGCCATC
>CM044439.1:98174133-98205491 GCA_024363595.1 Xenopus borealis
GTTGCTAATATGATAGGGCGAAGTCCAAGCCGCTTCTAAGCGAGCCCATTTTGTGGGAGCGTATGGTTGCAACCATGCTGATGTTTGGCGTAAGTGTGCTGCTTCATAATATTTTCTTATATCCGGTACTGCAATGCCTCCCTGGTTTTTCCCTGCTAATAGGACTGAGTGCGCTATTCTGGGTTTTGTTGTTCCCCATATGTATTTGAATATTGATTTTTGTATTTGACTCTGTTTAGAAGCAGGGATATGTACTGGGATGGTCTCAAAGAGATATAGCAATTTGGGTAAAATGGTCATTTTAATTGCAGCAATACGCCCAAACCAAGATATATTGTATGTTTTCCATTCTTGCATGTCTTTCGTAATTTGAGTTATTAGAGGTGGAAAGTTTGCTTGATATAGCTGGTGATAATGAGGGGTCAGCTTAATACCTAAGTATTTTATGTATAATGTTTGCCATTTATATTTAAAATCTTCCTGGAGAGCTCTTTTTGCTGCTCCAGTAAGGTGAAACGTAAGGGCTTCGGACTTCGTCCAATTTATCTTATAGCCCGTTACTTGGCTGTATGTCTGTAGTGTGCGGTGGAGATTGGGTAATGATATGAATGGGTTACTAAGTGTTAATAAGACATCGTCTGCGAATAGTGATATTTTGTATTCTTCTGTGCCTACCTTTATCCCAGTGATGTCTGGGTGTTCCCTTATTTGAATGGCTAGTGGTTCTATACTTAGGGCATAGAGCAGGGGGGAGAGCGGGCAGCCCTGTCTGGTGCCGTTTCTGATGTGAATTGGCGAGCCCTCGTCCCCATTCATTTTTAAATAGGCTGATGGCGTTGTGTAAAGCGATCGGACCGCTTGGAGAAAGTGCCCTTGGAATCCCATAGTTTGGAGAAGTTTAGTCATATATGCCCAATTTAACCGGTCAACGGCTTTCTCTGCGTCTAGACTCAGGACTACAGATGGAATTTTTTGAGTCTGAATAATATCTATAAGATCTATCGCCTTGCGGGTATTGTCTCCTGCTTGCCTTCCCACCACAAATCCCACCTGATCTGAATTGATCAGTCTGGGTAAAAGTGGGGCCAAACGTTGAGCTAATAATTTAGTGAAGATTTTTAGATCGCTATTTAGTAGTGCTATGGGCCTGTAGTTCCCGCATTGCGTTAGATCCTTGCCTTCTTTAGGTAGAAGAGTTATATATGATGCGAGCATAGTGTTTGGAATTTGCTCTTTTCCCTGTAAGAATCTGTTATACAGATCTGCCAAAATTGGTGCTAATATTGTCTGGAAGGTCTTATAATATGTGTTAGTGAACCCATCAGGCCCTGGAGATTTATGTAAGGGGAGGGTTTTCAGGATTCCCAATACTTCTTCCTGGGTAATTTCCTTGTTTAGTTCCTCTTGCTCTTCCCTCATCAATTTGGGTAAGGGGCATCTGTCTAAGAATTGGTCTATTTGTTGTAGTTTTTTAGTGTTCGTGTGTGTTGTTGTGGGAAACAGATTGTATAGTGTTGAATAATATGAGTGGAATGCTTTCGCTATTAGCGTTGGATTATGTGTGGTTTCCCCAGTCTTAGATTGGATTGTTAAGATTTGTGATTGTCTGTTGCGTTGTCTTAGTTTATTGGCCAGTAGTGTATGGGCTTTGTTCCCCATTTGGTAGTATTTCCTTTTTGTCCAGATCAGTGTTTTCTCTGCTTCCAATGTGGCAGTTTGTTTTAGGGAGAGGCGTGTGTGCTGGATCTCCTGTAATGTTTTAGGGTCTGGGTTGTTTTGATATTTAGTTTCTAGTTCAAATAGTTTAGATTCTAGCTTATGTGTCTCTTGTTTCCTGTTATTTTTCTTTGCTGTAGTAAAAGAGATGATATAGCCTCTCATGACTGCCTTGTGTGCTTCCCAAGTCAGTGCAGTGGAGTCTATAGATCCCTTGTTCTGGAGGAAGTATTCTTTGAGGTGGTTCCCTATTGTCTCCCTCATGTTGGGGTCACTAAGGATGGTCTCATTTAACCTCCAGTGTGTCTGTTTTGGTATCATTGGAGGAATCTGAATATTTAAGGTTATAGGAGCATGGTCTGACCATGAAATTGCTTGGATAGAAGTGGTTATGGGATACTTTAGGCTGTTTTGAGAGACAAAGAAGTAGTCTAACCTCATTGAAGTCTGATGGGGAGATGAGTAAAATGTGTATCTGCGTTCCTTGGGGTTATTGATCCGCCATGCGTCGAATAGAGCATGTGATCGGATGACGGCTCGGAATTGTTTGGCTTTTTGTGGGACTTGGGAGCTACTTGTGGGGTAAGTATCTCTATCTAAGTTTTCTGAATAAACTAGATTGAAATCCCCCCCAATTATCATATTGGCAGTGGTGTATTTATTTGCTAGGGTTAGGATTTTGCGTATCGTGCAAAGTTGTTTGTTATTGGGAATATATACATTGATCAAAGTGATTGGCATGCCAGCGTATGAGCCCTGCAGAAGTAGATAATGGCCTGCAGGATCTGCAATTTGTTTATTAATAGTTATAGGGCAGTCTTTGTGTATTAGAGTCATGACCCCCGCTTTTTTATGAGGGCCTGATGCTTGATAAGTCCTAGAGTATAGAGGCGAATTGAGTCTATTGTTATCTGATTCTTTGAAGTGCGTTTCTTGTAGGAACGCAACCTCTGCTCTAAATCTCCGTATTTCTTTTAGTGCCAATGTTCTTTTTCTGGGGCTATTCAAACCCTTTACGTTCAGTGAAAATAATCGCACCATAATGAAGTTAGAAATACGGAGGCTATATGTGAGGGCTCATACGTTAGCAAGAAGGTATCATGCATCAACATTACATCAGTCCATTCAATATCATATAATATGAGGCACGTCTCAGCACCTAAAGTGAGTTTCAGTGGTTCTACAAGAAAGAGATTATTCCACCCTGAGGCATACTTGTTTAGACCTTTGGTGAGTCTGTGCATTGTCCTTTTGCTAGGAAATTTACCCATGTATTTCCAGTGGGAATTCCACTCTAAACAGTTCGTGTAGGATGAAAAGTGGGGCTCGGGGTGACATAAACTGGGGGTGACAGTCAACAGGGTCGAACTTAAAATCTGTACAAACATTGGTGTTACCTGTGCCTGGTAACCTGGGACACCTTGGATGTACTGCATCAGAGTACTGGTGTCAAGGGAAACGTCTAGGCAAAGAGATTCCGGTGTGAGGGTCCGTCTCTCCGCAGTCCGGGCCTAGCAGGCTCAATTGCTACAGTTGGGGAACCCGAATGGTTCTTTTCCGTCCCATATGGACGAGATTGACTTCTCCTGGTTTGTTGGGTCTTTCAGGTTGGAATGTCACCCCTTGATGATGCATTAGTTGATGGGCGTGGTCTAGGTGGGCTCGATGTTTCCCATTCTGGTGTCATTCTTGGTGATCTTGGCGTAGGGGTTTCCTTTGCTGTCGGTAGCGTTGGTAGGCCGAGGTTTCTTAGGAATTTGTTGCTGTTTTGTAAGTTTGCAAGGGTGTGCTGTTGTCCTTTTATAGATACAATAAGTTTGAAGGGGAACCCCCATCTGTATGGGGTGTTGTGCTCACGTAGATGTTGGGTGATAGGTCTGAATTCTCGTCTTTTAGCTAAGGTGATGGGGGATATGTCATTATATATTTGCAGCTTTGCCCCTTGAAATTCGGTGTGTCTTGAGTTTCGTGTCTCCCAAAGAACTTTCTCCTTGCTTTCAAAATAGTGGCAGCAGACTACGATATCTCGGGGTGTAGCTTGGTTTGGTTTCCTAGGGCCCAACGCTCTATGTGCTCTGTCAAATCTCCAAGCTTCCACTGGGAGGTCAGGGCATATTGTAGAGAATAGGGTTCGAAGGTATTGCCTAATATCCTTTGGGGCGATACTTTCGGGAGCACCTCTTATGCGCAGGTTTTGTCTGCGGTTCCGGTTTTCCAGATCTTCGCAGTGTGATTTGAGAGAATTCATTTCCTCTTTAAGGGTGACTATTTCTTCTTGCAGTGTGAGTTGGTCATCTTCCAGTGTGTTATGTCTGGCAATTAAGTTGTCTGAGATGGTTTCCAACTTGTCAACACGCTGGCCCAGTGAATGCAGCTCTGTTTTAAATTCGTGTACTGCGTCTCTGACCGCCTTAGTCAAGGCTGTGGTTAATGAGCTATGTAATGCTGATAACTGACTTGTTAGTATGTCAGTTGTAACAGGTGAGGAAGCGTGGAGTCCTATGGTATCGGTATGGACTAATTTCTCCCGTTTATCTGGGGATTGTGGGGGAGAGGATGAGCAAGATTCTGTGTCTTGTTCCAGTGTTACGTTGCCCTTTTTAGCCTTTTTTGTTTGTTCATTTGTGACCACCAGTTTGTGTGGGGTTAATGGCTGTGTGCATGTTTCATATGGTGAGCTGGTGTCTGAGGCCTGGCTCGGTTCTAGATCCTCTGTATTCTCCTCCCCAGCCCTATATGCCTTATTTGGGGCTGTATGTTGCTGCTGCGCAGGGATCCAGGCAGACTCCTCGCCCGTGGAAACAGGGGCTGCTGCGCCATCCCAGGTGGGGCCCTCCCCCTCCTCTCCCTCATTATGTACCTCTGCGGTAGCGGTTGGGCTGCGCCGGTGTAGTGCCGATCTGTCAGCGCTTTTGGTAGAGGCCTTGGCGGTAGCGGTTGCGTTGCGCTGTTGTAGCGCCAATCCGCCAGCGCCTTTGGGAGAGGCCTTGGGAGATGTCAGCTCCATGTCCGACTCTGCGCCGCCATCTTGGATCCCTCGTGGTCCGCTGGATGTAGCCTGTTTGTGCAGGAACGGGGTAAGAGTGCCTGTCGGCTCACGGGTTCTCTTTTTCCCCATGTCACTAGGCTGTAGCTGTGTTGACCCCTGACTGGATGCTTGCGGTTAGTGCTTATATTCAGGGGTTTTATGGCCTCTGACTGCGGAGCGACGGGTGGATGCGTCCTCACTCGGTCATTCCGCGCATGCGCCCGTGATAAGTATTCTTAAAAGTCTATTACAGGTCATATGACTTAATCATTATTGCAATTTGATATTGTGCCTGAACATATACTTTAATACTTAGGGGCAAATTTACTAATACTCCCAGAAATCAGCTCGACCAAATTCACAATTCGATAAGTATTCGACCATCGAATGCTTATTGAATTGTTTTAGGCTATCGTTTTGCTCGATATCCAATTTCTCGATGAATTCGTATGATCGGATACCGATCGTTCGATTTCACGAAAAAATCGTGAAATTTCATTTGAGCGTCCGAAAAATTTGTACGATTCGAACGATCAAACGCTCCGATTGTACGAATGGTATTCGAGCAGGACTTAGTCTCTGAAGCTGCCCATAGCAGCTTCCCATAGGCTTTTATTACAATTCGGTAGGTTCAATCTGGCGAAGTAGGCAGTCGAACAATTTAAAAATTTTGATTCCTTCGATCATCGAATGATCGAATATCCGATCATTCGATCTATTAGATGATCGAAGAGGCCAAATTTCACAAAAAATTTTACGATCGTTATTCGATCGAACTTCGATCATTTCACGTGAATTGCTATTGCTACGGCTCCCAGTAGTGATCCTATAGACATCAGGAGATACAGAGAAAGAAAAGTACAAACAAGATATATATGGACAGGAATACACACAGTTCCTTGGGGCAAACTGTAATCAACAAAATATACAAAGTAATAACCAATTCACTTGTCTAGAGTAACAGTTTGCTGTGGACTGACTTTTCATGGTGCTTACAAAAACCATTGGTGTCGCCTAAGGGAAGACAAAAAAAAGCATGTGTTTAATTTGAAAAAAAAAAAATCATCATTGCTATATACCCTTTTTCTAACATTTGTAAAGAGTGAAACAGTTAGAGAAAGCCTTTTATTAAATTCACTATTGTAAAAAGTCAACGAAACCATCCTATTCTGCTCTTAGTTTTGATCAAGTACAATCTACTGTTTTATTATTACAGAGAAAGAGGAAATCATTTAATAAAAAACTGTGGATTATTTGAATAACATGGAGTCTATGGGAAACGGCCCTTCCGTAATTCGGAGCATTCCGTATAGTGGGGTTCTGGATAATGGATCCCATACCTGTATAGTAAAAGGTAAAAAAAGTTTGTAAGAAATAAAAAAACAACTTTGAAATGGAAGCTGAAGATTACTTTAATCTTCATTTGAATAATCTACAATTTATGATGGCTTTACAGGGGCAGATAAAGCTGCTGATGTTGGTGGTTTAGACCAATTTGACATCTTATCTGCCCGTTTATGGGGGCTTCCCGAACGATATTGATCAGGAAGGTTGGATTAGCATAAGATTAGAGGACATATTCTTTCAATTAAACGGTTTGTTCCCCTTTGAATTAATTTTTAGTATGATGTGCAGTGGTATTCTGAGATAATGTTTGGTTTTCAGTTTTTATTAGTTGTGGTATTATTTGCAAACTTAAATTACACTAGCTACCATGCACTGATTTGAATAAGAGACTGGAATATAAATAGGAGAGGGCCTGAATAGAATGATTAGTAATAAAAAGTAGCAATAATATAAATGTGTAGCCATATAGAGCTTTTGATGGGGTCAATGACCCCATTTGAAAGCTGGAAAGAGTCACAAGAAGAAGGTAAATAATTTAAAAAAAACTATATTAAAAAATAATGAAGACTAACTGAAATGTTGCTTAGAATTAGCCATTCTAAAGCATGCTAAAAGTTAACCTGAAGGTGAACCACCCCTTTAAAGGACGTCAACCCAAAAAAATAACTTTTTGCCTAATAAAAGAAAATACAATTATAAGCAACAAAATGAATAGAAATTGTTGATGCTTCAAAAGTTATTTGTAAATGTAATTTCTATTGAAAGCAGCATTTGCATAATTCCTGGTTGTTACATTTTAAACAATGTTGCAAAAGCCAGTCTCCTCCAGCAAGACAGGTCTGTTAATCGGTTGACTTATGTTACATTGTTTCAAAAGCCTGAGCCACCAGTACAGAGAATAGAAAGGGACACACACTGCTTTCAATGGCAAAATACATGTACAAATAATTTAAAAACCATAGGAAATGGGTAATGAATCTATATTGCTTCGAATCATCGTTTCTTTTATTAGGCAAAAAAATACTTATATAATAAGTGTTGGCACAAGTCACATGGCCAGGGGCAGCTGGGAAATTGACAAAATGTCTAGCCCCATGTCAGATTTCAAAACTGAATATAAAAAAATCTGTTTGATCTTTTGAGAAATGGACTTCAGTGCAGAAGTCTACTGGAGCAGCACTATTAACTAAATTGCTTTTTAAAAAAAAACATGTTTTCCCATGACAGTTTCCCTTTAACTCTACTGCGCATATGCACCTGGGAGAAGAAAAGGAGACTTATCTGAAGTAGCCCAGGCCAGTGCAGTTTTTTGCTAATAGTAGCACCAAACCAGCTATCAGGTAAGGAATTATCTTTACAGACTCGCTGAATGGCTAACATCTTTATACAAAATATCAGGAATAATGATCCAAATAACAGTAATAATCTCTGAAGTGAGCTATTTCCATTCTCATAAACACAGTGCATCATACAGAAGACAATGAGTTCTACAGTGGGTTAAACATTCCCCATCAATAAGTAATAGAAGAAAGGCAACAGGAGGCCAAATGGATAAAACACTTGATTGAATGCTTATAAATAAGAATAGATGAATCATTCCACAGTAATTTAGTATTTATAGGTGTCAAATCATCACCTGCTGTGCAAATACAAGATATACATGTAAGCATGTGTGAGTGTGGTATGCCTTAATAATTGTGCATGTAAGATATAAAGCTATAACATTTTTTTCCTTTCTGATATTGTTTATAACTTGTTCTTTGAATGGAGGCACAGAAGTAACAAAATAACCAGACATGAAATGGTGTAGCTACTTCTGGTACTACTTCAGTACAGGTATCCCATTATCCTGGAACCCATTATCCACAAAGTTCTGAATTAAGGGAAGGCCATTTCCCATTTTAAGTAAATAATTCAAATTTTTTAAACTATTTTCTTTCTCTCTGTAATAATAAAACATCACTGAACAAAAGCATATGGAAGTGCAAGTAGCACTTGACTCAAATACCTTAATTAATGGGATTTTTAGTGCAATTGGTAGCGGAGAAATTTGTGAACCTGCAACAATGATGTGATAAATAAAAGTCCTTAAGCTGCATTTCTGTATTCCTATGAGTCTAATAAAAACTCCTGCTGTAAAAAAGTCATTTACAAAGAATCACTTGGAAAATAACAATAAGATAGTAATTTTAAAGGAACAGTAACATTAAAAAATAAAAGTGTTTTACAGTAATGACATTATAATGTAGTGTTGCCCTACTATTGAGTTAATTTTAATAGCCATGTGTTTTCTCCCTTGCCAAGGCATTCAACCATTAGGAACAGTAACAACAAAATGAAAGTTGTTTTAAAGTAATAAAAATATATTGCAATGTTGCCCTGCACTAGTAAAACTGCTGTGTTTGCTTACGAAACACTACTATTGTTTATATAAATAAGCTGCTGTGTAGAAATGGGGGCAGCCTTTCAAAGGAGAAAAAGCTCAAGTTACACAGCAGATAAGCTCTGTCTGTCTAATGGTGTTATCTGATATCCATTAGTCAACCTGTGCCATATAGCCATTTTCAATTTCCGCTATTGCTCTACAGCAAAACAGTTTATCGTTATATTCAGTGTTTCTGAAGCAAAAAGATCAGTTTTACCAGCGCAGGGCAACAGTACATGATATTTTCATTACTTTAAAACCCTTACATTTTTTGGTGTTACTGTTCCTTTAATTTTAGAACTCTCAGAAGACACTGTGGTCTTTATATATATTCACAGAGCTAAATGCATTTGTCATCAAGGAATGAAATGTACCATTTTACTGAAGCAATCTATAACTACCCAGATGACAGTGTTCCCTTTTGAGGTTAGTAGCTCTACAATAAAGTCCATCATTAGGTAAGTCCATGGACGAGAGGGAATGGGTAGAGGTTGTAAAAGGCAGCTGGGTTGAGTATGGCTATCCTTGGAAGTGGCACAAATAGTGCAAGCATTGACAAAGTCCTTGACATCTTTACGAATAGTCGGCCACCAGACTAGGCATTGTAGAAGTTCTAGAGCAGGAGTCTACCAGTAGATTGCATGCATGTGCTTGTAGATCGCAACCTGGGGCCAAGAGAGCAGATGGGAAGGGCAGCTGGTCACACAGCATAGGGCAAGGGCAGGTGGGCAGTCTCACAGCAGAGGGGAAGGGCGGCAGTCTCCAGTGGCGTATTTAAGGCCTCTGCAGACACCTCATTGTGGGGTGCCCCGAATACGGAAATTAACAGTATTTTCTAATCTGCATTCTCGTAATAGAAAGGGGATGGGGGCTTAAGATGGGAGCATGTGTTAGGATTGTGTGCACGGCACCAGGAGATTAGGTGCTTGCTGGGCTTGGTGAAAAGTGATACATCACAGGATTCTGAGGCAGCAGACAGAAGTCTCTGGTAGCGTGTGTGGCTGACTGAACTCTTCTATCAGAGTGAAGCCACGGTAAGCCTTTGGAATTACAGCTTTGCTTATTGATGACTTGCTGCTGCTGCCTCTCTGTTGTCAAGAAACCATGATGTGTCTGCTAGTGCATCATGTTTCTTAGACATAGGCAACCTGACTGAAGGTGTCTGGCAGGTGCTACTGCTAGACATAATTCAGCAATATCTATAAGGCTCATAGATATTGCAATTAATAGAACCTTACAAGCTTCTGTTCTGCCCAGCAAAGAGTTTCTTTATTGTATCCAGTGGTGTAGTCAAGGCCCTGCAGACCCCACAATGCGGGGGAGGGGCTGAGTCCAGAAGTGGTGGGCGGGCTCACAGCAATGGACATGGAAAGGAGGGAGGACTGGCTCACAGCAGCAAGCATGGAGATAGAAGGGAGGGCTGCAAGCACAGACATGGAGGGGAAGGGAGGGCTGAGAGCAACAAGCATGTTGGGGAAGTGAGTGTGTTCAGATTTTCATAACCTACCAAATTTGGTAAAATTAACATGGCAATTAGGGGTGTGGCCACAAAATGGACATGGTCAAAAAAATGCCACCATGTTATCAAGGTAGATCTCCAGATGGGGTCCAGGTGTCATGAGTAGATCCCAGTGTAAGAAAGCCTGGACACCCCTATTCTAGAGTCTTTTCTGGACCAGGATGTCCAGCCTGCTTAGAAAAATGCATCTGTTGTAAGATGGGCAGGCGAAGCTCAGAGGGTACAAACGCCATCCCAATAGGTGTATCAGTAGGAGCGGAAGACTGACCAGACGGAATTTGCTCAGCGAACTGAGGAAAAAGGGAAGCAGTAATTCTGGTGGGGGGAATAATAGGATCATGCCTTTCAGGGAGATCCACTGAATTGAAACTGCGGGATAGAGCATCCGCTTTCTGGTTCTCGGAGCCAGGACGTTAGGTCAAGATGAAGTTGAAGCGGGAAAGGAGGAGGGCCCATATTGCCTGTTGGGGATTCAGTCTTTTAATAGTTTGAATAAATTTTAGGTTTTTATGTTCAGTATAGCTAGTGACCGGGATCGTAGCCCCTTCAAGTAGGTGACGCCACTCTTCGAGATCTAGCTTTACTGCCAAAAGTTCACGGTTCTCCATGAGAATTTCCTGGAGAAGTATGCACATGGGTGTAATTTCCCATCAGCAGAATGCCTTTGGGAAAGAATAGCACCAGCTCCAACATCGGAAGCATTCACCTCAATGAAGAAGGGTAACATAGGATTAGGATGTTGAAGGACTGAAGCAGAGGTGAAAGCATCCTTCAGGGATTGGAATGGTTCTATGGTTGGAAGAAGCCATGAGTTAGGTTTACCCCCTTTTCAGATAAGAGCAAGGATGGGGGCAATGTTGATAGTAGTTTGAGAACCAGATGAACCTTTGTATGGCCTTGGTGCTCAATGGAAGGGGCCACTTCTGGATCGCAGAGACTTTGGCATAGTCCATCTCAAAACCTTCTGGGGAGATGATATAGCCGAGAAAAGGGATCTTGGACACCTCAAAGACACATTTCTCTAATTCGGCAAAGAGAGAGTTCTTCCTCAGACGATAGAGTACCTCCTTCTCCTGGGAGCGATAACTTTCCAAGTCTTTGTAGAAGATTAATATGTAATCTAGGTACACGACCAAGGATTTCCCCAAGAGGTCCCGGAAGATGTCGTTCACAAACTCCTGGAAAATGGAGGGGGCATTGGAGAGACCAAATGGCTTTATGAGGTAATCGTAATGCCCGTTCCGGGTATTGAAAGCCATCTTCCATTCATCTCCATCAAGTATGTGGATGAGATTGCACGCCCCACGTAGATCCAATTTAGAGAATATCTTAGCCCCTTTCAATTGGTCAAACAGTTCAGTGATAAGAGACAAGGGGTATCGGTATATAAAATAGTAATCTTGTTAAGTCCACAGTAGTCAATGCAGGAAGGCAACCCAACATCCTTCTTCTCCACAAAGAAGAAGCCTGGGGAATTATTAGCACATTAATAGGGATTAGCATTTTATAGTCAGAGCACAAGTTTCTGTTTAACCCTATAGGTGTAAAAGCCTCATTAACAAAACAAGAAAAAACACCTATTAAATAAAAAAAAGTATATTTTATACCATTTGACAGTGTTGGACTGGCCCAAAATGATACCAGGAAAACTCCCAGTGGGCCCAGGTTTTAGTGTACCCTCTTGCTTCTAACAATTTGGCCTATTTCATGTTCATTCCCTATTTCTTTATGTGGAAAAAGAGGCTTAATAATGGAAGAATAGAGTATAGTAAGTAGATATAGAAGAATAAAGAGGTTAAGTGAGGAGAGAAGGAATAATAGTTTGGAAAGTTGGGCCCCTGGTCTTAGGGTTTCTGGTGGGTCCCTGGTCTAAGGTTTTTCTATTGGGCTTGGTCTAAGGTTTTCTGGTGGGCCCCTGGTCTAATATTTTCTGGTGGGCCCCTGGTCTAAGGTTTTCTAGTGGTCCCCTGGTCTAAGGTTTTCTGGTGGGCCCCTGGTCTAAGGTTTTCTATTGGGCCCCTGGTCTAAGGTTTTCTGGTGGGCCCCTGGTCTAAGGTTTTCTGGTGGGCCACTGGCATCCCAGTCCGACACTGCCATTTGATATGAAATAAGTTTTTTTTGACTCACACTTGCATTATTTTATTAGTTTTAGCTTAATGAATAAGGCAAATTAGCAATTTGAGTGAATGTATTATCTAAAGGAAAAGTAAAGTTTCCCAGACATTTTATTTTAGTTTTAGCAGCAATTAGACACCTGACCTAAGATAAAACATATTCCATATTAAAATTCCTAAATTATGCAAAATAGCATTTATTGTATAGTATATAGTAAAGGAAAATACTAACTTTTTAGCTTCCATGTGCCATTTGTGTTAATGAATTTCATTTTACCCTCTGGGCCTGTACCAAAGGGTGTAGATGTCAGCGATAAAGACATAAAAAAATTGTTCAAGCCCTTTTTTCTGCGTACAGCTTTTATATCAACCCTTGTGGTTACCAAAAGACAGACTGAAATGAATGAACTCTTCTGTTGCTATGCAGTGTAATGTATAACAGTGCCCCAGCATGGCACGGAATATGTACCATAATGGGGACAGGTAACCTCTTATGAACTGCTGTGAATTTGACTCTTGCCTTTGATTGGTTTATTGTATCCCCTAGCAGCCGATTAGTGAGTTCAAGTTTGACAGTAAAAAATAAACAAATAGGACTTTCCGTTGCAACTTATGCCTGTCTGGGACATGACTATTTAAGCTGCTTGATCTTATTCTCTTATTGCCTGATAAATATTTACAGTCAATTTCAGTATTTCCCTTTTACCATCATCCACCTCAGTCCAATTAAAGCCTTATTCTGTTTCAGTATCCAGCCTTTACCTCCATTTTTTCTCTTTGAAGCCTCTTCTTCAGACTTCATTCTTCTTTCCTCTCTATTCTGAGGGCCATACCGCCCATTGTTTATGAATAGTCTTTCTTCTTCTTCTTTCTTCTTTCTTGTTGTTCATACACTATATGGACATGGTTTGTTATAATTACTGGTTCAAGGGAAGATAGTAGTAATAAGTATATTGGCTGGGGACAACACACAGGGAAGAATATCTCCATTAGGGTACAGACTTTAGTAATTACCCACAAGGAAGGGGGCAAATCACAATTTGGCTATGAACCTGACATCTTGATAACTTAGTTCCACTTTCAGGTTTAATATAAGTACGGTAGTTCTTTTAAGCATGTAGTTTGCATTGTTTTCTTTCTCCATTGGGAACATTTATATATCGAGTACGAGTACTGAAAATGATCTCATATACAGTGTATGCTATGATTTGTTAATCTTATTTAAGTCTCAGGATCGATATGAATATCATACCTTACAATTTCATTGTTATTGTACAGAGGTTTTCTCCCAACAAGCACTTATTTCTTCTTACTTCTTACACATGCATCTGCAGGGGTCATTGTGAATCTACCTGTCACTCTATACTTGATCTGGTTTGCTACAGAGTTGCAGGAGACTCCACACCCAAAGCGACTCAAAGTAAAGTAAATTTTAAGGGATAGTTGAATTTTATTTGATAGCTTCTCTTGTTTTTGTCTAAAGGACATAAAAGGAAATGAACAATTTCTACATTTTGTACAGTAAAATAAGATAGCATAGATAATATTGTGTAATAAGCAAAAACATGTACTTGTAAATTTGGGTAGTTGTTAAAAGAAAATAAACACATACATTTTTAAAGGAAAGCAATACCCATGTACAATGCAGGTCACTACAAAAATATATCACATAAAACAGTTCATAGGTAAAACCCTTCTTTATCTAAATCAGCCATTTTCAGAGGAATATAATTTTTATCGTAGTATGTGCCATTGGGTATTATGTAACTGCTTGGTGAAATATCTTTATAAATTAAGGGTATAAGTAAGGGTATATTATCCACTATATATAACCTATACAGTATGCAGCATATACGCTTATGATGGAAATAAGGAAGGGCTAATGGGGATTGTCCTTGGGTGGTATAAATTCAGTTTAATACCTAAACTTGAGTTTATATAACCCAAGGGGAATAAGTAGTTAAATTACATTATATAGACAGCTGAAACAAGATTATAATGATAGTAAAAAGATGTTTGCATCTGCCACTTAATCTATCTGAATATTTCTCATGGCTTCTTGAACTGAAAATATGTACTAATTTATGTGTTTGATTTTTAGCTGTATTTTAAACGTAGTGATTGTTTTCACCTGCAGCTTTATATATTCAAATAGTAATTAAATGGGAGACGGCTTTTAGCCAACACTGGCAATAGAGAAAACCTGACCAAATATTCTTGACAGCCAAAAAATGTTTCTTACTGAAAGCTTCAATAAAATCATGTGATAAAACATTATTTTAGTTTGTTGACCATTTCAGGGTAAGAAATAACCTTATTATTCATTAATAACGAGTGAAAACAGCAAAAAACTTACTAGAAAAGAAGGCATCAAATCTACTGTAGATGTCTCCCAAAATGAAACCCAAATGTGCTACTCCTTCCATTGAGTAGACATATCAAATTATCTATAGTTTTGTCTATGTTTCATCTTTGAACCCATACCAGATGCCTTTTTACACACAATTTTATAACATTAAATCCAGAAAGGTTAACGTCTCTTCTTTCATCCTAAGTTAATCAAGACCTTTAGAAAAAAACTTTGATATTATATGCCTGGAGTGTGTGTTAGACTTCAGTAATGTGTATCAACAAATAAAAGGGAAAAGAGCAAACACCACTGCAGTGCAATGCTGAGAAAACTCTGAATTACTTACACAGCATGTTTCACTTTGCAAAGACCTCTTTCAAAAGTGCTTTCAAGAAAGGGTCCTTTGCATTTTGCAATACAACAAAGTGGTGGCATTTACGCTTTACACTTTGATTTGGGGATACATGTGTATGTGAGTCCTCAGCAGTGGAATACAGTGGAGCAACCAACATATTCTGGTGAGACTACTCTGAGTTGGGGAATATTTGGGTTTCTCCACACTATTATACAGTATGTATTTTTAGGATGTAATTTAATATTAATATTGAATGTTTGCATTTTATACATCTGACTTGCTTTTTTGTTTCAGGGAAATATGGACGTAATCATAGCAACTGGAAAGAAATGACATTTAGGTTGTGTTTGCATGCCATTTCATCAAAAATCAACGGATGCAGGGCTGTGTTTATTTATGCTACAGCTATGATAAACTTGGCTGAAAGCTGCATCCTCTATCTGTAGGGTTGCTGCAGCCCTGAGGATAGCAATGTGCTGTTAAGCAATACGATTAAAAATCCAAAGAGACAACATCAATATAAGGTTCACAAGCACTGCATGATTTATAGATCAATTTACTGCAAGTAAAAACTAGAGGCAATGAAATCTTTTATGTGTTGTGAGCCTAGATAGCGAGTGTAACACTACAAATCACATTAAACTGAAGTTTAAAAGTACACAGTGTCATTTACATAGACCCCAGACAGAAATGAGGGGGACAGGCATGTGTGCATCCCCATTTCCCCTGTCATCAATACAGTGTGGCCAAACACTGGCAATGCTGTATTTAAATATGGTCTCTGTGGGCTCTTTTTTTAAGTGCACAGACCTGCATAAATTCTCACAGGTGCAGGGCAGGGTGCAAAGTGCAAAAAAGTATGGCAAATTGGGCCTGTTTTTTCCCCTTCCCTGCACATATAAAAGATATTGTAATCACTGTTTCTCGTTTCAGCACTCTGACAAAATAGTTTATATGTTCATATGTGGTTTAGAGCAGTGATGCCCAACCAGTGGCTCCCATGAAACATGTTGCTTACCAAGCCCTTAGGTGGTTCTTCCATGAGCTTATTTTTGAATTCATGTCTTGCATGCAAGTTTGGGTTTCATTAATGCCAGGTGTACTGCCAAACAGAATCTCCTAGACTGCCAGTTCACATAGAGGCTACTAAATAGCCAACCATAGCCTTTTTTTGGCACCCCAGGATTCTTTTGCATACTTGTGTTGTTCCCCAACTCTTTTTTTTAATGTAACTCGTGGGTAAAAGAGTTGGGGACCCCTGATTTATAGCCTGGGATGTGTTTAAACTTTGTAATATATGTTTAGGTAAAGTGTATATTGTTAAATAAATTACATATTGTATGCATTTCCTGAGATTAAATACAAAAGAAAAAATACATACACAAAACATCTGTATTTGTGTTGGCCCTTTTGATAACATATGGATAAATACATTAGAAGAAAGATTTTCTCATCATGCTGGGCATAACCAGTGAATCGGTCGCAATTGTGTCAGACGTTGCCACTGCACAGTCACAATTTTGTTATAATTGTGGGAAAAACACTGCCTAGTAACTAGATAACTGCTGAAATTCCAAACTGGAGAACTGCAGAACAAAAAGCTTCATAGAATCTAAAAAAACCTAAGACCAAGTTCAAATTTTCTCAGAAAATCTGTGTCTACATCAGATACCCACATACCTGTGATCTGCTGGGAGCAGCAGGAGTTGACATGTTTATAATTTTACACTTGTATGTTTGTGCACATGAAAACTATAGTAATAACACATTACTTTGCTGTTGCAATAAGAAGCATTTACTTGTTTGTTCTGTAGCAAGATCTCACTATCCAATTATAATGCCTGAGAGCTAGCCATCTCATCCATAGCTGACAACTAACCTTTCAAACTAAAAGTACTGTAGTTATTAAATATGCACTATTGTGTCAAATGACTGTCTTTAAACAATAAACCTCTTTGGCGTTAACACTTGAGTATTCTGACAATCTATATTACTAACAATCTATGCAATGAAACATAGCTATAACAATTAAACAGCATTTCAAACCTGCTGCCCATCAATATATATTTTTTTTCCTTGTTTCTACCCTCGTTTATTCCCACACATAGGTGCTTGTCAATGTCTTCTCTAATCTCTAAGACCTTATGTGCTTCTTATCCTGCATACCTAATTCACATAAAGCCATCACCCTCTTTTCTTATGGACTCTGGAATGCACAATCCATTTGCAATAAATTCACTGCAGTTCATGTCCTCTTTATATCCAAACCTTCTGGCTATCACTGAAACAGGGCTCTCGCTTACTGACACTGCTTCACCTGCTGCTCTCTACTATGGAGGCTTCTCATTTAGTGATATCCCTAGACTGGGATATGAGTCTAGGGGTATCACAGTCATATATTGCCCCCCTGGTTCCTACTCTACTTTCTTGGATAACTTTGCTGCTTGGCTTCCATACTTTCTCTCAAGTGACACAGCAGCTCTCATTTTAGTTGACTTCAATATTTACATTGACAACTCTCCTACTCACATTTAGGGTCATGCTCTTTATCTTATATTCAGCCACTTATGCCACCCTTCCAACCTAGCTCTCCCTTCTGACCATCACTTACTTTCCTTTCAGATAACACTTTTGCCTGCACTCTCACAACCATCTCTCTCCACCCACACCCACAGAAACCTTAACAACCTTTCCTGTCCTAATGCAGCGTCTCCCTACAACAATACTCTTTCAACGGCATTTGCCTCCCTTGCTTCTTCTACCACCCTTCACAGTCGACCAGCTAAACCCCAACTCTGGCACACTAGTTTACCTTGGTACATCAGAAGATGTAGTAGATCAGCAGGACGACGGTGGAGAAAGCCACAAATTGATCCTGACTTCATCCACTTCAAGTTTATGCTCTCCTACTACAATTAAGCTCTATAAACAGCTAAACCACTGTACTTCTCTTCTTTTATCTCCTTTGTTCCCTCTAAATGCAATGACTGTTTGCCACATTTAAATCTGTGCCCCCTCTGTACTTTTCGCATGTTAATATAACTGTCAAAGACCTTGTTCATTCCTTTAAAGAAAAAATAATCTCATTAGACAGAGTATACCATTTTACAACAATCTCAGATTATCTTGTAGTCCAGTCACATCCACTTTGCACTCGTTCATCCCCCAACACTAGATAAAGTTAGCAAACTTCTAGCCTGTTCAAAACTCCCAATCTGCTCCCTTGACCCCATACCTTCTCACCTCCTTTACCTAAGCTCTGAAACACAAAGTCAGTCAGTAAAATAAGTAACCCAGAAGTGGCGGTCGCCAAATTTGTAAAATGTTGTGCAAACGGCAAATTCACAAAGGCAGATGTTACCTTCTCTGAATGTCTTGTAAGTCCAACAATTTTCTAAAATGTCGTTTATCTTTTCATCGTACAGATGACATTTTACAAGACTTTTTAAAAGACTTTTAAAAAGACAATTTGACTGACATTTTCATTTTGGAGAACCTAATGTGTCTGGAAAAATTGTCGGCAAAAAAAAAAATGAGTTTACGAGTAATTCATAAAAATGTCGGAAAGTGGCACCGAAAAAACCACACCCACTTTTCACAACACTATTTCAAAAGTGTCATACATGTTGGGAAATTGGCGGGGAAATGGTCTGTGAATTTATCGGCTGTTGCTACGACACTTTCTACGACATTTTAAAGACATTTTTTTCATTCCCGACACTTTTTTGTATTCCCCACCTATTTCCCCTGCACATAGCCACCTATTTAACCCTTCTCTTTCTACTGGTATGTTTCCATCTTTATACAAACAAGCAATAATCACTCATATCCTCAAAAAATCTTTTCTTGATCCCAGCTCTTATCTTTCTGACTGTTCCTTATAGTTGCTTTCTCTAAATCTACTTCAATTAGTTTTACTCTTCTGTTGAAGTTCCTCAATGCTCTGTCTTAGGCCCTCCGCTGTTCTCACTATATGCTACTTGACTAGGAAAACTTATTCAGTTGTTTGGTTGTCTACTCTTGACCTCTCTCCTTCTGTCCTTTCCTATGTCCCACAGCCTGCCTTTCTGCTGCTTCCTCCTGGATGTCACAGTGCCACCTGAACTGAATGTTTATAAAACAGAATTCATTATATATTCTCCAAGATCCTCTCCTGTCACTCAGATATCACTCACAGTTAACAACATCACCTTTCATTTAACCACACAGACACAATGCACAAAACACAACACCTAGGAGTTATCTTATCCTCTCATCTGTCTTTTTCACCACACATCCAGACACTTTGCCGAATACAACGGTATCGAGTTCAATTTGCTAACACTCACACATAAGGTCCTTAACAATGAAGCCCCTCCCTACATTTCATCTGTAGTCTCAAAATTCTCTACTTCATGCAACCTTCACTCTGTTTCTGACCTTCACCTCGCTTCTCATCAATTCAGCTCATTATCTTCTACAAGACTTCTCTTAGGCCTCTTCTTTTCTGTGGCGCTCTCTGCCTCATGGTGTCAGGCTCTCTGCTTTCTTCCAAACTTGTGAGTAGGACGCTCTAATCCTTTCATACACTGAACACCCTTGTTTGTTCCTTGTTAGCTAATGTAAAGCACTGCGTCACTTCTATTATAAATAAATGATGATGATGTTGATATATTTAGGGTTGCCACCTTTTCTTGAAAAAAATACAGGCCTTCCTATATATTTATCTTTTTTTCAAAAATACTGTCCAGACCTGTAAAATACCGGCCAGATGACAACCCTAGATATATATGGTAATTTGACACAGAGAAAATGATTGACATTGCAGAATAAATTGCAGACTATTAATACACTACTGTTTTCCAGTTTTGCAGGCAATTTGCTATTGTGTTTTGTAGTAAAAAAAAATCTGTATTTTTAGCTTCTTTCTGTCAAGCAATGCTAGATATGACGTTCATCTGAGCAAAGTATAATTAACCTTTTCACAGTGGTGGGTATTCTCTACAAATACTGTATAGCTGTGTTGTGGTTCATCAAGCTGAGTCTATGCCTCCTAAAATGCTCACTGGAAAGTTAGACTCAACCATAGCACTGGAATAGTAAACATTTGCAAACTGTGCTATCTGTTGTTGATATAAAAATGACATATCACACTCAAAAGATGTTGCAGTTTAGTTTGTAGTTTTATGTGATCATTTATTTATAACACATTGAGTATCTATCTACTGTTGCATACAAGCCAAGCCATAGATATACACAGGAGTAAGACAGTAACAGACAACCCTGCTTGTTTATGGACATATTGCTGTCATGGCGTTGTCCCACTTTTGTCTAAAAGCCATGGCTTTTTAAATGTAATGTAATACTTAATAATGTATTTTCCTTCTTCTGTGTTAGAGCTTGTGGCATTTACTTGCTAAAGGGAAAGGCACCAGGAGAGACACTAAAAGGCGGAGGAATCCTCTCTGGAGAGAGAATGTTCTGTGGTCACTGTGTTATTCGTAATCAAGCATTGAGAGGTATTGGACATATTGATAACAAAAGTGCTGCTGGGTTTTCTAAAGGATCTTCCCAAGTGGTTTTTTTAACTTCTTAGTCTTGTAACAAGTTTTATATTATGCTCTGTAAATAGCACACACTCCGAGTTAACTTCGGCAGTCACTGTGGAAATGTGAAGCAGGCACTACATCTACCCATTTAGAAACTCTGTTAAAAAGTACTATATAGTGTAATGCAATTCAGTGATCATTCTTGAAAAAAAATATGTAAATTTTTTATAAATATTCAGGTGAATCATTCTACAACCTGCTTGCTGGTATGATCTCACAGGCAAGACAATATAAATATGGTTGTCTTGTGTGAGTTAAGCTGCCATTTCTTAATTTTAACCATGTTACAGAATGCCTAAATCTAAACAACTTCTCATTCGTCCTTCATTATTTCTTTTTTATGTTTTTTAAAATATTTGCCTTATTCTTCTGATTCTTTCCAGCTTTCAAATGGGGGTCACTGACCCCCATCATTACATAAATGCTCTGTAAGGCTACATATGTACTGTTATTGCTATGTTTGATTATGAGTCTTTCTATTCAGTCCCTCTCCTATTCATATTTCAGACTCTTATTCAAATAAATGCATAGTTGCAAGGGCAAATTGGACCCCAGCAACCAAATTGCTAAAATTGCAAACTGGAGAGCTGATAAATAACTCAAAAACCACAAATATAAATGAAAAACAATGGTACATGGTCTTAGGAGATCACTCTCCACAGCATACTAAAAGTTAATTTAAAGGTGAATAATGCCTGTCAGGGTTATTGATTCCAAAAAATGAGACTGGTGCTTGATGGCAGCATCTTTGCCATAATGCTTTAGATGGAATGTTCTTTCAGCTGAGTTCTGGATACTTGATATTCAGAAGCTGTTTGCAGGCACTTAGCACTAATGATATGATACCAATGTGGCTTAATGCCTGCAAACTTGATTTCTGTTCTGACTGAATGCCACAAAGGTATTCAATACCTTCTGGTTAAATGTCCACATACCTAACTTAAGTCACAAATAAAGTGATTCAGAACTTGTAAACACATTTCAGATGAAGCCGTGTTGGGCAAATCTCCCTTTCAGGATACTACAAATGTCTGTAGCTTGAGCCATAGGCATATCATTCCACTATTCTCCCTGATAATATTACATAGATCACTTATGTTTATCACTAGGTCAGGGAGCACTAAACTCAAAATATGGTTGGCAGGCATTTAAAAGTTATCTAGTAAATACTAAAGGAATAGTAACAACAACAAAAAATAAGTAATTCATGTAACTGGACATATTATTACTACAGTAATACGTGTTAGCAATCATCTCTGTCAAGTTCAGCAATGGGTTTTTATAAGTTCAGTGGAGCACTTTTTGTAATGCGTATTTAGCCCCAAATGTTCTACCAGAAAAACTATAGTCATTTCAGAATGCATATAACTATCATGCTTTCTGGAAATAATTAAGGATTTTATGAAGTGCAAACTAATTAAGTGAACATTATGCATAAATGCAAAGAACATTTTCATTTTCTGTTATAATTGGCCCTATGTAAATGTAACTAACTGTCATGGAACCTGCATGCACTATAAATTGGACTATATTGTATAGCTGCTTTGCTATAAATAAATAGGTATGGAACCTATTATCCAGAATGCTCGGGACCTGGAATTTTCAGGATAATGGATCTTTATTGTATTTACTTAATTCACGTAAACATAGACTGGTTTTGCTTCCAATAAGGATGAATTGTATCTATGTTTTGATCAAGTACAATGTAGTGTTTTATTAGTACAGAGGAAAAGGACAGAAAAAAAAAGAATTTGGATTATTTGGATAAAAAAGTCTATGGGAGACAGCCTTTCTTAAATTCAGAGTTTACTGGTTAACGGGTTTCCTGATAACGGATCGTATGCTTGTATATGAAAAAAAAAATGGTTTTTAATTAGTCACCCCACAAAGGGGATATGCATCTTTAATAATTACAGCTGAGCCAGCTTCCTGCACCCTCCTGCAGGATGCAGTTGGTTCTTGGTATTAGCATGGAAGTTGCTTAGAGATGCTGCAGATACATTAACACCTACTACAGTGGAGGTACTGTATTCTGCATTATTACTTATAAGAGAATGTGTGCTAGAAATCTCCTTTTTATAGTTCATATCAAGTAAACTAGATTGAATACAAGTTTCCAATACTGACTTTCTCTACTGACCTTATAAACACTAAAGCCACTCAAAGTCTGTCATTATCGGGAAACCCATTATCCAGAAAGCTTCTAATTATGGGAAGATAATCCTCCATAGACTTTTTTTTAAAAAGATTATTTCCTTTCCCCTGTTATAAGAAGACAATGCCTTGTACTTGATCCAAGCTAAGGTATAATTAATCCTTATTGTAGGTAATTATATAAATTATGGAAAACAGGTCTGTATTACATATACATGTCACATTCCTCATATTAAAGCAACATCATAACACTAGTGAGCTTGTAGAACTGGGTGCTTAGGTTTCCGTTCAGTTCGCCTAATTTTAAGATGGCTTGCACCATAAATCAGCATAAACTGACATCCCACTGGTGGAAGCACATGTTTAATTTTCTACTTTAAAAGCTTGTAATCTGCCCAAGACATCAGTATTAATGCCCATTGGTTATCCATTGGGACACCCATACTGAAGCAGTAATTCAAAATATAAGTCACACTCGGGTGACATGATCCATCTCTGGGGTGACATTTACTGTAATCATATATATCCAAAGGGGTTTTCATTATATACTGTATCTAGTTTAATGTTCAAATTCCCTTACCTGTACAGAGAGCAAAGATATTTAGAGCAGGCCTATCAGACATACATATATGCAAATGCTGTTTCTGCTGTAAAATATACATAACTTTGAAGTAAAAAAACACATAATTTCTGTTGCGTGTGACATACGTAACAAAAGCTGCCTGCTTCCCAAACACCAGGGCAGAGGAAATGTAATTACCTTAATTCAAAGATGAATCATTAATTACATTAATTCCACTCATTGATTTTCTTTCCTTGTTGCCAACTATCTAAAAACAAACGTTAGCTGTGTAATGTTATCTGAAAATATTGCTTTCACAAAGGAGATTTGAATGTGTGTTACCAACGATAGTCCCAGAATTTACAGGGGACAGAGAGTCTAAGTGTCTGCTTGTTGCATGAATTATTTGTTAGTACAAAGGCTTCAATCTAACACTATGGATTTAGAGCAATAAAAGACAAAAGATTCCTGTTCTAGAACACAGAGATTATCAGAAGCCATATACATATGCGACATAGGGGCAGGAAGTGCCAAAGTGCACCCTCTTTGTTCTTTGTGGTTTTTAGTAGCAACACAACGGTCGCATTATCTATCTATTGAGTATTTGCAGAAAACAGGAGCTCATTTATCAACACCGGGCAAATTTGCCCATGGGCAGTTATCTATAGCAACCAATCAGTGATTAGCTTTTTAAAACCAGCCTCAAGTAGAACAACGAATGCAGCCTTTTGATTGGTTGCCATGGGTAACTGCCCATGGGCAAATTTGCCCAGTGTTAATAAATGACCCCCACTTGATATCTGGGTCTTTAGACTTCTGCCAACTGAGGCGATATTGCAATTTTCCGGTTTAAAAAAATCAAAACTAGACCAACATGGGTAGGACACTTAAAATTGTTTTCACGTCAATAAATATACTTTTGTAATACTATTTTGTAATGGCCTCCCACTACATCTATCACAGAAATTGTTTTGTGGGTCACTGCTAGATGACAAAGTTGTGTTTCCATACTAATTCTCCAACACAAAATCTGGCTAGTCTTAATTAACTTGGACACAAGTTACTAAATGTATTTCATCTCTCTTGATATTTTCTATATTTGGCTGAGCCTTTGACTATTAAATACCCTAAACTACTCATTCTGACTCAGACATAGGAGCTGTCCCTCAAACAAGCAGCACCCACACCTGAAAAAGACCCTGTCCAAAAAACAGGGTTATACGTAAAGGAAGAGTTTCTCATAATAAGGGAAATTCCATATTTCTTAATTTTCCTTCCCAGTGGTAAAAATACTTTGCTATAGTAACTTCTTATCACCCAAAGACTAAAATGATTCCCTCCATAAATTAAATTGCCTTGATTTTACGTGACATAACTTGTAAGGCCCATTTATTAAGGGTTGAATGGTAGGGGTATTTCAGCTTTCTCAAAAAGAAAAAACTCTAAAACCACAAATGTCATGAAAGTTATTAAAATTAAACTATAAGAACCCAAAAACCTCAAAATGTCTAAAAAAAGGTCCAATGGGATCAACACAGCTCTCACTGACCTCTATAGGTCCTCAGCTTCTTTTACTGCTTCGTAGTTCTCAAGTTTAAAAAAAAAAAAACGTACATTTTTAAAAGAGAAATTTGATTCATGTAAAAAATACAATAGGCCTCTGAATGTTGATAAGTCAGAAGTAAAGATTTCAGGAGGTGTCTCCATTCCAGAAAAAGGGACATCACTCGATGTTTACAATATCTGACCTAATTATCATCAAAAGCTTTGGCACAGGATAGTGTTCTATAGAGTGTGAGGCTTGCTAAAGTAACTTGTATAAACAACACTGGGTTGTGCTGTCAGGGCATAAGATGTTTGATGTACTGCAACTATTTGCAGCCCTTATGTACAACAGAGAATTACCATATTTACTTAGTTTGCAAGGGTTCTTATGGGAGTCTCCTCATCTCATCACCCACACAGCTCACGGCTTTGATCCTCAGCATGATGCGCAGCTGCTGACAATGTGATTGATGTTCAATAATCATAGGGACTGTTGCATCAAATGGCCAGGGTAGAGCAGTGACTATGATTGACTGCTTCAATAAATAACCATAGACTAGGCATTGCACTTTGATTAACTGATTTAATGTCAGGTAGAATCTATAACATACCTGGCTTTTGGTTTCGTTGAGCAACATGCAGGTATGGGACCTGTTATACAGAATGCTCTGGACCTGGGGTTTGTCCAGATAATGGATCTTTCCATAATTTGGATCTGGATTACTTAATTCGACCAGAAAAACATGTACCCAGTAGACTGGTTTTGCTTCTAATAAGGATAATTATATCTTAGTTTGGATCAAGTTTTGTTATTAAAAAGGAAATCATTTTTAATTATGTGTAGCATGTTTAGAAAAGTGTTGGAAATTGTATAATAATGGAATGAAAATCATTCTATAGCAAGTCTTGTGGGTCTTAGCTCTAGGCCTTATTGGGTACTTAAGGGGTATCCCTTTTTCCCACTAGCTAAATGGAATTTTAAATGTGTCCAGTGTATAGACACTGAAAGACAGTAATAGTAAATATTAGAAATAATATAACAGTAATACAGGAATGGAATCCATTATCCGGAGTTCCGAATTATGGGAAGGCCATCTCCCATAGACTATTATAATCAAATAAAAATGTTTTAAAATAATTTTCTTGTACTTGATCCCAACCTATGATCAATCTATATTGAAAGCAAAACCAGTCTATCGGGTTTAATTAATGCTTCATCATTTTTCTTTAGTAGATTTAAGGCAGGGACATCCAAATTACAGAAAGACCCCTTACCTGGAAAACCTCCTGTCCTGATCGAATAGCAGGCTCCATACCTGTAGTTGGAATGGAGGTTAAATCAAGATTTAAATACAGTGGAATGCTCATTTTTTTTAATAATTCATGATATAAAAGATGTATAAATGAAAAGAGGGATGAGACTTTCCTTGTCTAGGTTAGGATATTTTTGGACAGATTAGTAGAGATCATATTGAGCTACGGTATGTTACTCAGTGCTTGTCCTCTGATCCGAATGCCTTCCGCTCTCACCTCACATTTAGATGCAGCTGCTGCAGTGCCTCAGATGAGTTTCCAAGTGAGATAACGGCAGAGACACAAACCTAAACAGACACGTCTTGAATTGCAAAAGAAGATGGAATATTTTTAGCATTCAAACATTTCTGATATGACTCTCCCATTATTATCACTTCATCGTATTTCTGGCTTTATTGGGTATTGAATACAAAAAACACATTTTGGTAAACAGCATATACTTTCATCATGTGACTGCAAACTATCTTTAACTCCAGTATTGTATGGAGGGAAATGAATATGCTACACCCATGCATCTGACAAATTAAACACAGAAATAATGTCAATTAAGCAAGAAAACCGAAGAGCAGTTTGGGTTTCAGAAAGGTCTTAGACTGTATAACAGTTCTATGGAAATAATGTCGTTCTACAGCTTGCATAGTGAAAGGGAATTTGTGGGGCTAGAGATCATTTAAATAATTAGAGGGGATTTTACACCAATTATTGGTAGTCCACTAGTGAGCACAAGCTTTAGTATACCAGCTGGATGACACCTTATTGTCAGAATCTAATAGTAGCTCATATTTATGAAAGCAAAGCAAAATTCTTTCCAAAACTCCATAAAAATTTGACAAAAACTGCATCGGGGAATTTTTAAAACGTAATTCTTTAATATATTTCCCCCTTGTATAATATAGTTTTTTTGTGTGCATCTTCCTTGTGAACAGCAATAGACTGATGGTTTCCTTTCAAACTTCATGTCATTGAAATAAGTATCTTTCAAACTAATCAGAATACTCTTTTCAGCAATCTCTATATCTCTTCAAGCAGGAGTCAGATTGAGATTGACAGTTAGATCTAATGCATTGTCTAGGCAAAAGGAGTATACACCAATGTATTGGACCTAACTATCAGGAAAAATCAAGAGCTTGCTGAGACGGCGTATTAAAGAAGAACTCGATTATGTCAGAATTGGTACATCATTTTTAAAGGGGTTGTTCACTTTTTTTTTGTTTCAGCTGTTTTCAGGAATAAAGACTATTTCAATTACTTTCTATTTTCTAACTTACTGTATATTGATGTTTAAAGTTTCTTATGTCTTTCTAAAGCAGCTGTGGGAGTTGGCGTTTGATGACTCTGTAACTGCACTAAATTGATACATATGCTGATACATTTTGTATCTTTGTCCCTGCTGAGCAGAATCCCTGGGTTTCATTAAAGGGCACCTGTTGGGGCAAAATTGCAACCCCAACCAAAGGTGTGGGTTGATAGAGCCTGCATTCCGGTTGGGGGTTTCACTATTTTTTTTTTTTTAAATGCCCCTCGCCAGCGCTAGCGGTCTCGCTCCGGGAGGGAGCTCCCTGAGCGAGCAGCCGTCTCCCCACAAGCGCGAGTCTTACTGACATCACGCACATGCGCAGAATGAAAAGGGGGTCACAATTCTGGCCGCTTTTCATTCTGCGCAGAGCGAGAGTGAGACCACTAGCGCTGGCGAGGGGCATTAAAAAAAAAAAGTGAAACCACCAACCGGAATGCGGGCTCTGTGAGCCTGCACCTTTGGTTGGGGGTACAATTTTGCCCCAACAGGTGCTCTTTAAAGGAGGCCATTATAATTGATACAATAGTTGCTGATATTGCACAGATGTTGCTGAGAAATGTAGCAACTAATGTAGCAAATTGTAAGAGCTCAGAATCAGCACTTGAATTACAGAGCTGCCAGACTCAAACTGGAACATTAAAGTTCCATTCTGTAAAAAAAAAAAAAAAGTAAAGTAATTGACAAAGTGTGTATTCCTGGTCAAGAATCTGAAAACAACTAAACTGAATATTTCAGGTCAAGAATATGAAAACAACTAAAAAAAAAGTGTTTGGAAGGTACTGTAAATACCCCATTAACTAGTTACATTTAGACATAATCTTATTTTCATGAGCTGCAGCTTACATGAAATATGTGATTGTACAAAATTACACCTTATTATTGTTTTTGAATTTTGTTGGCATGCTTGAATAGATGAAGGTATTTATTTTAAACAAGTAACAAGTCTGCCACACATGGTAGCAGAGCTATACTACACAAAGGGACATATTTATTATGCTGTGTAAATTGAAATCCACTGAAAAAACGGTGTAAAAAGCTGTGTAAAATACATTAGCAAGGTGTGTTTTTTCCAGCGGAAGTAAATCTAAAAAATGCATTCAATTAAACTTGTTGAAACAAGAAAAAAAACTAAAAATTTTGTGAAACCGAGTGATATGTAGTGAATTATCCCACCTTTTTTTTTACATCACATAATAAATATGCCCCTTAAATGAGCACTGAATAGGACTTCCCCCTCCCAACTATTCAATTCTTACCAATTTACCTACTGTATTCTCTGGGGTCAGTTTCAGGCTTTTGTACTACCTTATACTAGTAGATCTAACATTTTTTGGCTCTTATCCTTACCTTTCCTTCGTAGTGCAAGAAACGTGTCCTATAAATGTCCTATAAATCTGCAAGAAAGGAGTATTTTTTATCATCAGTTATATCACAAAAACAGCCCTAGTTAAGAAATCCCATCACAGGTACAGGACCTATTATCCAGAATGCTCTGGGGTTTTCCAGAAAAGTGATCTTTCCAGAATTTGGATCTTCATACCTTAAGTATACTAGAAAATCATGTAAACATTACATAACCCAATAGACTGGTTTTGCTTCCAATAAGTATTAAGTATATCTTAGTTTGGATCGAGTACAAGGTACTGTTTTGTTATTACAGAGGAAAAGGAAATCATTTTTAAAAGTTTGGATAATTATGATAAAATGGAGTCTATGGGAGATGACCTTTCTGTAATTCTGAGCTTTCTGGATAATGGGTTTCCCAATAACATATCCCATACCTGTATAATGTTTTTGTATGTAAATACATTTTATTCCAAACTCCAATACACTTCCTCACAACATTATGTCTTTACTCACTGAGTGCCAGCTGAACTACCAGCAATAGTGACACTCTGCCAGCGGTATAAAATCAGTAGCTAGTAAAGAGTTAACAGAGACTTCTGTCAGCAATATCTACTTTTGGATTTCAGTTATTAGTTGAACTTTACCTTCTGTATAAATCTGCAAGAAAGTGCTGTGCCCAAAGGCTGAGACATAGAAGGAGGTAGTAAATCTTTACACAAGCAAGGATATATTAGTCGAGCTTATAAGACAGAACATTAGTGAATAACAGCTCTAGTTGAGAATAACAGGGAAATTAATATGCTGAGTGGCCAACAGTAATAATGTTATAAAAAAAAAGGATGTAACTCAGCTGGCCTTATTTGCCACAAACATCCTTTTGTTTGCATTTTGCACTTTGTACATTGTAGTTAAGGATACAAAGCGCAATCCGACTTGTCCACAAGGCCAAACCCTCTTCCAGCATTCCACTCCGGTCACATGGTTCAGCAAACAAAAGGAAATAAAAGGCGCATGGGCTGGAGGTAGTGAAAGATAAAAAACTCCTTTATTGTAGATCTCTTAAAAACATAGAAATATGACTCCATACATGTACAAGGAGGATAGTTCGGGGCAGGGGAGTTCATGGCTCGACGAGTTTTGTGACTACAACGGTCACTTCCCCAGACAACTGAGGAAGTGACCGTTGTAGTCACGAAACGCGTTACATCATATATAATTCAAATGGATAGAACATAAGCTCTGAGAGTATGAAATATTTTAGACAGAGGAGGATATAAACATGTTTTTGATATATGATGAATGAAGCTATATCCTCCACCCTCTACTTGATTTATTTAAAGAAGTGCAGATGTAAAGAAGTCTCACCCTGGCGGTCTAGTGGTGCGGAGGGGACGCTCGCAGTGCCATCGGCGGGGACGCCCACTTCTTTTTGTGTATCTGTATTGATTATAGGGGTCTTAACAAGATCACCATAAAAAATGGCTATCCACTCCCCTTAATTTCTGAGCTATTTGACCAAGTTAGATATATTCTAAACTTGATCTTAGAAGGGCTTATAACCTTATACGCATCAAAGAGGGGGATGAGTGGAAAACAGCTTTTAATACCAGGGACGGCCACTACGAATACTTAGTAATGCTATTCAGTCTCTGTAACGCACCCGCAGTGTTCCAGGAATTTGTTAATGATATCTTCCGGGACCTGCTGTGGATATTCGTAGGGTTCTATCTTGATGATATTAAAATTTTCTCTTCAAATCTGTGTGAACATCAAAATCATGTTCAAGAAGTCTTGCGTATATTGAGAGAAAATAATCTGTATGCAAAACTGGAAAAATTTACTTTTGAAGTGACTTTTGTTCAGTTTATTGAGTTCAATATTTCCATCCATGGTCTGGAAATGGATTCAGGAAAGGTGAAAGCAGTAATGGATTGGACCCAACCCCTTTCGTTACGTGCGACCCAAAGGTTCTTAGGTTTTGAGAATTACTGTAGTCAATTTATCAAGAATTTTTCCCTGATTGTTGCCCCTATTACTAATTTAACTAAGAAGGGTGCTGACCCCAGCATTTGGCCCCCTGAAACTGTACGAGCTTTTGAATTCCTGAAAAAGGAATTCAGTTCTGCCCCTATTCTTCGACACCCTGACACTGCACTTCCTTTTATTTTAGAGGTTGATGCCTCCGAGGTCAGGGCTGGGGCAGTCCTTTCTCAAAGGCATCCGATAACCAACAAAATTCATCCCTGTGCCTTTTTTTCTAAAAAGTTTTCATCTGCTGAGGTTAACTATGATATTGGAGACAGAGAATTGTTGGTTATCCAATGGGCCTTTGAGGAATGGCGGCATCTTCTTGAAAGTGCAAAACATTTCAAGTGCCTTGAACAATATCTCAGTTGTTATGTCTCTGATAACCAATCCTTATGGGCTGAGCTGTTACCCTGGGCGGAGTTTGCCTACTCACGCTTCCACTGGGGAGTCACCTTTCTTTGTTGTATATGGGTTGCATCCTAAAGCATTTTCGTTTTCTGGTTCTAGCAGGGCCGGAACTAGGGGTGGGCAGAAGAGGCAGCTGCCTAGGGCGCAAAGACTGAGGGGCGCTGGGCAGCTGCCTCTTCCTTCTACTGTGGTTTCTGTTGTGATCCCATGAAGATTTTTCCTCTATGCAGCAGAGTGTTCTTTTACCTCCTTCCCTAGGTG
>CM044439.1:98206565-98278520 GCA_024363595.1 Xenopus borealis
AGAATATCACTCTCTACATTATACTAAATGTTAACTCAAAGGTGAACAACCCCTTTAATAGATATTAAACTTTTGCAAAAAGCGGATGATGTGATATAAAAGCTGCTGTATGTGACATCCTGCCTGGATTTGAACCAGGGACCTGCAATTTGCACTTCAATCTGCAGTACTTCTGAACTCTGTTGTCTGGTTAAATGTTTTGTTCAGTACATTCCTTTTCAGTGGCTATAAGGAGTCATTTATGATGTGAAAGGCAGGGTAAAAAGTGCAAAAAACATGCAAACTCTTTTGTTTTGCACATTGCACCCTGCTTTCAACTTTATTAAATTGACCACATGGACAGAGTGATGCTTGCATTCAACAGCACTGTATTCATGGAGAACATGCAGGGGAGACACATAGGTGCCCCCTCCTATCCTCTACTCATCCCCAAAGTAAGGAGCAGTGACAGATGCAGATGGGGCCCTGCCCTGTAGTAGGTGGTATGTACGGTGCGAGGTGCAGAACACAGGCAGACATCAGACAGTTCTCTGTGCATGATGAGCTCTCTTGTGCCCCTGAGCTTCTGCCCAGGGTTGTTGTAAATGTCCCCTATAAGCTATCTGGCCACAGTTGCTCAGAGTATCCATCAGCTTATCTATAATATCCTTATTCATTACATATTTTCAAATCTGTTCTGACTCCTGACTCTTGCCCATTTTCTGTCCCCTGTATTTATCTGGTTTTGATGGTTTGTTCCTGTTTTCTAGTTTGCATCATGTAAGACACAGTTCTTTAGCTATTTTTCCTAAGAGAACAGCCAAATTTGTTTTACAGTATAATGCATTATTACTGAGGAAAAGCTATCTGTTTAGTGACTTTGAGGCTGCCATCTTTTTACCTTTTGATGCAATTTCCCCTAAATGCCAGCTGCCACAGCTCTATGCAGAATTTTTAAGACTCTTTCTTCAGTCCCTCTGCTTACTGGATGCTCCACTACTGCCTACAAAGAACAGACTGGTGAGCCAATGATGTCAAAAAGAATGGGAAAGTCTGGCCTTGATTAGGGAGGAATACATATACATTGGCACAAGGCCTGGGTCTTGGGCCAAAGAAGGGAAGTATACAAACATCAGCCTACCTGGTATGGTTTATAGGATCCTACTGATAGTAAAGTGCAGGGTTGTACTGAAAGTAACAGACATCCACAGATTTTTTATTTCAGTCACACTTCTGTTTTCATGAACTTTCCATAAATTAATGGTATATTAAATCAATCAATAGAAGGAATTGAGTCAAGAAAGTATCAATAATCTTATCAATTGCTGAATTATCAATTCATGTGTAGGTTACTAACATCCTTGAGTCTTCAACCAGTGCCCCAGTCTGTAACCCGCCTCCCTACAAGAAACTGTTACTACAGTGTGCATTTGTTCATCCCAACATTGTGAGTATGTCTACTTCCTACAGTAAAGGAGCTCATATATCTCTTACTGTAATGGGTGTTAACCAGCCACAGGTCGCCCTGTTACAGGCCTATCGCCAGTGGTGCCAAGGTTGCCAATATTTTCATGATGACTTGGGTTGGCCAATATTCCTATTGTCATGCTTGCCACTGCCAAACTATAAGACATCCCTCACACATATTCAATAACAATATAATCCGTATTCAAAAACTATGATCCTGAAGCTTTATTGTCTATATAAAGGAAAACAATGGAAGATAAATATAACGTTAGAACAAAAGTATTTAATTTTCTTTTAATCTGTAACTCCTTGTCATCTCTGTATTTATGCAGCTGGCAGTTTTAAAGAGTCACATCTCTTAAAGGAGCAGCAGTGATGAGGATTAGATATTTATTTGAAACAGAATTCACACAACGTTAGCGCTGCAGTCTGCTAACAACATTTGTCATAATACGTATATACTTACACTGAGCTTTTCAAATGGTTTGATTTAGGGTTCAGTATAATACAAAGCTGCATTGTGGACAGGGTGGCCCAAAGCATTGGTAAGTTGATCTATTCTACCAAGATGTATAGGAATTGATCATGAATTAGGACCTCACTGGGCCCCCTACGCTTTTGGATTTGCCTGCAGCTGCAGGGTGTGCTTCCTCTATTGTTACACCCATGATTCTAAAAGGTATTATTAAAAAGGTAGTAAACTAAATTTACTCCTACAATAGTTACTGCAGGTAGAGGAAAATACAGTTTCCAAGGATGTTATTAAAGGGATCCTGTCAAATCTATTTCTCAAAAGAGCAAACAGATTTTTTTATATTTCATTTTAAAATCTGACATGGGGCTAGACATATTGTCAATTTCCCAGCTGCCCCAAGTCATGTGACTTGTGCTCTGATAAACTTCAATCACTCTTTACTGCTGTACTGCAAGTTGGAGTGATATCACCCCCTCCCTTTCCCCCACCCAGCAGCCTAACAACAGAACAATGGGAAGGTAACCAGATAACAGCTCCCTAACACAAGATAACAGCTGCCTGGTAGATCTAAGAACAGCACTCAATAGTAAAACCCATGTCCCACTGCGTACTATTCAGTTACATTGAGAAGGAAAAACAACAGCCTGCCAGAAAGCAGTTCCCTCCTAAAGTGCTGGCACAATTCACATGACTGGGGCAGCTGGGAAATTGACAAAATGTCTAGCCCCATGTCAGATTTCAAAACTGAATATAAAAAAAATCTGTTTGCTCTTTTGAGAAATGGATTTCAGTGCAGAAGTCTACTGGAGCAGCACTATTAACTGATGCATTTTAAAAAAAAAGTTTTCCCATGACAGTTTTCCTTTTAGAGTGTAACAGATTGTATGTGTGGGTAAAGCCTAAAAGGCCTTATTTTCTTAATCTGTACTGGATATTTAGTACATCTGTTTCTCAAATAGTTTTTATTACTTTCTTTTAGTTTATCTATTTAAAAAGACAAAAAAAAAAACATAATTTATAAAAAAAAATACTCAATATACTTTACAGTCAAGTCTTCTTTATAATTGCTACAGTTCCCCTTTGACTTTCATTCCTCATATACTCTAGTTAGAAAGGCTTATTATTCATTTTCATCCACTCCAATGTCTATACATTTTACAATCCCATTACATTGCCTTTCAAATGAAAAAGCCTCATAAAAAAACAATTCCCGTTAATAATCACTCATGAAATAGTTTTTCTAATACATATTTTTTATTTACTTATTACTGATTGGTTAATGCTATTAACCTTTGCCCCCCTCATTCACTCTATCTTCTACTGATATCTTATATTTAACTCCAGAAACAGATAAATTGCTGTGTCCCAAGAACATTTAATCAAGTAATCTCTCAATGTTGCAATTGTTAATTAGTTCTCAGTGAAAACCATCTTCCCTGGAATGATTTGATTTTCTATGAATGCTTACAAATCAATATATATGATGAATTTATTTGGACTTTATGTTCTGAATTTAAGTATAACATATGTTTGTTATAGACAAAGGGAGGGGCTCTATTATTCTATTATATAAGTATAAGGTTGGTTTGGCTAGACAGTTTGACTTGGCACCAGTCATGTCTAAATTTTTTGATTCTATTTTCTCTTCTTGGATCGGTGTTAACCCGTTGTACTTTATTCTCTACTGAGTTACAGAATGTTCTAATCTGAAATAATCAGATAATGTATGGTTTCATTTATCTTTCCTTATATTGCTCATATAACAGTATATACTATTTAAATGTCAATTTTATTCCCCCATTGTTTCAGAGTCCACAAGGGCTTTGTATCAGATTTACAATACTAGAGCTACTACAACAGTTACCACTACTTACGTATTATGTAAAAGTTTGTTCTCTTTCTGTACCTCTAGGGAATAAAAACCATATGCACTGTACCATTGTTCTTCTCTGCGTCGGATTTCTAATTGATGCTCCCCTATATGATGATATATATGATATATTGATGCTCCCACATATTGCATATACTAGGATATGTGCCCAACTCTTACACCCATCAACCCAGATATGCAACCCCCACAACACTACCGAAAGAAAAAGGAGCAGCACTGGAGATTCAGTAAATTGATAGAACTGCACTGGGCAGTGCTCCAGCTTTATAATGTGGCAAGTAGACAGCATACCACACCGAAAACTTTGCCACCATAGGCTTGGGTCTTTGTGGCCTTTCCACAAATCCAGGCCAGGATCTTCTTGAGTTAAATTAACTGTCCAGCAGTAGCCAGTTCTTTGCTGTAGATTCCATCATTCCCATCAAGTGATCCATGTCAAAAAAATCTGGTTGGGGAGTTTTAACCTTGCAAAAGCAAGTTGCAAGGAAAACTTATTTGCAAGAAAATGTGGAGGCCCATTTATCAAAATTCTCATTTTTGTGGTTTTAGAAACCATGATAAAATTTCTCTAAAACCATGTATGCCATATCATTTATTAAAAGAACTGAATATAGCAAGCCCGACAGACTATTTCTAAGAATTCGAAATTTTCAGACAATTACTAGAAAAACAATTAGAAAATCTATAAAAGTCCCACTAGGTAAAAAAAAGGATCAGCACAATTTCTATTGAGTTGTATAGGAGCTTGACTGCTTTTGCTTTCCAAACTTTTGTATGCAAGTTTTTCATGATTTTTAAACTTCATAAATCCTGAATTTTTAGAGTTTTAGAGAATTTTTTTCAAACTTTTTTTTGAGAAAAAAATTTGTGAAAAAAAATTCTAATGTTAGTAAATAGGCCCCCCTCGTGTAAAATTAAATACTTGATAGCCAGACCTGGAATGACTTTGAAGTAGTTGGCCAGCTGAAATATGTTGTAATAAAGGGGAAGGCATTTTATGAGTAGGTTTTTGCATAGCTCTTTATAAGTGCAAAAGACCTATTTTGGATCCTATCTACAGTTAACTTTCGCTGCCAGAATAGTAGATTATTTTTATAACTTTTCATAAACTTTTCACATAAAATGCCTCTATAATCTTAGATTCTTTATAAATATATCAATGTCTGTATATGTTTGGAACTTGTTTGTGTGCCATATTGGTGCACATTCATTTCTGGTTAAATGTGTTCCCATTAATTTTATCATGATGTTGAGAGCAATATTCTGAGACAATATGTAATTAGCTAACATTTTGTTTTGCAGCTCTCTAGTTTAGAATGTAAAATATCTGCTTCCTAGGGTCGCATTTACCCAAGCAACCAATGGCAGCCTGGAAGATGAATAGGAAAGCATCTAAATAGAAAGATATCTGTTAAACAAATGTTAGAAAAATACTTTTCACCTAATGTATCATTGCATCTGTTAGTATTATACTAATATTATACTTACTGACAAAGAGAACAAATGGGCCTTACACTTTTAAAACAATATGATAAATAATGATTTAAAACCATATTATGAAAAGTACTGTGAAAAAAAATGCTCTCTTTCTGGTTTTCTAATCTGAAAATGGTCAACAACTCTAAAGACATCTAGCCAGTATAAGGCCAGTTATTGCAAATAGCACACCAATGCAGTTGGTTAAAGGGGTTAAAATGTATCATAGACTGTGTATAGTAATTTAAATGACGATTACAATACTTGTGAGAAGGAACAGAAGCCCAAAACATAATGTACATAATTTCTAGCTACTTCTTTAGTCAAGCATTAGTTTCCCTTTGAAGGGATTCTGTCATGATACAAATAAATGTAATAACCTAGCACAATTTGTGGATAAACAGACCAGATAATGCCTATATTCAATATTATGGCCAGGCTGTGACTTGCAACAGTATCTTTGTCACAATGTTGAGTCCTCATATTGATTTATGCCAATGTTTGTTTACATGAGGCTTCTAAAGAGGACAGTTAGACAGCCATCTATTCCTAATTGTATTCCTAAGGATTTGTTTAATATAGGTTGCAATAATTTTTACTAAAAAGTTCATTTTATCAACAGTTACTAACAAACAGGCCTGGATTTGTGGAGAGGCCACCTAGGCCCGGGCCTAAGGTGGCAGGATTTTAGGGGTGGCATGCTGTCCAACCACACTCACATTGATTCAGAAATTTATATTTCCCATGTGCCAATTCCCATTGCTCCATCCCGATGATGAAAAATTTAGCTAATAAAAGGGGGACAGGTGCAACAAACAACAGCAGGCCTAGGGATGCCTGCTATGTGAATACTGCCCTGCTAACAAACCAAAGCATTTGGAATAGCAAGTGCTCCATCATTACCATAATTATAAATATATCTTAAAGTTAACAACATGCAAAATTTCAATAATAAGTTTAAATTTGCATGTAAGAAAAACCAAAGCCTCCTAAGGGCAAACTAACAATGAAGAAAAAAAAAGTATATTTCCTATTAAATAGATCCAGTTGATTGCATTTGGAATATTTTTAAATATTTGTTCCTTTGTAATAGTTTTGAATCTCCCAGGGAAAATAAACAAGCTCGCTGATTATTAATGGTTCAGTGAGACATTAGGCATCAGGGGAGATAAAGCTGAGAGAAAAAAAAAACAGCACCTACTACCTAAAATGATGCATTATTTACTCAGATGAGATGACCTACATGTTTAAAAAGCATTTGGTGGAGCATTCTCTTTAGTCCTAGCATCTGTAGCATACAACAGCATGGTCCTACAGGATCTTTAAAGAAAAACAATAAATACAAAACCTGATGGTACATGACCAGCCTTTTTTTGTTAATTAACGCAGCTCCCACTGTCATTTGTTCCACTTTTTTCTATGCCAGCTTAAATTACACAGTTACACCAACAATGCCATTTTCATCAATGACTCAAATTTTGCCTTATTCACCAAGTACTATTTAAAGAAAATACAATTTGCAGAAAGTTATATCAAACTTTAAGAAGCAAAGTTTAACTAAGAAAATAATATACCAAAACAGGAATATATGCCACTGTCAGAGGGTAAAAAAAATGTTAAAAAATTGATTTCATAGAGACTTACTTCTGTGTAGGACTTAGAAAAGCCTGAAGGCCCAACAGGCTGATATTTGGCAGAATGGTAGTTTGATTTCCTATATACTCTTGGAAGCCCAGCTTAAAGAGTTTCTTTGCTGCTCCAGTAGACTTCTGCACTGCAAAAAAACTAACAGTTTTTTCAAATTTAATTTTGGGGGCTAGACATGTGAGTAGCTTTCCAGGTGCCTTCAGGCATGTGACATGAGCTCTGATAAACTTCAGTCATTCTTTACGGCTACAGTGCAAGTTGGAGTGATATCACCCCTGCTCCCTTTCCTCAGTAGGACTTCTGCAGTTACATTGGGTAGGAGAAAGAATAGTTTATCTGGAAGCAGGTTCATTGTGAAACAGAACATAACAAAGGATATGTCATGTGGTATTGTGGAGCACTGTCACCCATTACACTTTCTGTATATAGAAAAATATTTAGAACCTACAGCATATACATTAAACTGTGTTTTATCTTGCACAAGTACAGTACAGCAGCCAAAGGTTTCTTCTGTTTTTAATAACTTTAAAAAACTTATAATAGGCTGTTTAAAATTCTAAGATCTAAAAATCAAAGATTGTTTGGTATTGGCTATGGCACTTATGTAATATAGACCCTGAATCCTGAGTTTCTGTAAGTGAGTGTTTTCTGCCTTGCCCTTATTCTATGACTTCAGATTTCCTGCATTTGGTGTTTTTCCTGATATTAGGACTTCCTTTTGTTTGCTTTCTGCCCTGACTTTGTGCTTGCCTTGCAGACTTGTTTAGCCTTCGGCCTACCTCAGCCTTTGACCTGTCTGTGGATATACTGCTTAACAACACTGCTCTGGGGCCAACGAATGTATTCAGTACATATACAATACATATGCAATGTATTAGCATCTATGACAGATGTAACACCCCTTTTTTGATTATAGCTTGTGAACCTTAAAGGAGTTGTTCACCTTTTAGACAATAAAACTAATTTAACAGCCCATGTCATAAAAAAATGTTTTTGTAATTTATCTTTATTACTTAAAATGTTTGCTTTCAGAGATACATACCATAGAAGAGATTGTCTCTGCAAAAACTCTCAGTACTCTCCCCTGTGATCTGAGATCGTGGGACAGGCTCTGTATAGAAAATACAGGTTGCCATATAAGGAAGTTGACGATTGAATCTGCCCTGGGCATGTTCTCTCTCCTACTTCATTTGCATATCTTTGATCCGATTTTCAGAATCTTGCCAGCCAATGGAATTGAAGATATGCAAATGAAGTAGGAGAGAGAGTGCATGCCCAGTGCAGATTCAATTGTCAACTTCATTATATGGCAACCTGTATCTTTTTACACAGAGGGGCAGATTTACTAAGGGTTGAATAAAAATTTTTAAAAAAGTTTTTTTTTTAAAATTAATGTTGGGCTACTTCGACTATCAAAATGCGAGTTGAATTGAAGAAAAATTAGAATATTCGAAGTACTGGCCCTTTAAAATCCTTCGACTTCGACATTTTGCCTCCTTAAAGCTGCCAAATTGCCATTTTAGCCTATGGGGGACCTCCTAGGAGTCCTAGGAATATGAAGGATGTTGTGCAAAACGATGCAATCAAACGACCGAAAAAGCCCTTTAAAAAAAATTTGATGGTTGAATTTCTAATTTTTTTCACTTCAAAAATTCAGCCCTTAGTAAATCTGCCCCAGAGTGTCGGCAAACCCAAAACAGAGAAGAGAATTGAGAGAGTTTTTGCAGAGATGATCGTAGCTTCTGTGGTATGTATCTCTGAAAGCAAACATTTTAGGTAATAATGATAAATTACTGTACAAAAAGTTTTTTTTTTTGTACAAGTTGGGTTCTGTGCAATGTATAGAGCACAGCTCTGTGAGACAAATGGTGGTTGTGTACTTGCCTCCATATCCTTCCTAACTGGCTTAGAACTGGGTGTAAAAAAGGGTGCCTCAGGTTTAACATGTGGGTCAAGTTGCAAAGTGCAAAATACAGGGTATGAGAAACCAAACATTGCAATTTTATAATTAATACTGCTGAAGGCAACTGGAGCAACAAGGTTATAGTCTGGAAGGGAACACACTTTTGCATCATTCAAAACTATAAACATTAGATTGCCATTTCCATTGACCAATAAAATCTTTTAAATTAGAATCACTAACAGGCAGCTGGATATATGCATTCAACACTGGCCAGGGTTAATCAATATACTGGATCTTTAAATCTTATTCTTCGATATATTCTGCTGTTTGCAGATGTAGGGTCATATATAATTTATATCCATTTCCTCACTATACTAACGGTTATGGCTAATCGTTAACAGATAATATTAGACACAGGATAACATTATTTAAACTTGTTTGACATTTCTCATCTCTCAGTACTGTACAGGGTGTTTATCGTCTTCTCTGTCATCACAGGAAAGGAACATGTAATACTACTCTTGTATTTAATCAGAAAAAATTACACCAGAAATAAAAACAAGGACAATGGGCGTAACAGTAACATCTTATAATTGCAATTATGTCTTTATATTGCCACAACCTAAAAATATGAAGGAGGTATACATGCCTAAACATATCTAAAATCACAGGCGTGTTTTATACCGTATAGGCTCCCAAAAAAGACCACCCAGCATCATACTCACTCCCACAGACAGCCCCGTTTCCCCTTACCTGACTATAAAAGGTAGTGGTGTCAGTGTCTGCCATGTCCGGCTGCATCTCTTTCAGGTCCCTGGCTCCCGGTCAGCAATCAGCAACAGGGAAGGTGCCCTGCCATATAGATATAGGTGCTGTGCTGCTTTGCCTTATCTGATTAGATAAGGAAAACCATGCAAATCTTTAGTAGCGTGATGCACTGCAATTCTACTTTAAAAAAGCAAAAGAAACACTGAAGGGGACCTGCCATCCATATATAAAAAGCTGCTTAACAATTTAAACATGAAACATACTTTATTTTTTTATATTAAAATATCCATCCATGAGCTGTCAGTCATATATTCTGCACTTTCTAAATGTCCCTGTACTCCCCCTATCCCTCCTCTCTCCTCAAGGTCTATAAGGGCACATGTGGCAAATTGTCTCTGCAACATGTTTTTTAAAATCCGATTGCGGCATCTTAGTGGCCACAGAAAACAAAAATTGTAGGTCATTGTGTGAAACTGCGCCAGCCAGCTTGCTGTGATTGTCAATTTCAAGACTGGAGGAAACAAGATGTAAATAATGTATATAATGTAAGTAGATAGAAAATGATTCAGAATTATTTATTAGGGTGACAGCCCCCCTTTACATTTGATTACATTTATACAGAAACATTTATAAGTGTTTGGTTTGTTTGCAAACATAATAGCTTTATATGGATGTGAAATAATACAACCACAGAAATACAGAATACAAACTGGCCCTCTTAGTCAATACACTGGCATAACTACAGAGGAAGCAAAGGTCAACATCATCCAAAAAACTCAAACTCCGTGTTGAGTATAAATAATACATATCTCATGCTTACCTCTTCTGTTTCGGCAATGTTCTCATTTACAAATCAAATGCAAAAAGCTTAATAAAAATTGGGCTTTTACCTGTTATTACCTATAGCTGAACACTATGCAGAATTCTTAGATTGTAAGCTCTTTTGGGCAGGGCCCTCCTTATCTCTTGGATTGGATATTGGTTATTTTTAATGAAATATAATCTGTGTGTTCAATAAATTCACCCATATATTGTACAGCTCTGTTGAATATGTTGGCACTCTATCAATATTTGAGAGATTTAAATAATAATTGCATCTGCTGCAATCAGAATGACGCATTTCTGATGTATAAATATTACATTGTTTGCCGTGGGATCTTTGAATAGGTAATATTAAATTTCCAGACTTCTGCATTGTAAAGACCGCAGCCTAAAGTTGGCCATACATGGGCCGATAAAAGCTGCCGACAGACTGAGTCTGGGGCCCTCTGACAGGCTTCCCCAATTGATATCTGGCCGAAAGTCGGCCACATGTCAATTGGATTAAAAATCTAGTCGGATCGCGGCCACATCTGTTCGTTGATGCGGTCCCACAATCCGACCGCCCATATCCCAAATGAGCAGATCTTTCCCCGATATGCCACTAACTGGATTTACGAGAGGCGCAATGTACTTCCGACGGGTCGGTTGGAAGAAGATCCGACCTTCCCAATCGATATCATCTCCAGATATCGGTCGGGAAGACCCGTTGGAAGCCCCCATGCACGTGCAGATAAGCTGTCAAATTGGCCAGCTAGAGATTTGCTCGTTTGGTGACATCGTCAAACGAGCGGATCTCTCCGTGTATGGCCACCATAATGTTGAGCTACAAATATGTATAGGCTTCCTACAGAATGTATATTTAATTGGAAGATAGATTAATAGGAGAAGTTGAGATATGAAACAAAAGATCTGATTTAAGCAGAAACTGGCTAGGTCTGCCATGCATCTCAGCTGTATGACTCATTAGAGCAGTAAAAATGTTTTTGGCTTGTTTACATGTAGTAAATTAGTGCTGGATACAGTAAAAGTCCAGTAGAAACAAAGAAGTAGTAAAAAGAAAAATGCTGTATATTACTTTTTTGCCAATGTGGTAGAACTAACATAGTTGGCAGGAAATTGGTAAAAACAAGGTACATTGGTACTAAGGTCCAAATGTCAAAACCTAAAAAGTTTGTTGTTGTTTTATTGTATTTTCTGCTGCAAAAAGCACAGTTACTGTGAGTCACTGACTGATTTTGTCTCAAATGGGGCAATACAAGGCATACAGTTTTGTATAGGGCTAATATTAAAGGCATGATCTGATTGCTGTTGGTTACTACTCTAGTAGCAGGAAGCAGAGCTTTGACCATACCCTCCTGCAACTTACTTGTATATTATCATACTAAAGATGTTTGTATTGTAGGAGATACTGATAAAATGTTACAGGGTATATGGTTTTTTTAAGGGGATAATGACATTTCCATTCTTCTCCAGACTTTGTGCAGCTACCCATGCATAATTAATCATAAAAGCAACTTACTGTACAAGGACTGTAAACAGGTAGCTCTATGTGCCACCAGGGAGATACTGGAACAAGACAAGGCTCGCGTCGTCAACTACATTGAACAGATGAGCTTCAGATCATTACTTCATTACTGTTAGCATGCAATTCCAATCAAAGCCAAATCACCCACTGTTATTTCTCTGCATTGCCGCAATGACAACCAAGATTGGCAGGACTTGCCATAGATATAGATTTCATTAAATCTTTATGGGGGGAACTTTTGCCTGTTATTTAAAACAAATGGTAAAATAAAATCTCTAGCTCCTTGCAAATGTGTTTTTCTTATACAAATATGAGCGTTTTTTTTTTTCATTCTGCAGGTACAATACAGTTACAGTTGAGAATGGCTGCTAGTAAAGTGCTTTCCTGATACCTACACGCTGGGCAGCTAAAGACTAGCAATTCTGTTGTTTGGCTCCTCTGGTCTAATGATGATTTTTATGGTCACTGGCACACAGATCCGCACACAGCACGACTGCTGTAAATGGGCAAGACTGCATACGACAGGACAATTCCTCAAGAAAACTAAACAAGGAAAGATGGCAACTACCACAAGTTCACAGTATTTCACGGTCCTCTTTTTTTTATGCATTACCTTACAGCATATCAATCACATTCTCAGTCAGATTAATAAAGGAATTCTGAAGCCTCTTTGTCATCCAAAGCTAGGTGGCATTCATTCAAATGTTTTCGATACATATCTTAAGTGTAATAACCTCCGTATAATGCAAGGATACAACAGCAATCTTGATCATTTTCATATTGTTAGCACATGCTTTTAACTGCTGTTTCAGGGTACAAGGCTGCAATGGTTTTGCTAACACTCATTGGCCTTGTTGTGAGAATCATACTTGTGCCTCAGTTTGCTCTCATGACTGCTGTGCTAAGTGAGTCCATTAAATCCTTCATTCTTCTTTCTCTCTAAATCTAGTAAGTTTGATACAAATGATTATTATGGTTCTACAAAGTAGTATTCTTCATACCTATCTGTGGTTCAGTTGTTATCTGGTACAATGACACACAGAGTGAATATTCAGCAAATATTTCATAGTTCCTACATGTAGATTCAAATGCTGTATATATTTTGCTTGTACCGGTAAGGACGTCATTGTCTGGAAACCCGTTATCAAGAAAGCTCCAAATTAAGTGAAGGTTGCCTCCATTTTATCCAAATAATCAAAATTTAAAAAAATTATTTTGTTTGTCTCTGTAATGATAAAACGTTACCTTGTATTTGATTCAAACTAAGATATAATTAATCCTTATTGGAGGTAAAACAGTCCTACTGGGTTTATTTAATGGTTACACCATGTTTTAGTAGACTTAAGGTAAGAAGATCCAAATTACAGAAAGATCTGTTATCCAGAAAACCCCAGGTACCTTACATTCTGGATAACAGGTCCCATACTTGTAATAACTAGTTACATGCTGACAGTGAGTGGCAAAATTAGGAAATTGTGAGTTTAGAATTAGTGAATTTTTCACATTTTGATAAATCTGCCTGTAACATTCAAAGCAGGAAGCCGCTGTAACTGGAGTTATACTCGCACTGGGTAGTGAGTGTGGGGAAAGCCCAGGGGTGAACCACAAACCATGGAAGCAGACATGGTGAATAAGCAGGTATAATAGAACTGAAGAAAAACAGGAATAGGTCAAAATAAAGTCTTTACCAGGCATGCAATGAAAATCTGGAACAAAAACACAAGAACTCTGGAACTTGGAATCACAGGATCAAAGGTTATCCAACTCTGGAACTTGGAATCACAGGAACAAAGGTTATCCAACTCTGGAACTTGGAATCACAGGAACAAAGGTTATCCAACTCTGGAAATTGGAATCACAGGAACAAAGATTATCCAGGACAAACAAAATACATAAGGGGTTATGTAATAAAAGGCACTAAGTTTGCCCAGGAGCAGTTACCCATAGCAACCAATAAGATGTTTGCTTTTAAACAGGTGACCAGTAAATGCTTCCTGCTGATTGGTTACTATGGGTTACTGCTCCTGGGCAAACCTAGTGCCTTTTATTGCATAAGCCTTAAAGCTCAGGGCGTGGTTTATAAAGGGCAAATAATTTGGGAATACAAAATACATGAGGGTAATGAGAAGGGAGGAGACCAAGGAGGAGGCAAACTGGGAATGAAACAGAATGCAGAATGACAATAACATAGGATAAAGACAGTCCCAAGAGCCTCTCATGGCTCACTTGGTAAGTGCCCTGCTGTGCACTTAAAGTCCACAATCCCCAATCCCAAGTGTGCAAATGCCAAGTGGTCTTTACAAAGCCCCTCTGAGCAGGACTGGACTGAGAATCAAAATAGGCCCTGGCATTTCAGGTACAAAGAGGCCCAATCAGCCCACATAGAGGCCCAAACAGTCCCCACCAGCCCACTGAATACTGACTTTCTATGGCACCTTATAGCAGCCCATCTGGCATTTGCCCTAACCCACAGATTGCCAGTCCGGGCCTGCCTCTGAGTGTGCAAACCAATCATGTTTAAGCTGACCTATTTCAGGGCAATCATGGAGGAAGGGAATGAGTAATGGCCGGGTCTAAAAGCCCAATATGAAACAAGGATCCTTACAAACACCAAAAACAAAAGGGTGACAAGAATTATCAACACACTCCAGTAATCATGCTTGAAAAAACCCATTGTTTTACAATCATGTGAATTAATGAATTCTTGGTTAAGATTACTTGTCATAAAAATACCAGTTCCACTATCTGTACCACCCAACCCATGTCCTTGTTATTCTCAAGTTTATCTCCTGTTGCCTACATTTCTTTTTCTCTCCTATGCAAAGAGACCAAGAAAGTGAACAGCAAGAAACCCAAAGGCTAACTGGAAGTAGTGACAGCAGGGCAAATACACACACTGCCGATACCCATGAAAATTTGAGATGAGTTGTGGCCTCATAGTATAACTAAGATTGACTGCTTGTTGCCTTTTACAATGACAATGGTACAAGACTACAAAAATGCTCTATTTTCTGTTTCCAAAATAAATATTTAATTGCTTGTAATCCTGTCATTTTTTACAAACCTGGCTTTTTTATTTGATTAAACCACAGTTTATTTAGTTGACTCTCATTTTATTATCTTTATCCAGTGGATTTTTATTTTAACTTTAACAGCTTCTGTTTATAATGTCTTCCTGTCTTTTTAGGCAAAAGTTAAAAAAAAGGATGCAAACGAATATAAAAATATGAATATATAAATATTATAAATATAATATATTTTATATTATAAATATAAAATATACATATAGTGCAGTACTTACGGATAAAAGCTGCTGCCTTGATGGCATGCTCTTGTTTTCCTTTCCCCATGCTCATACTAAGGGGAATGAAAACACTTTGCTGGTTTTCCCAGCCCCTTGACTTTTCTTCCATTACCCCATGTAAGGATGAGCAAATGTTATATACACAACGCAGCCCTGTGCAGGGAGGAGTAGGGGGCTGGTAAGGTTTTCATTACGTTTACACCATATATGCATGTAAAATCCGGCATTAATATTTTAATGTTTAAATTAGCTATTTAATTGCTCTCCAATCCCTTTTCATTAAAGGTAAAAGTATTGCTTATTCTGTTGATTTTACTGTTGTTAAAACTGGCTTACATTGAATTACCCAACTTTTCTCTTCTTCATATATAATTTTCCTGATCTCATTCTGTGCAAATGAAGAAGTTCATTTGATTCAGGTTACCCACTTATTGCAGGTTCTCCCCTGGCCTTCAAGATTATTCAGCAGGAACAACATATCAGTCTTTATCTACTGCAATACATATAGAACTCTCCACTTATGTCCCATTGTGCCCTTTTAAATGTGTTATTTTCTCTTTTCGTTAGTGACTAGCAACAACCTCTATTTAAACACTGTATTCATATAACAGTATTCCAAACCTGGAATGGAAATTCTTTCTGTGCTTTGACATTAATCATCTCATTTTACATGTCTTGACACTTCAATAAACTTTTTATGTTTCCACCTCTACAAGATACAGCCCTTTGCCAGACAAACCAGATTTACTGCAAGGAAGGCTCCTTGTCACACATGATCCAGCTGTCATCTTTCCTTAACCCACTATCCTGTAAACAAGTACTGTAAGTGCTGCCAGTGAATCATAAACAGAGCTGTAATCTCTGTGCCTCAATTTTCCACAAGTCTAGCCAAGTAAGGTATCTCTCCATGACATCAGTTGGTTTCATCTACTTTCCTGTACACCCCTCTTTATTTGTGTTAGCTTCACAGTCTCCTCATAACGCTTAACATTTATTTAGTCATTAGTGCAGTCTAGGAAGTGGATCACTGAGATTTGTATTATTTTTATATATAGTATTTTTAAATAAAAATAGGTTTCCAGTAAGTATACACATTCCTACATTTTAAAGAACCAGTATATATGTGTCCTGCTGTAAGAGAACGGGGTATTTATACTAAGTAGAAAGTCAATGGGTATGGGAACTAACTGGGTCAGTAAGTACAATATTCTTCATTCTACTGGATCTTGATGGTGTCTGGGTAAATTACAGAACAGCTATCTATACAATATAATGCTTTTGTATACATTCTCCACAAGGCACATGTGCTACCTAGTTCCCAAAGTCCATCTTTAAAATTAAATCCACTGCAGCACAAAAAAAGACAGCAAAATTGATTTTTATTGGTGGGCCAAACAGATCCCTACAAATTTTAATAACTGACTGCAAGGAGAACTACAAACTGCTGGTCCACCAAGAATAATAAGTATTTAGATACAGCAAGGAGGATGACAAGTATCCAAGGTGTGTTTGAGACGTTTAAGTAAATCTTTTGCTACATAACCAGTCAGTAACATGACCAATTGCTCAGCTGGTAGTTATACCACTGTTAGAGATACATATAGGTATTAAATGGACATAATATATATATATACATAATATATATAGTATATAATATATATCACTTATTGAAATTAAGAATGGTCCTGAAAGCACTTATGCATATTGTTTTTACCAATGCATTTGGTGGAAAAAGACAGGGACCTAAAGGCCAATTCCTATAATTTTTATATTATCATGTATTCCTCCTAACCCTCAACCCTTTCCAAGGTTCTACTCGGGACAAGTTTTATTATATTTTAATATCAGAATAGATTCTACTCAACTTGTTTCTCTTACCTTCCATTATCAATTCATACAACCTGAAGTTTAGCAGAGTTCATCATAAGAATATGTGAAATTATTATTTTATGGGGCTCATTGATCAACACTGGGCAAATTTGCACCTAAACAGAAACCCATAGCACCATATCAGTTATCATCATTTTTAAGTCAGCTGTAGGTAGCGAAATGAAAAAACTATTTGATTTAAACTTGCCCAGCATAAAAGCATGATGCTATCTTTTTCCATGAAGATACTGCTATGCTCCTCATTCAAGTGCTCAAATCACCAGTCTGCGCAATTGATTCAGAAGTTATTTTGAAATTTAAAGCATAACATAGTCTTGAATGAATGCTTGTCTCAGGATTAAGATGGAGCAGAGTATACCAAAAACAGAACAATAACTCATACTTTATGTTAAATACAGGTAAAACATACGTATAAAATAGCTATTGGAATAATCAAGTTTATTATTGAAAACCCATTAATGGACATCATGATGTTCCATCTAGAATAAAACTGTTAGCTCTTCCGGTTAATTGGAATATGCTAATACAAGATCCTATACTACTGGGGTCTCCTGTAATGAAATACTCCTCTGCAATGTTGAATATCTATGCCAGCTTCTTCTTCAGCCACTGACTATCAGCACCATCCAATATGATCTGTGTATGAGCACCATTGGTTGTCCTAGGAATATCTCAACCAAAAATTGAACTTGGATAATAATTAGTGTGTATCCTGGTAAGGTAAATGCTAGCATAAGTTGGTGAAAAAGCACATTCTGAGGCGTTACTTTGGAAACAATAATATTGATTTAGCAATCTCGCTGCCTGATCTGCTGGCTAAGGCGTCTTTCCCTCACCTCTACACATTGTTTATTTTTTATGTTGAAATGTAGCAGAGCTTGTTTTTTTATTTTGCTTTATTTATAGTGACTTAATGATAGCCACTTGTTTCTTTTGGGGAAATTATTCTTTATTAGGATTCATTTCTAAAGGTTGCAGATATTCAATAGAAATAGAATTAAAGATCAAAGTCCCATTTTGATAAAAAGGTCCATACAAGAACGTAGAGAGTGGGAATGGGGAGAAAATCATCTCAGTCTCCTGCATGTCATTAAAAAGGGCATTTGGGGAACTATGGGATCTATCATCTGTAATTTTATCCTGATGTTTTAATGATGTATAGTAACAAGCTTTAACAGGGAAATGTAATAAAATGGTTGAAAGGGTTCGTCCACCTGCATTTTTTCAGTTTATTCATCAGAAAGACTTTTACAATTGCTTTCTATTTTTTATTTTGCTTTCTATTTTTTTCCAATCCCTGTCCTTGCATACATTTGCAAATGGTTGTGCAGTATGGTAGACATTATATAATTAAGACTGCCCTACCAAGAAAAAAACCAAAATAACTAATAACTAATAGTTTTTTTAATTAGGACACTACAGGAATTTGTGCAGCTTTATGGCTATTTGATTTATGGATATTAGATCCCCTGTCTGAATTTACTACATTAAATTACCCACCTACTATGTGATCATGACACCATTATTTAGCCAGTATCAGCTTCCAAAAAGTGCTCGATTTGAAAGGAACAAAATAAAAATTTAGATAAAACAGTTGGAGAACTTATTATGTCCATATCACTTAGTCTATTTAATGGACAGCTTAGAGAATTCTTATTCTTTTTCAAACATCAAATCAATCAATGTATTCTTCATGGCTAAGCACAGGAGATCTGCTGCCGGCTTGGTATTTATAACGACTGGGTGCAGGTGGGAGGAACTGAATGGAAAGAAGAGACGAGAAAAGAGAAATAGCAAGTAAATATTGCCCATTGTTCCAGCTTAAGGGCATGGAGAAACAAATTAAAATTTTAGTTAAGTAAAGGTCATAATACAATGTTGATTTAATGCTTTGATAAGTATGAGTTTCCAAGATTTCTGCAACTTGTTTTTCTATATTCATTTAGTTAAACTTATCTTACAACTTAAACTAAAGACATTTTACATCTTTAAAATGTAGAATGTGCTACCAAGCCTTGGCAAACAAGGAGGGGCCATCATCAATGGTTTATTTGGAGCAAAAAACTTTTGTTTTCATTTTATACACATGAGATCAAAGCTTGACTATATCACAGTATGTCCCCTCTGCACCTAATCTGGTCTCATTGGTCTTTGATCCAGATGTAAATAAATTATGCATTGTGAACACTTCATTAATAAGTCATTCTTAGTTTGCTTGAAAAAATCAAGTCCAGTCTTAGTGAAACAAGGTTATGTCTATACTTAGATCCCGCAGGAGCTCTTACCTCAATATCAACTTTTGCACAATCCTTCCAATCAACACATTCCGTCCCACACATTAAAGTTTATTGATTTTCTAATAGAAGCAGAGATTACTTTTGCCAGCTGGAAATAAAAAAGGTGATATATTCTCATCATCTTACTTTTTATGTTGTCTTTTCTTTGCTTTTTTGAAGTAAGAGATTGCAGCAGAAAGGTCTACCATATTTACAAATCCAGACAGCAAAGCAACAAAATTATTAAATACAGTTGGATAACAGACATACCAGTGAGCTTGACTGGGTTAATTATCTGGCATAGTACTGAAAGTGAAACCATTAGAGGACCTTTAGAGGAAAACAGATAGGAGAAGAAGCACTAAAAGTTCCATATATGAGCACTGTGTGCATGCTCAGTGCCCATTAACACCTAGAGGAGATAGAAGACGAGGATGCACCAAATCTAGGATTTGGTTCAGGATTCAGCCGAGATTTGGCCATTTTGAGATGGAGTTTGGACGAATTTGAGTGTCTGTTTAATGCTAGGCTTTTATTTTATTTCAAGGGTAGTTTTCAGTCAAAAACTTGAATTTTCAGTTAAAGAAAAACATTTTTTTCCAGATTAATTGTGCCCCAAACCTGGAAATAGCTGGAATCTGAAAATACAATGTCTAAAACCTGTTGAGGTCATGTAGAAGTCAATGGCAGAGGCTCCTTGAACGATTTGAAGATGTTAAAAGACTTCCTGATGTTTGAGGTTAATGGGTTTTTAACCCCAAATTCAGGGATCGAAGTTTTTTCCATTGGAGTTTTTTATTGAAACAGAAAACTTTTGAGTTGTGAGTTCATTCAACATATATAAAACCACACAAACCTCTAAAACTCGAACTTTGATAAAGTCCAAATAGGTAAGTCTAAAATTAAATTTACAGTAAGGCATCTCCCATAGAAACCACTTTGTCCAAATCTTTAAAAATGTTTTCTTTGTAATTATAAAACAGTAGTTTGTACTTGATCCAGACTAAGATATAAGTAATCCGTATTGCAAGCAACACCAGTGTATTGGGTTTAATGAATTTTTACATGATTTTCTAGAAGACTTAAGGTACACCTTGGCCCATGCCTAGATGTTCAGCAAGATTATGAAATCATAATACTGCAGGGATTGGACAAATCAAGACAGATAAAGTACAAACCACACAATAGGATTCTCAGAACATGTCTGAACCTGAATGCAATGAATCTTTATTCACTTGTTCAATATCTGAGCTTCAAGTGATTAAATTTAATACATATAAACTTAATCTACAAACTTAGTGCAATGTATAAAGGGTAATGGAGGCTGATGCATAAAAAAATGCAATTTTGGGTGCAAGTTGGTGATAAGAGATTGGAAATTGTGTTACTAACAGTGCTTGCTATTAAACCACCATTAATGTGATTTTTTTTAGTGCAAGTTTGTTGGCATGACCCATTGCTGCAACTTTGGTATTACCCCTATGTTCAGGGTGATGGTAGCTCCAATTTTGCCCAATGTCAATATTTGCACTTGCATACATTTCATCAGAGCAGACTGATGCAAGCACCTTTAATAAATGGCATCAATGGGCGTAACTTTTGTTTCCATTTTAGCATGAATACGCACAGACAGGGGGCCCATGAGGTGTCCCGCCAGCCCAGTTGGACCTTGAATACTCATGTGGCTGCTTCATTAATGTAGCTTCTAATGTATATCCCCTGTACCTGCTTTTGAATGCTGTATGTTCCTTGAATGCACAGCCTGATGAGCATGTTCAATCACGCAACTAAAAGCTACATCTCATTTCCAATGGTGCATGGGCCATAAATTAAACAGACATTATAGAGGATTTGCATGTTAAGCGTAATTCTGTTTTATTTTATAGGACAGAAATATAAGCAAGCAATAAAATCAGTCGACTACTGTAAGCTGGAACCCGCTGTTAATATAAATTGCAAATTTAAATAGAAAATTGTTTAATCGTTCTAACAAAAAATATGTATGAACTCCTCTCCGGTAACTGGAAACTGAATATTTTTTCAATAATCATTTCAAATAAAATGGGATAAAAATCACATTGTGCTGCATTTTAATTGTGGACCTTTTCAATTCACAAACCACATTAAATACAGTTCTCATCTGTAATTACCTAGACATTCACCACTATGCAAATGAAATGCTATGTCCTATTTTTCCATAAATGAACATGAGGTGAATATATTACCTCGGCACAACTTTTGTCATACTTTACAAAAGAATATTTCTTCCCATTACTAGTGATATGATCTGCATCCAATGATGAAATTATCTGTACAATGGCACTGCAAACAGATAAAAAATAAAAAAAAACTCTAGGAAGAACTCAACAATCTGATTTGTAAAATGTCAGTGATATTTTAAAAACTTGAAAATGTATTTGTAGTGGTACAGGGAAGGTAAAGCACCCTAAATGTTCTGATCACCATTGCAAAGTATAGATTATACAAGATTACTACTGACAAAACTGAGTGAAATGCCTTAGATCAAAGAATATCACCTCGGAAAGCAAAGTGCAAAAAAAGATGTATTAGGCCATTTTTGGACACTGCATTCTGCATTTCTAATTTTCTAGTATTGCAATTTCCTGCAACAGACCTTGCCTGCACCTCCTAATGCGGCTCTCAGTATCAAATGTTTGATCCAGCTCTCGGTACAGAGAACAGCATTCCTGGTGGAACAAGTGTTTAGTAAGTGATCACTAATGGTGGCCATACATGGGCAGATAAAGCTGCCAATATCAGTCGTTTAGACCAGTTTGACAGCTTATCTGCCCGTGTATGGGGGCTTCCGATGGGTTTTCCTGATCAATATCGTGGGCAGGGGTTTGTTTTTTCCCCTGACCGACCAGTCGGAGCCCATTGCCCTCATCGTTTAGCTATAGGGCCGAATGTTTGGATAACCCCTGATTTAGCCATGTTGTTAGTGGCATATCAGGGAAAGATCCACTTGTTTGGTGATGTCGCCATACGAGTGGATCTTAGTTTATGGCCAGTTTTAGGGGCATGTTCTTGTGCCCCCTTAGTGATCTAGCACTTGTGCCTCAGGGAATAATTAATGACCCCTTATCATTATATCTGATATGAGAGAACACATAGTTAATAATATCTATAGTGCAGTCAACAATGTAGAAGCACTATACCTCCTTGTAACCCCACTGTCCATTTATTGTCTGGTTGTGCACTAAACATAAGAAAGGTTGCAGTAGTGGCAGTTGAAGTAGTAGTTCATCAGAGTGTTCCACTGTTACAGTTGTAAGTATGTAATGCTCTTATTAAAACTACTATTTTTTGCAACAGTCAATGCATTTGTCTTTGTATTTGGCACCCATGTTTCTCTGACCAGTGCCGTAACTACAGAAAAAGCAGACCCCACGGCCACATCAGGGACAGGGATCCTCTGCACTTTACGGCCCCTGGGACAGTGAGGGCACATGTGTCTGAATTCCATGTAATGTAGGGCATATATATAATATACTGCCCACCATTCACCCCTTCTGAACACAGACCCTCCGACACCATTATATCATCTTCCTGAGTTGTTTCAGTGACAATGGGCTGGGGGCTCCATAGGTTGTAGTCCTGTTTTCATTTATAATTAGCCTTTGGAAGGATTGCACCACCCCCAGCCCAGTATCACTGAAACAAATTATGAAGATGATTTAAGGGCATCATAGGTTACTAAGGTTCGCTGGACTGGGGGGCAGCCTTGGGGAGCTTTCAGCTGCTTATATTTCATGTGCAGCTTCTTTTCACTGATACCAACATGTTCTTATCAATATAGGAATGTGTCAGCATCACTTTAAGGGGGTAATATGATAACTATGTATATAAAGGGGATCATATAATAAACTTTCTAATGATTTATTAATGATTTATTTACCAGTTGGTCTTTCCAGCGGAAACAAGGGCACCCATTCCAACGGGTTTTTCATCTTCATTTGGATGAATTAGCAGTGAGGCTCAGACAAAAAAAAAATGTGCGTTTTTTCCAAAAACAAAATTCACTATGATTACTATAGTAATTATGGTTTACTGTACAGTGCTGTTAAATGTTAAGACTTATGAATATGTGTTATTATTAATAATATTTATAATATTATTAATAATAATAATAATAATAATAATAAGGATCGTCATAATAACCCCAGCTTGTGATCTTCTAAAACCATGTCTGTTCATTAAAAAAGTTCTGTTTCTTAGCTCTATTGAAATGGCTTGGGGCGACACCTAGTGGCAACAGAAAGTAGCTCATCATTGCAGTCATTATGTCCTTACCCCAAGGCAACAAAGTAGTACAACCTACAATATCACTTAATATAAGAATCTTTTATAACCAGAAGTACAGCTTTGGGAGCTATGGAATTGCCAATGGTTTTCAATTACAGTATTTCACCAACCTACTTATGTTGAGATAAAATATTCTTTATACATTTGTGCTGCATACACTGCTGCATGAGTTGAAGAATGTCTTTTAGTTGCTTCATTCTGTTTCTATCTTCATTCTGTTTCTGCATGTCTTCACTTGACTCCTTTACAGTTGCTTCTTATTCATATATATTCACTGGCACGCACAGTCTGTTATTGCAGAGCATGATGTGAGAGCTAAGGGAAGCAAGGACAGACTGATATTTGGTCATCATTTTCTGTAGTAAATGATATAGAGAATAATGCACCAGCTACAGTATTTATAAGGCTGTTAGAAGTAACCAGAGAGAATAGCAGGCATAGTTTTTTTAACAGCAGAATGACATATTCCCCCGGTAGTCATGTGATTTTAAGTTATGTGATTAAGGGTTCAGATTCTCTTTAGCCAGGCAATCGGATTTTGCTGACTCCTGCATTTTGTTCTTAATTTAGCCACTTTAATTCAGTTTATGAAAATTAATATTAAGTATGGACTGCTGAGGAAATGACTAGTTCTGCCTTTTCTGTAAAGAGACAAGGTGACAAATTCTATGCGATTTATATAAACCAATGCAGCATTTTTACTGTGAAACTATATAAATCACACATTGCCCTGGGGCTTTTTTGATTTAAAAAAAAAAAATACGATAAAGAAGTCTTCAGAATTAAACTGTTTGCTGCAGTAACATATTTACCTAGCAATGGCTCAGTATTTGTAGTCATGGATTTTTATGTCCATTCTGAGAAATTCTATATGGGTTCCTTACACAACAACTATCCCTTTAACAAAAAAAACCAAATGCAATATGAATTATTGGGGAAAATATATGGTACTTTTAAAAGAAAGTATCTATACTAAGTTCTAATTGATATTGCTTTCAACATCCGGATACATTCTGTGGCTATTTTTATAAAACTCAGAACTTTTTAGTCTCCATAGTCTTAATCTTGTCGTTTCTTATGATTGTTTCAGAAACTGGGACATTTCAAAGTTTGGATTTAAAGTCCTTTGGGACTGATACGTTGATCTAAGGAAATAACTTACAAAATTTAGCTTTGACATCAAGAACAAAATATCACTGATACCTACAGTGATGCCATAGACTGCTAAGGGCTCAGTTTTATTGTCTTTCTCAGTCATTGCCTGACTCATGGAATTAACCTTCTGTACGATAAAAACTTCACTATGAACAGGTTGTTTCCACCACAGTCCAAGAATCAATGTTGCTTTCAATTGGTTTCAAGATTCAGCCTGACAAAGAGAAAGAGAGAGAAAATCGACAAGAGTAAAACCACTTAGCAGCACAGGATGGAATGGTTCTAATCAGCACAAGAGTGTTTTACAGCTTTAATTTGGTCACAGGAGGGAGGTGAAACACAGAAAAGTACAGTAGTAACAGAATACACAATTACAGAAATTGGCACACTCCCTTGCAGTTTCATTGTGATGAAAACAAACAAACACAGAGGTTTCCAGAATATACATTCTGTCTCAGACAATAGCACTGCTGGCTGGATCTGGCACAGAGCATGGCAACACAAAGACTCGCTTATTTTGATAAAAAGTAGATAGAAAAATATAAGATGCAGTTATGAAAACGATGTTTTCTTTGCAACTTGTTTTTTTCTACTTAGAGTAAATTTATAGGTTTTTTTTTCTGCGTCCATTGGTCATTGTGTAAAGATAGTATATACAGGGCAGTGTTGTTTATGTTGTATAAATAAAAGGGCTCACTTATGAACACAAGTGCAGAGTGTTCTTTTGCATGTAAGTGCAGTTTTGCACGTAAGCATCCCCTTCCGGTTTCCTGTATTATAGATCATTGTGTTTTTTTGGTGATTTAGCCCTTGTTATATTCTGTTTCTGCTGATTTCCTGGTTTTGGCTCTGACCTCCTGCCTGCTTAATGGAATTGCTATTGTCTGCCACCAGCCCTGAACTATTGCCCGCATAACAGAATGCTATTTTTTGCAACCACCCTGACCTCTTTTCTGACTAACTATTGTCTGTCACAAGCCCTGATCTCCTGCCTACTTGTTGCAACTGCTATTGTTTGTCAATAGCCCTGACCTCTTGCCTCCTTAACTGAATTGCTAATGTTTGCCACAAGCCCTGACCTCCTGCCTGCTTAAGGAAACAGCCCTGTTAGCAGCCCTGACATCTTGCCTGCATAGTAGAATGCTATTGTCTTGCACCAGCCCTGACCTCTTGCCTGACTAACAGAAATGCTTTTGTCTGCTACCAGCTCTGACATTTTGCCTGCCTAACAGTACTGCTATTGTCTGCCACAAGCCCTTATCTCCTGCCTGCTTGTTGAAACTGTTTTTGTTTGTCACCAGCCCTAAACTCTTGCCTGCCAAATAGACTTGATATTGTCTGCCACCAGCCCTGACCTTTTTCCTGACTAATGTACTTGCTATTCTCTGTCACCAGCCCTGACTTCTTGCCTGCCAAATAGACTTGATATTGTCTGCCACCAGCCCTGACCTCTTTCCTAACAAATGGACGTGCTATTCTCTGTCACCAGCCCTGACCTCTTGCCTAGATAACAAACCTGATCTCTAGTCTGCCTAACAGAATTGCTATTGTCTGCCACCTGTCCTGACCTCTTGCCTGGTCCCAAGCCACCAGGTAACATTCTCATGCTCCTTTGCCTATGATATTTTCTATTGTATGCCAGCTGATCTGATTTTTTGCCTGCCTAACAGAACTGTTATTTTGTTCCACAAGTCCAAAAACACCACAGCCATACGCTGATGTTTTGTATGATTTTAAATAAATATCAATAAAGGATGGATTTTTAGCCCGGGACTGTGCTCCATGTCACTTTGAATTTTGGACTGGTCTTCACGCTACGAGGAGCGTTAACATCACGTTGCAGCACAGCTTTTAATGGGCAAGAAACAGTAAGTGCTCCCCTTTTGCTCTCTATTTTGATCCACAAGCCCTGACCTCCTGCTCTGCCACCAGCCCTGATCTCTTGCCTGCCTAACAGAGTTGGTATTATATGCCACCAGCCCTGACATCTTCCTGACTAATGGACTTGATATTCTCTGTCACCAGCCCTGACTTATTGCCTGCTTAACAGACTTGCTATTGTCTAACACCTGTCCTGACCTCTTGCCTGGTCCCATGCCACCAGGCAGGGTTCTCATGCTCCTGTGCCTAAGATCTTTTCTGTTGTTTGCCAGCTGATCTGACCTCTTGCCTACCTAATGTACTTCCTTTTATCCGTCACCAGTCCAGAACTCTTTCCTGCCTGTACTTGTTACTGTCTGCCTCCAGCCCTGATCTCTTGCTTGCCTGACAAATTCTAAATGTTCCCCGCCTTGAGTGATTCCTGTAAAAGTGTATGGAGGACATATTAAATGTAATAATACTGAGCTAAAAAGGAACATACATACATCATTTTCCATATATAACATATAGACTATAATACATTGTATAAAATATAATATTAAATATAGAATACAGCTGATTTTGTAACAGAGCCATTGCTCTACTTGTGGATCAATCACAGGTCTCTGTACAGATTGTACTTTGGCCTCTTAGTCAACAGTGCTGTATTTGGATAAAGTAATAATAATAATATTAATATTAAGGATGCACTGAATCCACTGTTTTAGGATTCAGCCAAATCAAGAATACTTTGTGAAAGATTCGGCCATATACCAAACCAAAGCTCCTGAGCTTTAGAAACGTAATATATTGTAGCTCACCACTGTAGCTCCTATTGTTCAGGAACTGAAACATTCCCTATGGGTTTCAGGTACATGAAACATAAAAAAATAACAGGAAATTTGTTGGCTGTTTCCCAGTCTTCCTATATCTTTGAAGAATGACCAGAATCATAGACAGATCTGGGACGTTAAAGGAGAAGGAAATGTTAAAACTAAGTAAGCCTTATCAGAAAGATCCACCTAAATATACCACTAAACCCTCAAAGTAGTGCTTCTCTGAGTCCTCTGTCAAAAGAAACACTGCATTTTCCCCCTCTATTGTGGACATATGGGCTTCTAATCTATTGGCAATTAAATGCCTCTGTAACTTTCCTTCTCCTTGAGGAAAGAGACTCCCATATTCTGTATCAGATTCTACAGATAAAGCTGCATGCATTACAGACAGATCCAGTCTAATACTGTGCTGCAATATATCAAAGGCATTTGATTAAGTCATTTGCATAAACCTCACACAATACAAAGTGCCAAAACAAGCAGAGCAGTGATGCCTCAATAACTACTTTATGTACTTTACGTAAAAAGCTTCGAATTTTGACTGAGAACAGAAAATGCAATATTTTTCATATGGCCAATGCACAAGAATCCTGTGAATATATGCTGCTTCTGCAACATAAGCACATTTTGCATGGGTTAATGATGTATATTTGAAATAAATCACTAGAGGATAAAAAAAAATTGACATTGATTAATCAGTATCTCTTGTGACCATTATTTAAAATCCAAAAGAGGTGCAGTCATTGTATGTGCTGGAGGAATAAATCACTTGCAGTTACTGGGCATCTCTTTGCAGTAACAGATGGAAAGGGAAGGAAAATGCTTGCAAGCTGGTTTGGACATAACCCATCCTTTATTTGCAAACTACAACCACAGCCCATATAAGATCCACAATTCTATCTTGTGATTTATGTGCCTGAATACATGGAATATATTACTAGATTTTCATACAGTTCAATTTCATGTCTTATGTTCATAATCACCAGCTTATTATTTTAAAGGGGAAAGAAATGGCAAACAATGGTAAAAAATTACTGGTAACTTTCTAAATATAATCTGAAATAATCAAATTACTCTTCAGTATCCCCCCTCAGCATCTGTCTCTCTTCATTCTCTCTTTATGCACCTGTACTTGATGGTATCTAATTACGTGAACTCATATTGGTGGCACAACAATCATACTGGGTTTATTTAAATATGTTTCTCAGAATTAAAAGGGGATATAAACCCCAAATTAATTCATATAAACTTATTTAAGTATTAATCTCAGCAGTTTTGCAAGTCACATTATTTTCATTACACATTACACATTAATCACATTCATTTCTTCACAGTGAGGACAGTGAGGTTGTGGAATGCACTGCCAGGCGATGTTGTGATGGCTGATTCTGTTGTTGCTTTTAAGAGGGGCTATGGGCATATATGATTTATGGGAAAGTATGGAGGGGTGTGTGTATGGATGCTGGGTTTTCATTTGGAGGGGTTGAACTATGTAACTATGAATAAGAAATTGGAATATGAAATGTGAAAGTTGGAAAGAATGAGAAAAAGAAGGTCAATGGCAAATTAATAAAAAAGATCAATTGAAAATTTGCTTAGAATGGAGCATTCTATAACATACTAAGAGGAATGGAATATGTTTCACTAGTGCAAAAAAACTGCAAAGACACTTACAAATGTTATTATTCATGTTTTCGTTCTTTTTGATTGGGTAAAGACCTCAACGACTTTGTCGCAAAGTTTGCAACCAAATAGTTTTTGCCAACATACACAGTTTTTGAAATAAAATTTAACGAAACTCCTGAGCAGGTACTAACGCTAAACCTTTGCTTAGTGAAAATGTGCAGTATAAAATTTACTTGCGAACAGTGCTAAACATTTGCAAAAATCTCATTTAAATAACACCTGTGACTTTTTAATTACATTTCCCCTAAACATTAACTTAAAGGTGAACCACCCCTTTGACTCTAGACTTGTCTACTCCAAGTTGAGTCTGGTATTAGAAGTCTAAAAATCTACATATCTTTAAAGTGGTAAAATGTATGTACATTGAATTGCGCTCAGAGAAGCACCCTAAGTTTGCATCAGTAAATTTTTGTGGTTTAATGTATAGTGTTTTACATTAAACCCTGGTCCCAAGCATTCTGGATAATAGATCTTGTATTAGATCTATGGCAGAATGATAAAGGTTAGTGGGACGAATGGAGTCCCAAACCCAAAGCAAACTCCAAGGTCCCAGTCACAGCTCACTCTTATGCCTTTAGCAACCACCTTTGGCTTTGGGTGGAGCCCTCCACTACTCAGGTGCCGCCAGGTCTTAATATGAGAGGACCAGGGAGAGAGCTCTAGGCAGGCAAAGGAACTGAACATGGTTCTATGTTGGAGAACTAGAAGCATGATCAAGATATAGGCGGTGCAGTATAGAATCAATAAGCAAAGCGGAGTCGAGGCCGTGTCAAACACCAAAAAGCTGTAAAAAATTGGAATCCGGAAGAATAGCCAAGGGACAAGCAAAAATTAGATCAGGCAGCAAACTGGAAAAAATCAGGGACAGGCAGAGTCAAAACAGAACAGGAATCACTTTAAAAACACACCCAGGAACTAAGTAAATAGACCTTTACATTGAGCAATGAATTTAACACAGAGAGCCCTTTAAATATTTGAATTCCATGCCAACCTATGACATCACGTTCAGCACTTTCAAGATATAGGCGGAAATTGCAGAACGCGCAACCCGGAAGATATACACATTATATCAGTGGAATAGATGGAAGCGTCGGGCATCCTTTTGCACCCGCACTAGACCACCGGGGTGAGTTATTAATGTTAGGTACAGATATTCTTGACATACTGGTTAAAAGCAGTAGGTTAGTTCTTGGCTACTTGAAATTCTACATTGCAGTGTGCTATCAAAGATGTACAGGAATAAGCACAAACTGCATAAAAATACCAGGAATCAGTCCTTCCAAGAGCATAAAATAACATTATCAGTTGTTATAGGCATTGTGGCCTGATTTTTGTTATGTTAGACTGAACGCTATGTATGATTGTTTTCTCTCTATTTGCAAAAACCATGGGGTTCTCTGAGCTTCAGTCTAGGGATTCAGAACAAAGATAATTCTTCTTAGAAAGAATGGAGAATAAAAAAATAAGCTTTCATTTGAAAAAAAAGGAGAATTCAAGCCTACATTTAAAAAAAACCTCCTCCCCCCCAGCCTAAGTGTTACCCTGGGCAAATGCATTGAACTTCACCGGCGCCATCTTCAGCTGCTTCGGTAATCTTCGGAAAGAGATCGGTGCCTCAGCAATTTTTGTGAGTTTCGGTGCATGCGTAGTTGTTAAGAAGTGGAAGATCGCCCCAACTGCAGGTGCCAAAACGCCGGCCTCATTCTGGAGATTACCGGAGCGGCTGAAGATGGCACACGTGAAGCCTAAATCTGCACGGAGGGGTAAGTATGGACTATTGGGCATTTTTCCAGGGTATCACTTAGGCTGGGGGAGGAGGGATGGGGGTAGGGTTCTTCCTTTAAATGTAGGGTTTAATACTCCTTTCATGACAAAGGATATGAATGACCAGCAGCCAAATTTCACTGGTTTATGTTTAAAGATTGGCAGAATCTGATGTAGCTGTGCCACACAGATGGCAGCTTTCTGCTTTCCTGCCCTCCACCCCCTGCCTAGTTATGTGAAGAAAGGACACGTACAGGTATGTGCTGGTGGGGGGATTTGCAGCTAGGGAGGGGGTCAGTGGGGGTCTGGGGCACCTGATGTGACAGCCTCCGAGGACCCAGACCTTCCCAGGACTATGTTTCCTACAAACTCTAGGAGGCAGACTTCAGATGACAACACTGGGCATGTAATACAGCAATGTTAGGGCATGTCCAGAAGACATTGAAGAATGTCCCTAGGGCTGCTCCACATTTGAAGCATAGTTTGTCAGTCCATGGAGTGAAGGCATGATGGGGTAAGGTAAGTCCTGTGTATTGTACGGTATTGGATAAGGGCATCATCACTACAAATTACACAGGAGAGACAGACTCAATGATCTAAATTTAAGTGGGGCATGGCTACAACCCTTTTGTGTGACAGGCTGCAAAAAGGAACTGTTTAAGATCAGATACGGGATATTAACCCTCTGACATCTGGAGTGTGTAAAAAGACATTTGTGGCTGCTTAATGTTCCATAGAAAGGGAGAGATTATAACATCCAATTTGGCAAATAGGTGGAAGAAGGGCTTGTACTGATGTATTGTTATAATCACAAAAAATCTATGTATATTGTTATTTCTCGAGTTCTTGAGGCTCCGTGTCTGGTTCTTGTAAAGCAGAGAATTTGTTTCCCAGTGTGCAGATTATCTACCTTGCAAGGACCAAACATGGAGTAGCATGGCCTAGTCCTGGTCTCTTGCTGCTTCCTCTCTCAAGTTGGACCCATTTGCACTGTTGCAAATTTTATGGCTATGTTATGTTGTGTCGGACAGAGAGGGTGGTGGAATTCTGAGAAAAAAACCTGTTGCATTGTGGGTATAAATCATGGTGAAATGCAATTTTCTTTGTACTTTGCTGTTTATGCTGCTTTAGCAAATGAGCTCTCATGTCTCACGCTAGGGAAATATAAAAACCTACAGTGAGTGTGTAACATATAAAATATCCCATAACCAGATGAAAAAATATTCCAGGGTACATATTATTGGAGAAGTTTATTCTAACAGGAGTAATCTATTTTAAAGTTTTACAATATATAACCTGTTACAAACATCCCAATGGCTTATGGTTTTGATATCATTTATTGCTTTTGTATGAAAGAACATTACTTGGAACTACTTGGTATTTGCATCTCATAAGAAAATAATAAGCATATGATGAAGAATCTCAAACAATTTCTCTTATCTGAATATGGACAGAACCATAACAACCATATTCCAGTTTCAGAAATATGTGCTCTTATTGTAAATATAGTTGCTAAAAGTAAAATTCTAGTTTTTACTCCTATCACTGCCAATGAAGTATCAGCATTAATTATACAGTATAAGTTTTTGTTGTTTTGTAAACACGTTCTCTTGGCATTGGATCAGTCACTGGCTGAGTAATATTACTGATGGTTGCTGGAAAGCAAGGTGATTGTTTTTAGGAATACCATCATCAAAAATAACTTTTGCATCTGAAAACAAATCATAAAGTTTATGAAAATGACTTTATTACCGATGTATACTGTCTTTGTGCTTGCAAAGAGAAGTGCAATTAAATCAGACCCCTCCTTTCTTTGAGAAAGGGACATTACTGTCATGTCTTATATCTAATATTCGAGTCAACGCCAAATTGAGATGCCAGTGGCCCAAGATCATCAAAAATAATTTTTGACCTTTTGATCTAAACTCTTAAACTCTAAATGAAATTAATTCTGAAAGTTTCACAAAGTTTCTATTAATGCTTTTAAGAGGGGCTTGGATAGTTTCTTGGACAAGCATATTATACAAGGCTATTGTGATACTAAACTCTACAGTTAGTATAGATATTGGTATATATAGGTTATGAGTGTATGGAGGGGTTGGTGTGATTGTGTGTATTTGCAGTGTTTTTTCCTATAATTATGTGGTTGCCAGAGGGAGTTGCATGTGATACATTACCATGGCTGTCTGAACCCTAAAGCTACCACCTAGTTTGGAGGTGGTTGTAGCTTCAGGGTTTCTACAGCAGCCAGTGTCAATAAAGTGTGACTGCAGCCAGTTTGCAGGAGGAAGCGTGGGGGTTAAGACCAACAACTAATGATGAAAAATGAATGGGATTTTCCAGCTTCTTAATGACAATGTACTTAATTTCTCCTAGCAAGACAAGCCAATCCAAAATGTTGGCAGCTGTATAATTTTGATTGTAAAGATATGAGATCCGTTATCCAGAAATCTGCTATCGAGAAAAACCATCTCCATTTTAATCAAATAATTCAGATTTTTAAAATTGATTTCCTTCTTTCTCTCATAAAGAAACAGTAGCTTGTACTTGATCCAAACTAAGACATAAGTAATCATTATTGGAAGCAAAACCAACCTATTGGGTTTACTGAGGGAGTTATTTATCAAAATTCAATGTCTTCATATTTTTTAAAATAAAAAATCCGACCAAACTAGAATCCTTGATTTGACTTTATTTATTATTTAAAAAGCATGATTTAATGGATCAGGAAAAACTTTATAAAATCGAGCAAAAACTCGAAATGTACAATTTTTTTTGAGACTTTTTTTCCAGAATCACTCTGGAAATAGTCTGAAATAGTAAGATTTTCGTGATAATTGAAGCCTAGACCACAGAGACTTCCAAATGGGAACCTCTCCCATTGACTTACATATAACATCGGCAGGTCTGAGATGGCAGATTTTGGATTCTGACTTTTTGTAGCCTCGCCTATAATAAATCCCTAAAATTTTTTCAAGTTTTTAACATTTGGACGTTAACCCCCTTAATGTTTACATGATTTTCTAGTAGACTTCAGGTATGGAGATCAAAATTACAGAAAGCACAATTATCTGGAAAACCCAAGGTACCCAGCATTCTGGATAACAGGTTGCATTACACCTTAATGTAACATCTCTGAGCTGTATAAATAAAAAAATCATGCCATACTAAAATTATTTTAATAGTGCTTACTTTCTAGGGTCCCACCCACATTTAAATAAGGACTCTATCTGTGCTCACGTCAGCTAACCATTTGCTCTTCTTGTTTTTGTCTGTTTATTCATATCATTTGCAGAATATGTCAACAATAAGGAGTGAATGGGAGCTTCATGTCAAACAATGATAATTTTGAGTGTGACAAAACAGGATTAGGAAAGAGAATGGAACATTCTAGATAAGAAGCAGGGCTGGCAGACCTTACTTTTTTGGGGAAAAGGATATATATAGGCATATTTAAGTAATGTTGTCTTTGTATCCAAAGTAAACCAAAAGAACTGTCTCTACGATCAGAAGTAGTAGAAGAAGTAGATTAGTAATGTTGTAAATTATGTTTGGGACTTCTGTACCAGTCCAAGGCAACCCCAGCATAGTAAAGTGTGCCTCTGAAGATGTCCCATATGTCCCCAGTATCTCCCCATCTTCTGATTCATTGTACATGCTCTGTGTTGCTGTAAGTTACCAGAACTTAGGGGCCAATGCACATCATACTGAATAAATAAAATATAAATGTCTCAGTACAAGATTCAGGCTGATTAGTAAATAATTATTTGTATGTGGCAGCTCAGAAATAAGCTTGGCATCAGAATTTAATAATCATCTTATATGACAGGCACACCTCATTTTCTGCTTAATGATTTGCAGTGACCCCTGAGAGCTTCTCAACAACTGCTCAGTGCCCAATGAGCATGTGTGCGTCACAGACGCTCCTAACAAAATTCAGTTATTCCAGTTTATGGGGACAGGAGAAAGCTTTTATTATTGGATAATTAGCTGAAAATTATTGTGACTAAAAATGTTCTAGTGTATGAGCTGTTTTGTGGTCTTTCCAGAGACAAAGCCAAGAAAAGATGCTAGGAGTCATGTTAGGAGGTGCTCATTGATACTGTGATCAACAGTGTGAAAAGCAGCAGGGATTGTTGTATTTCTGCACTGCACTTTCTACCACTGTATAAACACAAACCATAGGAGTTTCTCTGAGTCTCTACTGGAAGCACTCATTATCTTATCATAAAAAAAATCTTCTTTATAATGGAAACTTTAAATATATAAAAATATTTTTCTTTGATATCACAATTGTTTAGTGCACAAGGATATTTAATAAATGTGATTATTGCTAGAGCTTGGTCAGGATTTACTGTATAATTTATGCCTGAATTAAAATGGCAAAGTCTTCTAAAGGGAATATGGAAAATAACTTTGTCAGTATAGTAAATGTTAGATAGTCGATACACCAGAGTGAAACTATACAGAGAGGTTGAGTGTGCCTGGGAGTTTTCTAAAATAACCTTATCCTGCAAAAATCTAATTGGCTGTTATGGGTTATAGAACAGTTATAGAACATTGCCACTTTTATTATGCCCTTTCACTTTTATATGTGGCATTCATTGCCTGCAAGAAGCCTGTATCCTGTCCCTTCTTTATCATATGTATGGATATGTCTTGTGGAGAAGGTATGTGTAGATAACTGTCTGTGTCTAAATACAATAGCTTAAACGCATTACCAACCTTAACTTAAACCCCTTCACATCTTCCTGTTGATTCCAGATTGAATTAAAATCAAATAGTGATTTGAATATATTCTATTCCTCCTAAAGGGAAATAAAACAATCGTCTTCTGAACTTTTCATATGAAATGTAGGTAGGCCTGAGTACGTCTTTTGTGGTAAAGGTTTGGGAAAGATTGTGGTATGATGTCTAGTGAAAGGCCAAAAGTTGGAGATGGTCCTATCAACGGGTTGTTTAAATTAATTGTTCATGGTTTAGGTTGCTTATCCACTTGAGAGAACAAAATAAAAGCCATTAAATCTAAAGTCACTGCGAGTCATAGCCTTAATGCTGTGATGAAGTATTGCATTATAGTGGGAGTGGAATAATAAAGATAGAAAAAAACACAAGACCCAGCCAAATGGTTTGATGGGCATATAATCATATCATCTATATGCCAGCACTAACACAGTCACCATATTTGAATTGATCGAGATTCCAAACAGGCACACTGAAATCAAGAGATGTAATTTTCCTGCAGTTTGTCCCACCAATATATAATGCAGTAGGAGGTTTTCCCTGATTTTATATACATTTTCCCCAAGTTTTACACTAAATTTTTTGTCCTAATAATCCCAAAAAATGTCTGTTTACTGTGAATGTTTTGTTAGTGAAATGAAGAGGTTTCAAATGCTAACCACATGCATATTTTGCCATGGTTCTCTCTGTAATTAGTGAAGTCCAATTAGTCTGCACCTCATACAGTCATGCACCAATCACTTATTGCTTTAGGTTGTGCATGGGATTATCAGAGAGTTCTTGCACATGTCCCCCCATACACATGAATGCTGCAATGCTTAACCCTGTCATTTACATAGTAAATATTGTATTTCAAAGCAAAGCAGACTCCTTTGCTGATATCCTTCTAGTACTTGAAGTACTTAAGTTGCTGTAACACAATTCACTGATTTAACACTTTCCTGGATTTTTCCTGGTTCCCTCACAAACATAAAATTGGGGTTCTACTATATCAACAGTAGAGGAACTGTAGCATCACATTACTTCATAAAATGTAGTGATCCAGTGGAACTGTTCAGGAAGCTTGTGGAATCCTATCTCCTTAAGACATGTTTTGACCACTGTGTGTTTCTTTTGACATATATTGTTTTTCCACTCACTAACAGTATATGCACTAACAAAATATGCATCAGTCAGCAGAAGGGGTCAACTTTAAAATGATGCAGTAACCATTCATCAGTGCTATTGATATGGAGGATCAATAGCATATATATATATACAGATATAGGCGTTAAACTGAACTGCCCTCAATCCCCAAAAAGTGTTTTCTGTAAAATCAGAAAATGGCCTCTTTGTATTTCAGTCTGAGAATATATTACTGTACCTATTGAGCATAACATTCAGTCTCAACTTCCCTTAATGGTCAACCATAGACTTAATGAAGACAGTAATGATGTTGTACCATTATGCTCAGATCTCTGTAAGAAAGAGACACATCAGTTGTTTTCTGCCTTTGAGTGCCATGTTTTAGCAGTCCAAATCTGCAGAAGCAAACTGTCATTTAAATAACCAGCGATCGCCAGTGACTATTATGTGTTATCCTACATGTGATCCCATATAAAATGGAAAGTTCAGTGAAATATATCACTAACCTATAAATATTGAGATCTCACAATGTAACCAGCGCTGAACAAAGTTATCTAGCAAGCAAACCCCGCTTGTTATGCATTGAGCTCCATTATTGTCTCCTCCATGCATCCTCTCACCTATTTAAGCAAAAGACAACAGTGAATGACATGAAAAGTAAATTTTATTAAACATGTTTACATAACATGAGTTGGAAGTTCATTTAAAAGCACAGGGGAGTGTTAAGACAAGTGGTCAAAATAGAAAGATACTACCCAATTATTATTTGTTTGTTTTGGCCACTAAGACAGTACATAATCTATTAGTGCACCAGTGCTTCAGTTCTTCCTGCTCAGCAGGTCAATCAGTAGTCTATCCTTGCCCTATGGAAATACGGGCATAATAGTTTCAGACTGTTTATTAACAAGAAATAATTCACTTGGTGCAGGCAGTATGTCTATGATTCAAAACCTAGTGTGTACACAATTTCTACATGTGTTACAGCCCCACAGTAGGAATCTACACCAAAATATTTATTCGAAGGATTTGGTCCGTACTACATTACAATTCCATAGGGTAAAAAATAAAGTCCATCTATAGACATTTAGCGCCAGACCAAAATCTCCCAGTCCGGCAAAAAAACAGCAAAATGTCTATAAGAAAAATGGATGGCTTTGATTTCTTGGTTATGTCATTAGAATTACGAGCAAACTGTACAAGTACATGCAACACACTAGCTGGCCTATGTGGAACTAACACACGTTATTTAGTCTCTTTTTTTTTGTGGTTTGTTTGTTTCTTTTTACAAAACTTGCATGCAGCTGTGAATAGCTCCAAGTCATGCTGCTCTGGTTTTGTGATCACAAAATGCAATGGCCCATAAAAGAATGGATGTCAATGCACTCTGCAGTATTGTCGGACATGTACAGAAAATCACAAGGTCTGTCAAGGCCAAGAAATAACACAAGGAAATCCTAATTAATGAGAGTTGTTTTTTTTCTCCAAAAAAAGTAAAATACATTGCATTAAAAAAATTCAAGCTTTGTGCTTGCATCAGTCTCCAACAAATGTAAACTAAAATCTGGTTAAAAACATTAGTAAGTGCAGAACTGGAATTCCCAGTGATTTTTTATTTTAAATAGCTCATACCATGCTCTATCCAGGACAGGTGACAGTGTCTTAAGCGACACATATCAGGGAAGCCTGGGTATAGCTCAAAGTGTCATATGCGCATCCCTATTATTGGTCAGTAATCCGGGATGGAAAATACACAAGTTTACACACAAAAACAATTAAAGCAATTGGCTGTAAAATGAAAACACTGTGACGGGTACAGTATATATAATTGAAGGAATGGACTCTTGCATCAAACTCAGCATTAGTTACAGAGAGAAGTCGTCAGAACTCTCCCATGCAAAACATTGTGAACAGAAGTATCATTTATACCGCAATCCAAGATTTACAAACAAAATTCAATGGAAGAGAGGACCCAACATATTTTCTGTTTATTTTATCCTCCGTTTTTGTGTGTATTTGTTTAACAAACATCCATAAATAGTCATGTAAGCCACAATCCTCTGCACTGACACAAGCACTAACGCAAACAGCTTGGCAATTTTCGATTGGTTCAAAATGTGGTAAGATGTTGGCAAAGAAATGATCCACTTAGCATTGAAATAATGGCAGCATTCGTAGCCAGAGTTGCGCTGCTATTCGCTTTTGGTGTAAGAAGAAATGATGGCCAAAATTCGGGGGGAATAAAGGCTTTGTTTCACGAGATTGCCGCTTTGCAGCAACTGCCTTTATTCCTAGCCCTGGTGTCAGAGAATGGGGATGGGTTTTAGTGCAGAACAAACACTGTGCTCCAATGTTATTACAACATGCTTTATACTACACAAAATACATCTGTGGTTTTCAAAATGCGTTAACACTACATGAAAAAAGCACGGTTATTTAACAGGACCGCACTACATAGCAGTGCTTCTCAAAGTCACTGTATTTCAGGCAGCTGGGAAAATTTATACAGAACACTATCCATCATTAATTCTTTAATGCTCATTTTTTTATTTTTATTTTAATAAATCAATAAAAAAGGGGCAAAAGCAAGTTTCTGTGAGGAGTATCACAAATGCTTTTGTATGAAATTGGCGGATTAACACATCGATAAAAAACAATGGAACCAACAAGTATAAAAATGTTGAAATACCAGTATGATAACACTGCTCATGTTCTGTAAAAATGTATCACAAACATTTTTTAACAGAGCGAAAGCTTCCAGTTTGTAATTTAATGTCACCTTAGCTATCCCCTTGAGCATGTGTGACTCTCGATAGGGCTTAACTGCATTTCCATTTATAGTACGTATAATCTTATTTTTACCAATAAATATGGTTCTCTGTGGTTTTTTTTAATTCTTATTCTTACTCTTTTTTTTTTTTTTTGGATCGCTATTCCAGGCAAAAAAATAAGTGATTGTCTGTCTCCAGCAATGCTTTTTGATCATGTAAATATATTGTTCTGACTCTTTTATTGGGCATTAACATTTGGACTACACCAGGTAAACTGCTTTCGAGTTCATTACGATCGTATGGAAGGAGGACCTGTAGAACTTTCAAGAGATGTTTGGGAAGCCCTGCGAGTAAGGGGCGTCAGCGTTGGATCCACCAATGACGAAGGCGGAAACAATTTATACCATCCAATCACCACACTTGATAGATCGAGTTCTTCCAAAAGAATCTGTGCAACACCCATAAAGCATTTGTGATCCATTCGACCATAGTCTCCCCAGACAATTACCTTTAAAAGAAAAAAACATATCTGACTAAAAGTAGTACAATCACTTTCCGTTAACAATGAGAGAAAAATCTAAAATTCAAGCTTTATGCATTGAGGCATATCTAGTAGTGCATTATATACTGTATACTAGAAGACAACCACATGATAAGCCATGCTGAGAGGGCAAATACATTTCTTGTCGTTAATAGACTTGTAATGAGGGAAAATGATGGAAATTTGCTGAGCATTGTGAGAATATTGAGTGGAGAAGAGCTGACAACTGCAACAGTGCTGCAATGGCACATGTAGTGAAGACCATAAATGTAGAGGCTAGCAATTAGGAGACAGATATGGCTTTCAGCATCAATTACATTTACACATAACTTCAAAAACATTGAAACCTCTATATTATAAATGTAATTAAATTAAATTTTCTTTAATTATGCATATATTTTACACATATTTTGGGTTGTGTTTACAATTCAATAATTACATAAATCATTAGCTAGGTGTCATTTTATCTGGAGTGATGGATTAACGATAAGTGGGGCCCTAGGCTACAACCATACATAGCCCCCTTCTAGGGGGTCTGAATGCATGCAAATCCAAGCAAGTATGCATCAGAGCTTTCAATGGCTGGTTGGGTAAGGGGAGCCCATGACATTGGATCTACATGCAACCAGGCACATGCATACTCCTTGTCTGCCAGGCAGGTGGTGAACTGGACCAAGCGGTGAAAATAAAAATAATTATTAAAAGAAAGAAAAATAGAAATGGGCCCTGCTCACACTGGGCCACTAAGTTATAGCCTAGGGTAGCCTGTCCATTAATCCATCCCTAATATCAGAAATGCTGATATTAGTTTAGAAAAGTCAGTATTAATTAAGGTGAACAGCAGTTTAATCAAATATACAGGTTTTGATTAAACAGTTTTTATTACCTGAAGGACCTTTCCATGTGGACTTTCTTCAAAAACCAAGGTCTGTTGGTAAAGAGGGTCCAGGGTTTTCCGTGCAATTCTTGTCTTTTTCTTGGCTACACATGCTCCATTTTCTAAAAGATATACCTTTACATAAGGAGCTGAAATAAAAGGTAAAAATAAATTAAGATTTGTTTTAATGGATGTGCTACAGTTATTACTAAATTGCATGTTGCCCTTTTCACTCTCCACAATGCCTCTATGACTGAGATAAAATTATGGCTCTGATCCAATCCATAAATTATGAAAGCTTAAAATTAATGGCAGTGCCACAACTAGGTGATTGCTAAAGCTCTAGAAAGGGATCATTGGGGCACCCAAAATGATCTACAGGTAACTGGGCTGTATAAGCTGCAAGAATAAAACTGCATGATGGGAGATACAAGCAATAATAAAAGGAGCTCTATTTTAAAATAAGAGGACTGGGCACCTGAAATGCTGCTCTGGTATCTTGTCCTTAATCTCTCTCTCGCTCGAACAAAATAATGGTTGTTGAACTATATGAATAGTCATGGACTTGGAAGCAACTTTGGGTATCTGGAGTCAGAATCGCCAAAAATTGACAGACGCCTTATGACTTTAAATACAAGAACTGAAAAGAATCAAATCAGATTTAAGGGCTTCTATGAAGGAGGATATGGCAGAAACAATTCTGTTTCTAAGAACATTACTTTAGATAATTGTGGATTGTATTTAACAGCTATTCTACAGCTATATGCCAGGTTCAGGGATAGGAAGTGGGCAGGAGGATGGGGATCAGAGTGCGCCGGGTCCTTCTTAAGATTTTTTTTGCGGAGGGGTCCAGTGCACTATAGTTATGTCCACTGAATTAACATATAATATACTATGGGCAGAGACACACCGGCAGATTTGGAGAGATTAGTCGCTCAGCGACAAATCTCCTCTTCTTCGGGGCAACCAATCGCCCTGAACTTCCTTCCCCTGCCGGCAACTTTGGAAAACAAATTCCTCTGAGTGCCGTCAACCCTGAACAAGAGGAGATTTTGCAACAAATCTCCCTGAATTAACCCATGTGTCTCTGCCCTTAGCATGCACAAGTTACATAACAAAACCATTATATTGGACAGGGCTTATCTATTATCTGCTAAGTAAATGGTGCCTTTTCTCCTTTTTTCCAGCTTGAACACCAGCCCCCTTGGCTACACATCAGCTTGTTTCTATAAACTATAGTAATCTTTCTGAAGTAAACATGCAAATTTTACCAGTGCAGAGCAACAGTACATTATATTTTCATTATTTTAAGACACTTTAATTTTTTGGTGTTACTGTTCCTTTAAAAACAGAGGAGTCGGAGGTACCAGAAAACGAGGAGTTGGCATTGAAGGATTTATGTAATGACTCCCCAGCCCTGATGTTAAAGATTGGTTATTTTGTATTGACATTGTCGTTTTGTCTATGAGTGAATGGCTGTTAAAAAGAAGTGCAAGGAAAGAGATCCAACAGCACACAGGATCTATTATTTCTTTCCTTGGACTGTATATGTGAGGTTGCCAAGCCTCTACCTTTGTGCACCAAGTAGCTATTTATTATATCTTTAAGAGGGTGTGTGGGAGCCCATGGATTCTGTTAAAATGCCTAAAATATCCTTGAGACATAGTCTAAGATATTGGTCAAAAGTATATATGTGTATATATATATATATATATTACAAAATTACAATTATCCGACAACTCCCACCAATGTTAAATTCCCATCTAACATTTTGTGGTTTGTTCTGACTTGTTTGAGCATCGTTGTCCAAAAGACTGTCTACTTATTTGCACTATATGTTGGAAGTTGGCTCTAGTGCTGTCCAAGAATTATTAGAAATGCTGACCAGAAATATAAAATAAGTATTAAACAAGCATTTAATGAAAAAGAAGAAAAAGCCTAAAATAACATCAACATTTGTAAATATGATACTGTATGTGAGAGAAAACTTTGGACATATTGAATGATTTATGTTACAGGGGTATAAATCAAATTGATAGGTTATTTTTAAACACCCTTGAGTCCCAACCAGAAAATATTTTAGCTGAGATCTGACAAATCTATGATTGCTTTAGAGAGTACAAACAGCACAGTGGGAATGGATAAGGTATTTTTAATGCCATGGTATTTAAAGGAACAATAAAGAGTTGTGTGTTTGTCCAGGCTAACACAAAACCTCTTTAATAGCTGCTAATAGCTAATAGTCATCTTTTAACCTTTCTACCTGAAAGCAAAATGGATGGGAGGACAGGCTCTCCCCACACTTTTTTACCTAAAGCGAAGAGTAAGGTTTGACATTTAAAGGGACAAGAAAAATTCTTCTGTTCTGGGTACTGTACATATTCTTTTCTATAGTGGATCCACTGAGTACCTGCTCAATTGATTTGAGTCTGATCCACAGGCAGCAGAGCGTACGTGGAGGTCAGCTCAAATATGTGAAAGGAGGCATCTCTGGGCTGACCTGTGCTACGTGCACACTCTGTTAGATCAGATTCAAATCAATTGAGCAGGGATGCAGAACAAATTCAGCCCATGTGCCCACAGCCTAAAAAGGAACCACAAATATACAGCAGGCACCTATTTGCTTGATTAGTTTAAAGGGGTGTGTGGTTGCTGGCATCATTATATAAAAATATATTTAGCATTCAATTCTTGACTATGTCCATGTCTAAACTGACAAATAATAACTAATAATACAATATGGGCCGTTGTTAGCTATCCATAAAATGTTCCTTTTATTTCATTGTTTTGTGAAATTACCATGTTCCCTTCATAATCTCATTCTTTTTGCACCTTGATGAAGCATGAACATTTTGATCTTTTCAGAACAGCGACATTAGGTAGCAGTTCAGTGCCTCACAAGAGCATAGATTCAACAGACCTCATCTGTAGTATGAGGTTTTGGACTCCAGTCCTTAAGAGCGATATAAATGAGCTGGAGAGAGTGCAGAGACATGCAACTAAACTGGTTAGAGGGATGGAAGACTTAAATTATGAAGGTAGACTGTCCAGGTTGGGGTTGTTTTCTCTGGAAAAAAAAACGCTTGTGAGGGGAAATTATTATACTTTACAAATACATTAGAGGACATTATAGACAAATATCAGGGGACCTTTTTACCCATAAAGAGGATCACCGCACCAGAGGCCATCTTTTCAGACTAGAAGAAAAGGACTTTCATTTGAAGCAGCGTAGGTGGTTCTTCACAGTCAGGACAGTGATGTTGTGGGGTGATGCTTTTAAGAGGGGTTTGGATGATTTTTTGGACAGACATAATATCAAAGGCTATTTTAGACACTAAACTCTACAGTTAGTATAGCTATGGGCATATACGGTTTGTGTGAAAGAGTGGAGGGGTGTGTGTGTGCTGGGTTTTAGGAGGGGTTGAACTTCATGGACTTTGTCTTTTTTCAACCCAATTTAACTATGTAACTATGTAACAATACTTTCTACATTACCATACAAAATATAAGGTATAATAGTAAATAGACTCTTCTACAATGCTTCTAATATGAGACTCTCTTTTGGAACATTTACTGCTGAGTTCCAAGCTGTCTTCAGAAGCATAAGAAAGATTTGTAGGGAAAGCACATTTTTATGGGCAACAAAATAGCACATCATCAAGCTATAAGCAGAGTGCATTTTAAAATCAAGACTTAAGACTAAAATCAAGACTTATTATGTGTACATTCACCCCTATTCCCAACTTATACCTGGATCTTCAAAAGCAATGGAGACCAGGCTGGACTCTGTACACTGCACCTTCTTTACTGTTTATCAAGTCATTAAGAATAACTGAAAGTGCATAATTGCAGATGACACAAAACTATCCAGCCCAATTAATTCCATCCAGGATGTTGCATCCTTGCAACAGGATCTTGACAAACTGGCATTCTGTGCAGCTAAGTGGCAAATGGTTCAATGTTGATAAATGTAAAGTCATGCACCTGGGATGTAAAAATATTAAAGCCACTTATAACCTTAATGGGACTGCACTAGGCAAATCCATTATGGAAAATGACCTTGGAGACCTTGTAGATGATAAACTTGGCTGGAGCAAGCAATGCCAGGCAGCAGCATCAAGGGAAAATAAGGTTTTGAGCTGTATTAAAACGGGGAAAACGGGAGTCACGGGAGGAGGGGGTCATTCTTCCACTTTATAGAGCACTTGTAAGGCCACATCTAGAATATGCCGTACAGTTTTGGTCTCCATCTCTCAAACAGGACATTATTGTATTAGAGAGGGTACAGAGAACGGCAACCAAGCTGGTAAAAGGTATGGTACAGGCTGATACATTAGATAGCTTTAAGAAGGGGTTGGATGACTTTTTAGCAAGTGAGGGAATACAGGATTATGGGAGATAGCTCAAAGTACAAGTTGATGCAGGGACTAGTGCGATTGCCATTTTGGAGTCAGGAAGGAGTTTTTCCCTCCTCTGAGGCAAATTGGAGAGGTTCAGATTGGGTTTTTTGCCTTCCTCTGGATCAACTAGCAGTTAGGCAGGTTAAAAAAAAAGTTAAAAGGTTGAACTTGATGGACGTGTGCCTTTCTTTTTTCAGCCTAACTTACTATGTTACTACGGTATGTATAGCTATCCATCAGTGACCGGATGTCTCAAGTTAACATTATTATATAATGACAAAATTCTTTTTGTACCATGTAGATTTAGTAATGATAATAATAACTATTCTTTTCCTCACCTGGAGTTGATTTTGAGCCTGGCTTTTGTATTAATCCTCTTGCTCGTATAACTTCCACTTCTAATTGCCCCTTTTTATCTACCATTCCAATCTGAATATCACCTGAAAATAAAATATTTTATCATTTATAGAAATACCATCAGTACAAAAGCAGTTTACTATGAAGAAAAGTGCCACAAGATCCAAATATTCTCAAACCATCAAAGTATAAGTATAACCGAAAAAGTATAAGTATAAAAACAGCAGAAAATAGTTTATACGTTTTCTATGGAAGTTGGAATAAAAAAAAAAAAAACACTTTGTTTTAGATGGACTGTGGGGAGACAGTCACCTATGAGCTAACATTCAAATAGAAAACAGGACTCAGTTTTTCCTTTTTTGTGGGTGAAGGTCGGCCACAGCTTTTATTAAAACCATATTTGCCAAAAACCGATAGCCATGTCCTTGCCATGTTACACCAAGCCTAGGTTACCACAGATGCCAGCCACCACAGCCGTGGTGGGCATGTAAATGGAAAACCTAATGGCCAAACCCAAATGGCAAGGACCAAAAACAATTACCCACCAAAAGCTGTGACAATAATATATTTTGTTACATAACAAACTTTTAACAATATGGAAACCAGTCCATTGATAATTTCTTATCAAATAAGTGGAACAATTGCAGTGCAACAGGTGGGGTGACCGGCTGCCATTAGGGGAAAACAGACACGCTGCCAGCCTGCACAGTGCTCCAGGTACCCGTGACGTCGAAATGAAGAGGAGGGTAAGCAGCTTCCCCTTTTTATATAGCCCTCCTAACCAATCCCAGGGTTCCCTCTGCTCCCAGCTCCTCCCCACAGTCCTGGGCAACCTTCATCACCCACTTTGGTGCCTTGCACTATGTGGATACAGAAATTAAATATATAGTCTGTTAGAGGTTTTATTGCTTTCATTTTTAGTTTTTTTAGTCATAATTCATTAAGTGCTCATGCAGGGAGTTCTTGTTTAGAAAAGTGAACTGTGAAAATCACATTAGTAGTGATGGCACTAGTGTTTTTAGGTGGCTGTATAAATGGCTATTTCAGCAAATGTGCTGGCGATTCTGCACCTGTGCTATTAAAAATGATAAAATCCAAGCCCATGGAATCTTTGGTTATGCCACAAACCTATTACAGGAGAAGAAAAAATAGTGCATGGAATGGTCAGTTGGCGAGTTTTGTATTTCTGTGTCTGTTTATGTATTAAAACACCAAAACATATTTGTCCTCCTGTTTCAAAAAATAAAATATGTCAAATAAAAGCTCCTTCTTACCCATTGCTGGAGTTGCTAATGTTTGTCTGCCTACAAGCTGTGCTGGTCCTAGTCCATCCAGAAAATCGCTGAATTGGCTATCAACCCCCAATCTCACCCCTGGGAAAATTAAACTGCCAAGGAAAAACAAATATATTAATATTTTGAGTTAAGCACAGAAATAATTTTATTTCATTACAATGTTACAATATTTTGTGTATTCTTTTGAAATATCCAGGTACATATATATCTGTAATATTTTACCCTTGTTCTAAATTATATAGAAGCTCCTCCTAAAATTGGTCAATAAATAGAGAGCTCATAGGGGCACATTTGACTTCAGTGATCTGCTGAATGATCTGACAACAATATCACCTTCTTGTCCAAAGATCACAGCGAGGGGGCCCCAAGCAAAGATGTTTGTAAAAAAAAAACAGCCAATGGTAACTCACTGTTGTCATGGTGCCCATGTCACTGCAAATAAAATATTAAAATGTAATAAACAGAAATGTTCAGCCCCACCTCTGGGGTCCTTTAGCTCATGATTCTGCATTTAGTATATGCAAGTTCCGAGTGCTACTCTTAAGGCTTTAGAGTATCTTAGAGCCTTTTATTGTGAAGTACAGCTGCTGTTATCAACCCTAGCATTATATCACTGGCAAAGTCCAGTCCAATAACATTCTACCTATGCTTTTTTATATTTTAGAAAGATTTATAGCAATAACTAGAGTGAGAATTAATTGAAAATGTAGTATTAATTAATTACACATGCCTTCATTTATAACCTGGCCAGATAAAGCCAATTTATCAGGCTGATTCATAGTAACCTATTCTGCTTACTTTCTAAATCATATGTCTTTCTTTAAATGAATTGTTAAACTCTATCTGTTGAAGGGGAATTCAACTCCTCTGGAGCTAAACCATGGGGTTGACATGTCCTTTAAGATAAGTTCCAAACAATATAAAATTGCCATTTTGGTGCTGCACTATTATTGTTTAGCACAGGCAATGTATTTTAAATACATTTTCACAAGAGTAGAGCTTTGTAAGCATTTGTATGGAATGAACACTACCTCCTCATTATTTTTTGTCTCTGATTATATATATATATACACCAGTATGGAGGAGCACTCAAACAGCTTGCCTGGGTGTGGGTACATTGTATATTAACAACAAAAAAAGGACTGCACTCACCAGAAATACTTTCAGCAATGTATTACATTTTTTCACAATCCATCTACAGTATCTATCTATCTATCTATCTATCTATCTATCTATCTATCTATCTATCTATCAACTATCTTTAAGTTGAATCTTCTATCTGTATTAAATATGTTATAGCCTTATTATTATATGTTATAGCCTTGTTATTTGCAGAAATATGTTGGAAGCACTTTATGCCAGTGAATGATTGATACATATATGTCATATGTTAAAGATACACTATCATTTCAAAGGAATGAACGGTCCTTCCCATGAGTGGGTGGGTAAGGTGAGAAATGATACAGCAATTAAAAAAGGATAGGGCTTACAGAAACCTAATTCTTCCACTGGGTGTTCTCATGAGCAATAATGTTCGACCTATTTTCTGGATTCGGCATATACAGAATCTTTCACGACTGATATAACCAAATTGACTTATTTTGTATTTGTAAATTAGGGAACAGAAAGGGGAAAGAAAAAAAATGTGATCCCCTTAATTACATTAACTAAAATGAAGCGATTTTAAGATATCCCTAATGTAAATCCCTGGCTTTTTAAAAATTCATTTCTAATTTGACCAGTTTTCAGGACTGCACAATAAAGGAAAACATATCAAACACTTGTCAGTCAATCTCTAGATATATACTCTGAACTGGCTGTGGCGATCTTCAAGAATACCATTCTCATTTCACATCTGAGGTCTCTTTACAAGGTCCTATCAGAAATGCCCATTGCAGAGCATATACTTATTCTTACTTTGCGAACAGTATGAGGGTTAGTTGGTTGCATAAAAAATAAGTCTAAAAGCCTAAAATTCCCTGGGCCCCTACAGCATTGCAAATTTTTTTTAATTTTCTTTTTTGCATTGGAGTTCTCAGTTTATATAAGAGTTTTATGCTAAGACAATATGAACCTAAATGAATATAAATATATATATATATTCATTTACAATCACTGACTTATCATAAGAAAGAACCCAGTGACAGGAATGCAGAACACATAATTGTATCATTACTTACTTGCCCTCTGAGCTGTAACTGTTAATACTCCCATCTGTTGACTCCCGGCTCGGCTGCCGAACCATCCGACTTCTCATTTCTGCTGCCATGCCTGTTTCTGTGCTTCTCTGAATAGTACTTTTTAATTTCTTGTTGCCAGAATCTATAAAGATAAATTGCATTGTACTGAGACTAATACCCATACCGCCTCCTCTTGCCTGACACTGTAAAACATTTCTGCTGAATTAATACAGAAGCAAATGGTAAATGTGCTAGTTTATCATCTGTAATATTTTGCTGCAGAGTAAACAAAAGCACAATGGCACATTATGGATTAACTCATTTTAAGTTAACTAATATCTCTTCCCATGAATAATTTATTCGTTTTATATTAATTCTTTAAATATGACCACAGTGGGAATCAGCTTGTGAGCACTGACAGGATTGACGACACCTGCAGGATTATTTTGCTGAAAGATCTCCTGTCCAAACGTATTGGTGCAGAGTACAGCTATTAAGGTGTTCCTTTTCATGTCAGGTTCAGCCATTTAATTTGTAGATTTAATAAAACGTATTTAGTTACAGTCATCCTGTTTATCAAACTATTCGCAAATTCAAATCTGTATTTATATAACTATGTATGTGTGTATATATACATACAGTAAAAACATGTATTGTATAATTTAATTAAAAATTTTAAGAAACCCAAGGGCTCATTTATGACTGCAAGTGCAAAACGCAATTTTGGATGCAGTATTTTTCTCACAATTTCATCATCATCATCATCATCACCACCATTGGGGTGAGCATCCCATCCATCTGAACAAACAAAACTGCATGTTTTTATTTGGTAATCAGGCACAAATTGCAGCTAAGATTGGCATAGTGGGAATGCTGTCAAAAAGCATTAGTACTGTATGTTTGTAAAATGACCCAGCTTGCTGGTGAATCCCTGAAAACATGGTGGGAGCTCCTGTGTCCCCTTGCGCTCAGCACAACAATGAGCAAGTGTAAGGAACTTGTTTGAAACCTTGATTTTTTTCTGGTAGAGTTTTTTTAGGGGTGAAAAAATTGAATTTTGAGAGATTTATTATACCCGAAGCTGCTAAAAATCCAAATCAGTAAATACTTGGATAAAATAAAAACCTGTCAAGATCATGTTTAGTCAATGGCAGATGCCCCTTACAATTTGATGAGGTTTCTTGACATCATCATCTGCACTGGTTTTCATACAATAATCTGAAATAGTCAAGTTTCCGGGCAACAAACTCAATAAAGCAGTATGATTCGAGAGGTAAATTGGAAAAAGTTGCATGAATTGAATTGTTGCAGGATTTTTTGAAGACTTTTCCTGCACTGACTTTTTTGAGCTGATTTTTTTGTAAATTATTGGATGGGAATGAGGTTGACTTTGTTTTAAAAAAAAAATGTGAGTTCTAGTAAATACCCCCCAAGCATCGATACTCACAACAGTTACGTTAGTTTAGGGGGTTATTTATCAAAGTCTGAATTTATCTCAATATTTTCTGAAAAAAAAAACTCTGACCAAATCCGCGTGGGTTTTTCAACTTATTTATTAACACACTTTCTTGAAAATTGTTTGAGGGAAAAAATCTGAAAAAATTGTGAAAAATTTTAATTTTACTAATTTTTCAGAATTTCCAGTTCCAATACCAGTTGGATAACTAGATAGAGCTATACACCTGGATTTGTGGAAAGGCCACCAAGGCCTGGGCCTAGGGTGGCAGGATTTTAGGGGACAGCATGCTGCCCAGCAACATCCACATTGGTTCAGAAACACTGGGGATACGCAGGAGATACTATAGTTTTTAAAATTTCCCATGCACCAATCCCCATTGCTCCAGTCCTGATGATGAAGATTTGCGAATAAAGGGCAATGAACAGCAGTGGGCCTAAGGGCGCCCGCAATGTAAATCTGGCCTTGGCTCTACATTGGAATATGGGACATCTGGATATTAACTAGAAGTATTATATTATTATTACTACTAACTGGGCAATAGGCAGAGCCCCCCTACTGCCTACTCCTATATCCTTTGCAACATGACGTTTCTTTGGGAATCAAGGGGTTCAAGCTGAGTAGCATTCATATCCATCCTGGGCTGCGGTTGGACACCCCTGTATTACATTAATGCAACAATTAAAGTCCCTATAATCCTCAACACGTTTCCATAAACCTCATTGCATAACATCATTGTTTTATAATAATCAGCCCCAAAACATTTGAAATATTGGACCGTTCAAACCATTGCCTGGTTGCTAGGGTAAATAAACCCGGACAATTACATATAGTCTCAGAATATCAAATTATGCAAAAAGTTAATTTAAAGGTGAGCTACCCCATTAATAAGATACTCCTTTATCAAGACAAAAATATTTCCCAAGCACATGTAGAAATCACATACCTATATAGAATTATATTTATATTGCATATTTTCTCTTGGTTAGTTTTAGATATTATATTGAGCTTTTTGGTGTATAGGCAGGTTCAGAGGTCTAATCAGCAATAGCTTCAGTTCCACAGATATTTACAAATTATACTGTGGGAAATTTTAGTAAGAGTAGTGATCTATTGCTTTTACAGATTCCTACACTGAGGACTATTGCTTTCAGTCTTGCATAATGTATAAATATAAATTTTTTGCCAAATTTTTGGGGGTGCAGGGACTCTGCATATAATGGAAGTTATGAGCTGACATGAGATCTAAAGTAAACCCAGTACCAGTGGGTTCATAGGGTACACCCAGAAACAGGATATATTTTTTAATTCCACTGCACAGAATATATCAAGTATATTTTGTGCCACCATGAAACACTACCCTTAATATATATATATATATTTTTTTATTTCTTCGCGGTCTGCTATGCTCAATTGACAATGCATGTTAGCCATTTGTTTTATTGAGGTTTAGGACAAATAATTATCTTGGTTATCGTGTAACAAATTGCTGTAAAATAATATAAATGTTGTCCCCTTGTCCTTTGTAAAATAAGTGAGTGTAGTTTTGTAATATGTTCTAGAATCCAGCTACTAACTGGGCTAAACTGAAAGAAAAGGATGCTACTGTGTCACTGGAGCTCTGTTTCTGCATATAAGCCTCATATTGTGATCATGCTTTAAATGAGATGTCGTATTTAAAGTTTTTTTTTTTTTAGAATTGAGATGATCCAAATTACAGAAAGAAAGCATTATAGATCCCATATGTAATTATATATAGATCACAGCTTCTTTATGCTTTAGGGTGAGGTGGGGTGGGGGGTGGTAATGAGCAGCTCTGCACTGTTATTTAAATACCTTCTACCACAATATACACAGGGTAAGAGAAGAAGAGTGCTTTTCGTCAGAAACAATCCAAGCTAAAGTAGGTGAAAAGGGGGGTCAGCTAAGAAACGCTTAGAAGCTGAATTTGCTCAGGAATATATTATGTTGAACCACAGAGTGAAGGCAGGTATGTAAGAAATAATTTAAAATGGTTTGAAAGTTAAGACACATGACATTAATGATCAAAATGGAGAATCCAAAGGATTGTTAACAGTTCAATCTTTTTTTCCTATACTTTCCTGCCAATTAAATTTTCCAGAGGTAGGAATCAGTGTCAAAAATACTGATTAATAACAAATTTGCTCCTTCCTGTATTCTGGAGCCTCACTGTTCTATCTCAAAAATTAGGTTAGCCAATGGCTTGCAAAACACCCTACAACAGTATTTCAAAAGGACCAGAATCCAAATATTCATCACTCAGATTTCTCTAAATACTCCTTCCCCACTCCACAATTTGCAGTGAAATCATATATGGCCGTAATTACTTAATAGGCTATGGCTCTAAGAAACTGGCAAAGTAAATGTCAAATCATGAGTTAGAGACAAGAGAAAATTAAATTTTGATAATAACTGCTCAGGAAAAATGTATTTCACTTCATGCTTCTAAGCATCATTAAGTCAATATAATATAAAAGTTTACTCTACTAAAAGGATATTCCTAATATACCTTCAGTTTTCCTTTTTAGTGATGAGGAAATCTGTCTCATTTTGGCAAAAAAACAAAAATCAGACTTTTTGCCCAAAATACATTGGGGTTAATGGCAACATTTTGTGGCGTTTTCGGCATATTTCCCAATCACAAAATGTGAGACAGGTGTTTAGTAATATTAAGCAACTGAACAGTGAAACAGACATTTAAAAAATGCCAGATTTAAAAAAAAAAACACAAACCAAAAGTTTAACAAAAAGCACTGATTCATTTTTATATATTGGATGCAGTGGGTGCATATGAATAATATGACACCTTTTATAATATATTTGTTTTAATATTTACCCCTCCTAGACAAGGAGGTGTAGGACCTGTAAGATAGAAAATCAAAAATAATAATTACCTATTAGCGCATCTGACTTTCTCCTCACCTTTATTTTTGTCCTACTGAACAGGGAGGTACTGTAGGGTCTCCCTCCTCAGTTTTTTGGTGAAACTAGATGGAAGCGCTAGCACTAGATGTATTCAAGTTGTTGCCAGATTCTAGTGTGGATAAACTTGCCTGCTGGTGGTTGCTAGGGTGATTGCAATAGTAAGCTGGCTGGTTCCAGGGTTCTGTTTGTGGCCAATAGTGGGCCCATCTGTACTGATATGCAAGGGATACAAAATAAAATGAAAATTTCACTTACCCCGACATGTCAGTCAGGTCCTATCTCAAGTTATTAACAATGGTTCCTGTAATGCTATGGCATATTTATAGCAGTGGTGAGGAGGAAGTCTTGTAGTCTTATAAGTCATCATTTTGATTGGTTATGCTATAGGTCCTACATTCTTTTTTAAGAAGGGCAATATTGCCCATCTGCACATACATGTTGGGAGTAAAAGAAATATCAATTAAAATATTAAGGTAAGTGAGAATCTCATTATCTGCTTTAAAAAACATATTGTAAACTTTTTGTAGTTTATAAATATGTCATGTGATTCAGACATACTCAGTTTGCTGGAATGGGTTTTCTTAAACTAAAAACATTCATAAACCCAATGAATTGTTTTTCCATCAATATGTATTTATGTTGCATAATTACAATCAGATACAAGGTACAAATTTATTATTATAAAAAATAAATATTTGGTTAAAATGGACTCTTTGGTAGATGGCCTTTGAGTATAAAGAAGTGTTTTACACTATTTTGCTATACAGGTCTATTATGTGAACCTACTGCTGAGTGGAAAGAATGTCTGTGGTCATAAGAAATGAAAATGTAGCTATAATATACCCAATGCTATATAACATTACAAACTAATAATACCTTCTGCCATTAAACAAAACTATTTCAAAAATTTTCTCTGGATATTACCTTGTTTTTGTACTTGGCACGATAACTATGCCCACTTCTTTTTATCTATTGGATTTCTGTAGATTATTATGCTGGTATGTGAAATATATGGAACAAATTCAAAACAGAGATAGCTAATCTACAGAGAAATAGGTCACAATTAATAGTGTGAATATGTGCATTACTTAATGTATTGTCTCTTTTTGTCTCCTTTTATTCCCAAATACTTTGAAATGCTATTTCTGAAATTCTTTTGGGAGAAAAAAATGTTATAATAAAGACAGTTATGGTGGAGTCATAGCTCTGACAAAGCTAGCAGTTGGATCATAAACATCACAACCCCTATAATGATCATACTCTTTCTCCTGGGCTTATTGTGCTCATTATGCTGTCTCAAAAAAAGTAATATGTGTACAGAGACACATTAGTTGGACAGTACAGTAGCTCAGTGAACAGCACTACTCCCCTAGGTAACCTGGCCAGCCAGACGCCCAATAGATGCCTGCTCCACAAAAGGACGCAGACCTGTACCACAAAAAGATGTGCGTCTACCCCAGAAAAGGACGCCTGCACCAGAGAAGGACACGAGCGTGCTCGAAAAGGACATTGGCGCATGCTGAGTCAGGCACTGGTCACAGGGCAGAGAGGGGCCGGAATAGGGGGTAGGAGGCAGATCAGGTGAGTGCCTGGTGCCCCCTCCAGCTTTGCACCCTAGGCACGTGCCTACTCTGCCTACCCCTAGGTCCGGCCCTGCTCCTTCCTTGCAATGCTTTAATTCAATCCCAGCCAGAGTAATATCTACAAAGTGTTGTATGTTCTCCTTGTGTCTGCATAGATTTACTCCCAAACTCCATGAATTAAATTAACCATAGTGTGAAGGTGATACGGAACTTAGTTTGTAACCTCTGCTAGGGCAGGGAATGATGTATAATCTCAGTAAGGTGCTGCAGAAATGTGTTAGCACTATAGAAGTAACATGAAATAATACTACAGAAATGAAAGTCCTCTTACAGCAGATTGTACAGAGCCTGGTAGTAAATTTCTTTTCTCTGCATATGTATGTAGAGTTTAATACAGAATGTAGAGGGGAGAGATGGGAGTTAGGGAGGCCAGTTAGTAGAAGGTTACAGTAATCTAGTCGGGATAGGATGAGAGCATGCATAAGTGTCTTGGCTGTAGCAGATAAAAGGAAGGGACGGATTTTGGCAATATTACGTAATAATCTTTGTAGACCTATTCCACAACAGTTACAGTATTTCCCTGATCAGCCCCTGCATTTTATTGGAAAAGGTAAGTCAGACATTCAACCACCCGTCTAAAGTATAAGAGATGACAAACTGTTTCTACCAAAATGTAAATAATAGAAATACTCAACAGTCCTTCAGTGAATTACATAAGTGATCTGTCTATCAGCACTCAAAGACGCATGAGTAGTAATGATTATGTACAATGACAATGTATCTGCACAAAATCAACTGTATGACCTCTTGGGAAATAATAGCTTTAGCCATGAGGAGAGTGTATATAGATAAAGATGCTGACACAGGCAAGCAATTTGTAGTAGTCTTGTCATTTGGGTTGACAGTGACAGATTTATAAAGGTTGATACCTGTCAATGTGTTTGTCTGTTTTGAGCAGTCAAACACCATTCTACTCTGTGTGGATCAGGCTACATCACATGCGGGGAGCAAGGATTAAAACCATTACTAATGGTCTGATTGTTAAATCCGAAACCATCATTACACATCAATATGCAATGGCTCTGCCCATGACGAACGTAATTTTAACTGGGTCTCGCAGTATAAAAAGCGATTAACAGTTTTGTATTGTTATTGCATTAAAAGTGGAGCTGGTTAAAATACTTTATTGGTGTGTCCCATTTATAGACTGTGTTTTGGATTGTTGACACTGCTTCACAAATGTGTATGAGGCATTCCAATTCTGGTTACAATTTCTGTGGCATAAAATGTTATATAACCTTAGTGCTGGCAGACACCTCTCTACCTGTCATTTTGGAACTGAGTGGCCAAGACCTTGCCATTCACTATAAGGTTTTACAAAGAAAAGTAAGTAGCAAACCCTTTGAAAGTGGAAATATATTTTCTGTTAATCAAAAAGCAGAGCATTATTTTTCTTAAAGGATAAGTAAATCTTAAAATTAAGTGAATGTAAAATTGATGAGAATGTACATTCATATAAACAGTGCATGTATCCCTTAATATCTTGGAATTAAAACTAAATAAATAATGTCTGTACATTGCAAAAGTTCTTAGAATAGCACTCCCAACAATTTTACATTCACTTATTTTAAAGGTTTACCTTTATCCTTATCCTTGAAAAGTAGCAGCCCTGCCATGTCATTGTAAGTATTAGCCATCCGTCTTCTCTCTGATTTGCAGCTAAATTAGAGCCATTAATGAATGTAATCATGATTAGCACTGAAGCAATCATCCCAGTAAAACAAATGCAAATGAACACTTTCAGGTACAGAGATATGTATGGGGCGACGTTTGTCCCAAATACATTCTGTATACAAAACTATCCCTAATACACAGAATGAATGTATCTTGTGATATATATGTATTTGTGACCATATACACAGATGAAAAAAAAATATACAAATTACTAATTTCTATTAAAGAATGAGAACAAAATGTGGTTAGTGCACAAAAGGATGTAATTATATTACAAACTCCATTCTGTACATTTTAACAACAGACACACTTATATTCAAAGTTGCTTACAGAATGAATTATGTAAAAAAAAACATGGACAGAATATATAATAGTGTAACTAACTAGTGCATGCCAAGCTAGATTTGAGTGACAAAATAGATATTTATGACAGAAAGCTATTTTATAGTACAGGATTCATTCTTTCAACAAAATGAAAGATAAAATAACCATTCTGTGAAGCAATACTGTCAGTCACTTTACTGAACCACTTGGATGAAAGCTTATTGCCATATAACAAACAAGAAGAAAGGTTGCCAGCTCTGGTCCACATGGCTGCATCATCCTGTCATAGGACAAATATTTACTAAAAGTGCTGCTGTTAAACACTACAGGTTCCTTATTGGAAGTTCTTACTAATGACTGCGACATATAATGTTACACTGATAATGATTCTAGAGAAAGAAAAGTATGCAAAACATAAATATGATAATTTTAGGTGATATGGCTATTCTTATTGTAGTAACCTGCTTGTGTGGACATTTTGGTTAAGGGTATTCCAGCTGTTTTGCCATTGTCTTATGGTCCATATTCCTGTTCCTGTTTCCCTTTTCCTGTCTAAGCTGACAGGAAACATGAAGCAGCCACACCTACCTGCCATGTTGTAATACATCTACTGTAGAAACAATATGAAGTCAGCACACACTCTCCTCACGTTTTCACGGTGCAAATTCCAATGGAGGCCACCATCCACCATATGTTACTGGTCATAGCCACGTTGCATTAAAGGCTTTTTAAAGAAAGAAACCGGTGCTGTCCGTCATTGAAAACATTTTGTAATACATCTACTGTGCTTGTCTCACTGCTTTACCTGAACTAATCATTTAATATATCCACTAACCATTTTATCATTCATTAATAGAAATAAGTCCTTTGTATATTTTTTTATCTGTGTATATGGTCACAAATAGTTATATGCCATGAAAGACATTCATTCTGTGTATTAGGGATAGTTTTGTATACAGAATGTATTTGAGACAAACAACATCCCATATATATGCACATATTTCCTTGGGATTTTTATTTCTGAGCTGCACTTGTCACTGCAGAGAAACCCTGGACAGTGTCAATGAAGACATCTCTCTGGATATAAATTCATAAGCAGGCATGGTTCTTTGGCTAGATGGATTTTACACTGTCTCTGTGTGTGGTCTCTTCCAGCCAGCATCTGGTTATCCAGAAGTGTAGAGTAAATTAATTTGGATCTGTGTATTGTTTCACACAAGCTAATAATAAACTATGTTTTGACAGTTTAATGGGGCAATACATTGAGTATATAGGTAGCATTTACCAAAATATATGTAAACGTTTCCATTACCTAAGAATACCTGAAATACTGTGTCTCTACTGTTTTACTAATAATAAAACATAAAGATGCAGAACAAAAATTGTCATAATATTACTATGAATACATTTCCTAGCTCCTCAAACTGCTCCTCGGAGATTGGAAAATTGCCCCTGCAGATGTTTTTCAGAGTGTGAGCTATCATGTGACCTTTTTTCTTTATCAAATTTTTGCTATTCATAAAACAGCTCATGTTAGACTTCGGAGGTTGGAAAGTTCTTCTAATGCAGGGATCCCCAACATATTTTACACGTAAGCAATTCAATCCTAAAAAAAGTTGGAGAGCAACACAAGCATGAAACAAAATTTCCTGTGGGTGCCAAATATGGGCTGTAATTGGCTATTTGTTAGCCCATAAGGGGACTGGCAGCCTACAGGAGACTCTGTTTGGCAGTACATATGGTTTTATACAACCAAAAATTGCCTCCAAGCTTGAAATTAAAAAATTAAACACCTGCTGTGAGGCCACTGGGAGTAACAGCCAATGGGTTGAAGAGCAACACTGGTTGGGGATCACTGTTCTAATGCTATCTCTGAGTATTCAATTACCAGCCCTACAATTTGCAATATAATTGAGTGTGTTACACTACCCTGGGTTGCTAATCCATACCTTTTTTGATTTCTACTCAGAGAATCACAATGCTGCAGGTAACTTATTTACTGTGATGATCATGGTTTTGATAGACATCATAATTCACACCTGTAGAAGTCAGGAAATGCAAAACAAGGAAGATATAACATTCCCCTCTTAATATTCCAATTATACTGCAAAAGCATACTATGAAAAATAAAGCATATATAGGGGCCCTTTAAGCATGTCAATGCTATGGGAATTTGCCCCAAATTTGTTAAATTGACTATACCTCAAAGAGAGTTGGAACTGGTATGATATCAGGCTATGTTTAGACTGTCATGCCTTTGTATAATCAGCATCACATAAATGTTTAACTGCAGGAGATAAATGCTACTCTTGTGTGAAAACTATCCTGCTATAATGAACTGTAGATTGCAGGTAGCGCCTCAGCTTTCTTAAAATAGTTATAGGTCTATGTTTTAGATGTAATCTATTTTTAGTTTTCTAATCTTGTTTATCGCTCAACAGCTCTTGTGCCAGAGGAGATGATTTCTTGCTCGGAAGCAGAAAAGGGAATGTCTTGCTCAGAACTAGAGAATAGAAGGTCTTGCTCTGAACAAGAGGAGAGAATGTCTTGCTCAGATCCAGAGAACAGAATGTCTTGCATGTAACTAGTAGAGAGAAAGTCTTGCTTGGAACACTTCAACACTGAATATTTTAGATGTCTTGACTGTAACAATTAAAATTCCATAGTATAAACTCCAGTCAGCATATGACTCAAAGGACTTCACGTACAACATGTCTAGATAATTCTCCTAATTTGCTGTTATTTTGAAGCTTAAAGGAAAACTATGCCATCAGAATGAATAACTAACCAACAGTTTATATTATAAGTGCCCTATTTATAAACCTTACAAAATAAGTATATATCAATGTGTTTTCTGTATATTCCGCATTACAGGAAGGCCATAGACTCAATTTCAATCAAATAATTAACATTTTTTCCTCTTTCTTTAACTTGATCCCAACTAAGATATAATTAATCCGTTTTGGATGCAAAACAATCCTACTGGGCTTATTTCAAGTTTAACTGTTTTTGTCTAGACTTAAGGAATGGTGATCCAAATTACAGTAATACTCCTTATCTGGAAAACCCCTGGTCTTAAAGTTCTACGATTCTGGTCCCATATACAGTATACTATAGTACAAACTAACTAAAAAGTACAAAGTAACTTTTACAGAAAAAAAGCCCTTGGTTTCCTATGGGCATATTTTAAAATCAAAATACTGATGTACAGGTTGGTCTGATATAGGCCGAACCATTTTCCTCCAATGGGTAGGTGGCATATCTGATATTTTGCCAACAAGAAAACTCTGTACTTCATAATTTAATTTTCATAAAGCACAACCAATAAATGACCTTTATTGAATACCATATATGTATTAGTATTCCAGCTACTTGATCATCTGTATATAATTCCATGCATTTGATTCAACACTGCCTCCAATGAAAAAGCATAAACTAATGCTGGCTCAAATAGGATAATATCACTTATTAGATTTCTTTTTACAGATGTAAACATTCTCTAGTGTTACCTGCAAGGACATTTCTTCCTTACAACCCTGTGCATCTGTCTTCAGCTTATTTATATCCCTCTAGAATACCCATAAAAGTTTTTTATTCATATTGCTGTTTTAACCAACATATTATTGATATACATAAGTAGGAGCTGCTATACTGCTTCTACTTGCGTGCTTCCAGTAGATAAGTAACTCATAGCTTGTGCTTGGTACACTCTGCAAGAAACAACATTCACAACCAAACTATAGTAATTTATACTTCCACAAACAACTCTCATACTATAAGTAAAATAAATGTTATCGATTTTTTTTGTGTTGGCCAGTAAATCAGATGGAAAAAACCGAGTGCTATTAATGTGACATTGTTAAAGGCTAATTATGTAGGAATATTATATAGCAAGCTTTCTTAAGTCTGAGGTCTACTTTCAGGCTGAAATTTCACGTTATTTACTAATGTGTGAGAATACAAGTATATTTACAACTATGCTATAAACAAACAGCACAATATACCGAATACTGATGTCAATAATAATACACTATAGCTAACATGCAATGAATCAGTTATTGCTGGTATCAGCAATTACAAATGTAAACTGCAGCTGGAAAAACTTCCTTTCTAACTGTGCTATAAATAGGCAGTACTAATATGGTTAAAAGCAGCAAGCGTTCACCCTTATACACACTTGCAGAGCACACCAGCATTCATTAAAAAGCAACTAGTACTTACTTTAGCGGGGTCCTATCCAGAAAATAATAATCCACAAACTGGGCAGAGGCTGCAAATAACAGTTCAGCACACACACAATCTTGCAGCTTAAAACCAGGCAAAAATCAGCAGCCCTGCTGGAGTCAACATGCAAGAGCCATTCAGCCACGCAGATAGGTTTGTTTAAAAATACGAGCCCTTATTAGGTAATCTTTTTTGAAGATGAGTAAGTGGAATTGAACCGTGTCTGTAATCTATTAATGGTGGAGAATTCTTAAGCAGCACATAAACATGAAGGAGAAAAGTATTTGTGACAATTAAGTGCGTACACAATATCTAATCCTCTACAAAGAAAACTTTTAAAGCAGAAATGTGACATTAAAGATATAATATGGCCGATATTGCTGAATGCCAATAAAACTATATGATTTGCATGAAATGCAACTATACACAAATGTAAAAAATAAAGTTGTAAAAAAATTTACTTCTGCAGAGAGCCCTCAGGAATATGTAAACTGCCTGTATTTGCTATAGAATATATATAAAATGTTTATATTTTATTAGGTCAATTTAATAGGTTATTTTATGTAAGTACTATAAATTTATCAATAACTGTACCATATATCTCTTGATTTGTTAGTCCCAGCATGTGATTTGCATCAGGTATCAAATATTTCAAGTATTAGAGCTTACCACAGCTGTTCCTATAACCCCATAGGGGCAGATTTACTAAGGGCCAAATTTTTGTCCTTAGAAAATAACTTCTTGCCTTCTGATTCTTTCCAACTTTCAAATAGGAGTCAATGACCCCATCTAAAAAGACAAATTTGGGTATGGGATCTTTTATCCAGAAATTAATTATCCAGAAAGCTCCAAATTACAGAAAGGCAGTTTTAAAAGTATTTCCTTTTTCTCTGTCTTGATAAAACAGTACCTTGTACTTGATCCAAACTAAGATATAATTACTCTTTCTTATAGGCAAAACCAACCTTTTGGGTTTATTTAATGTATACATGATCCAAAGTACATTCCATTTTTATCAGTGCAGCATGTATCCACTTCCTTTATGCCTGTAGAATGGCAGATTATTTAACAAATCCGCTGTAGCGTACATAAAAATATACTAAAAGAGCATATGGGAATGGCCCAAAATGCTGGGTGTGACCAAATACTGGCTACAAAAATGGAACTCAAACCAAAAAAAAAAGACCAGAAACAACATACAGTAATATGCAAAATACCCATATACAATAAGTCTGTTTAAGGCCATCTCTTCTAATAGACATTGTCCCAGAACTCTTGAGTACTGAAGACTTCTGTCCAATCTAATGTATCACCCTGTCTTGCTGTACTTAAGGCTAGTGGTACACCTGGTAGATATCCTGCCAGTATTTTTACACCAGCAATAAGAAACACACATTACTGTTGTTTTATTTGTTTGCATCCACCTGTCATGGGCAAATTAACGAAAATTAAGTGGCAGGAGGCAGAAGCCTCAGCACTGTTTGGATTCGGTTTCCTTTTCATAAGACATAAACTTACTGTTCTTCAATTACTTTTTACAAGCACTAAAGAAATGAGGATCCTGAAACCCAAAACATTTTTCTTCCTTTGTAACCTGTAATGAAATATGTTATCAAGTATCAAACTTTTAAACATGTTCTATACTTGTATGTTTGTAAAAACACTAAAGATTATTCGGTTAAGCTAACAGTTATGTATATAAGGTGATGACAAATATAAAATACATTATACAAATACAATTCCTCAAGTGCCAGACATTTTATAAATTTCCTGATTTTCTGTATCTTTTAACAAAGATGTTTGGAGACCAAGGAGTATAAAATGATTTCTCTGACAAACTGTAGCATTAGTTTGTTCAAGAAAAGACAGTCCAACCTCTACGCCTAATACGGTTTTCAATTTGTCTCTATTTGCCTACCTTACACAACCACACAATTACAGTATTGCCCGCCAATTATCCCTTTTTATTTTTTTCTATTAATAATACAGTAAGCAACAGCTTTTTTTGATAAGTGTGCAATATTAGCTATTTGATAATATGGCAAAGGGCAAATTTTAAAGGTCTGTAAAGTTTTTTATCCCTCGAATGAACTCACAACTCAAACTCTAACTTATGAACTTGACAGTAAAAAACTCCAATCAGTGTAATCGGGGTGAAAAACTCAAATACTTGAACTGAAAAGAATTTGTTTTCCTCAAAGTTTGCTAACTGAATCCACTTTAAAAACCTTGAACATCATGAAGATTACAAACATCTTCAAATGGTCAAGGGACCTCTGCCATTAAGTTCTACATGACTTCGACAGGTTTTAGCTGGAGTATTTTCAGATTTGGAGCTATTTCCAGCTTCAAGGTATAATACATCTTGAAACATTTAAAGGTTTTATAAAAACTAAATCTGAATGATTTGAGTTTGACTGAACGATACCCTTAAACTGAAACTTTTTCAGGTAAAAATCAACTCAACCTTTAATAAATCACCCCCAATATGTTTGCATTTGTTGATTTTCTAAAATATACTGTAGATTTTTAGGCTTATCTTACTTGTAATATTTCTGACTAGTGATATTGAACTGTTCTTTAAAACATAATTTTGCTTATTTATTTATTGTCATACATCAAAATACTTTAAGGAATGTCTTATTCTGTATGTTATAAGGCTAAAATTTAATTGACATATGGCCAATATTCTTAAGCCACAGGAATATAAGCAGTGTAAATATGAATAAAACAAGTGCTGTGTGCACATAAAGTGAGGAGGTGATCAACTTTATCTACGGGTCATACAAGAAATTAAATGTCTAACAAGCTGGAAATGTGCTAGAAAACTTGTTCACATATTAATTTAAAAACAAATATTCCATCTAACACTACATCTACAAACCTACCAGTTTTCATTCATACATGCCCTCCTTGAAACAAATAACACAACTGTTTGATAATCTCTACTGTTTTGAAGAGAAAATACATAGAAGTTACAACCCTTGGGCAAATTCTGTACCTTGTTGGAGCTAAGAGAACATTGAGATCCTTTGCTTCAAAATGGACAAACCTGCCTGTACATTTTTAAATCATATGAGGACATTGGAATATACAATATTTATTTTTAAACCCAAGCAGACATAGAAAACACAAAAACTCCTTCAATTAGATAGTTATGTGCACAGTTTCATATATTTATCCATCCTTATAACCAAACTGTATATTCAATTAAATACATTGAACTGTTAACATTACAGTGCACAGTTCGCTCGAAAACTGATTTTGAATAAGGCACTTTTCTGTTAGACAAGAATGATAATTTATATCTTTGGAAACCTTTACAACAGTGTAGTTTTTGCTATATGTCTGACCACACTGCCATCTAATAGCCACTATTTCTTTGGAGTAGGGACTTTTTTTTCCTTGTTTGCTTACTCTTTGACATGAAATGTAGATGTAGAAATGTAGATAAATGGAGGGCACACCTTACAAACAAATGTTTAGGAAAAGATATATACTGGAGGTGCAAAAAAACAAGGTCACCCCTAGATAGTGTGACCAAACAATCAATATACCATAAAACAGGTTATGCACTCTCAAAAAACTTATTCAAATATAGATTCAGGTGGCATCCAAATAAATTCTTTACTGTTTACAACAATTTGGTAATACACAATTGTGTTGACAAATGTACAGTTTTATACAACAATAATATACATATTAAAAGTATACATACAACCCAAAGGTTTTTATGCAGCAGAAAAGGAGCATGACAAAGGTATCCCCTTGACAAAGGCATTTGTGCCGAAACGTTGGGGTTATTCTTATTTGTGGCAGGTGTATCCGCTCCTTAAAAACCTTTGGGTGGTTGTATACTATTACTATGTATATCATTGTATAAAACTGCACATTTGTCAACACAATTGTGTATTACCAAATTGTTTTAAACAGTAAAGAATTTATTTTGATGCCATCTGAGTCTATATTTGAATATTTTTTTTGAGAGTGCATAACCTATTGTATGGTACACTTTGACATACACTTGACTGCTGTTTAAAAAGATAACAGACTTATTTACCATTTTGTCATTGCAATAAATGTTTTTATATACTTCTAACACCTTTCCTATATATTTAACTATAACTAACTAATTGATCAACATATGACATTTCAAACTCTGAGCCCTGTATAGTGCTTTGCTTTCTCTGTATCATCAATTCTCAAACATAACATATAGAAAACAGCTTATTATGCAAATGTCAGCAATGAAAGGATAAAATGTACATTCCTTTATTCTGGTCTAGGCTGGCATTAAACCTGCATCCTACTGTGTATAATCTGCATATACCTTACCTCTGGATGAAAAAGGCTGCTCTCTGTTTTACAGTCCAGAGTTAAGTCAACTGTCCCCTAGCCGCGAGGTGAAAGTATATTTTAAACTATTTTATAACATACATTTGTTTTAAAAAATATGGCATCACAACCATTGTCATTACATATTTTGATCACATTCATTACCAGGTTGAAGTAAATCATACATGCCCATTATGTAATTGCATTCTTCTAAATAAAGAATCATATATTTAGAGAACATATAGATACACATAAAGGTAATTCTTTTCTTGGTTGTAAGGACATGCTAGGAGCTGTTATTTAAACTACTGTGTTAGGGAAATAAAACAAGCTTTGATGTGATTCAAATGTGATAAAAAATACCCTTTCAGGAAATAACAGATTATTCATTTGTATCATATGAATCATTTGTATCATATGAAGAAAACATTTTCAAATAAGATTTTTTTCCTTGCAAGAATGAATTTGATTAAATGTCAGATTTATGATCAATAATATAAATTTAAAAATGTTAACAATGGGACTTATTTACCACAAATGGGTTATAAGCAGAAGGGATAATTGGCATTTCTCTTTGTATCGTATTTTCTTCTCAAACCTGAAAGAATACATTAGCAACTCTGCAGAAAGTATAAATGCAATACATGCAAATATATCTAGATTGTGAGATATATATATATATATATATATATACAAATAATATCTAATGAATCTGCTTTCTTACCTGCTTATTTCTTTATCTGTGAGCTGCATGCTATTCACCCAACAAACTCAGAGCTATAAAGCTGTTTTTTCCACTTATATTATTTCTATAGGGGAGCACTTAACCTCACCCGCTCCTGCAGTTTACTTGAGTTTGCTTTGGGCAATAAGATACCAGGCTTTTAAGATATCCGAATGCGCAATAATGGAATTGGAAATTACATAATCAACAGCAATCTGAACTCTATTTATAAAAAACTTCAATGACCTCATTTTGTTAATGTTCTCACAAAAATATTTTCTTTTATTCTAGACATAAGGTACTGCAGCATCTCCAGTGACTCTAAGTGCAAAGCTTAGCTGCTTAGTTTTAAGGAACTAACGTAGTTTGCAGACATAATAACATAAAAAAGACATGCAAAAGCACACACTGTTTTGTTAATTGGCATTTTTGTGCATCAAATTTATTCTGTTACATATTAAAGGCACACTTTATAAACAAATTTCTAAGTGTTAATTGCTAAAATTGTTAAAATTGTACAATGATTGGCCATTTTGGGCGTTAGCTTTTCACTGACTGCTCATTTTCTCTCAACAATCAGCCTTTGATCTGAATTAATCTGTCTTTTTTCAGGAGATTCTTAGAGTGATATGCCACCAAATTTCCTCACTGGCTAAAAGACTGGATCGCACAGGAAATAAAATGTCTTTAAAGTGTAGTAGAGCAGCTGTGCTGAAGATCAGATCTATAATCTACCTGCTTATCCAGTATCAAAAGCTCACATTGCATCTCACTTATGAAAACAATGGCAAATAAAAATAGAATTTAGTTGAAGTTGAATTATGCACCGTTAACTGAAGTAAAAGTAAAGTCAAGACCAATCTGTTGCCACCAAGCTCTTGTTAAGATGCCCTCCTACGCATTCTGAGCAGCAGCAGAAGAATACAGAAACATATTACATAAATGGTATTGATAGGGCTGGTATTTTAATAATGGCCATAATTAATTCCACTGTTATTACTAGACAGATACAGAAAGGCTGGCATTAATCCTAGAGAAGATGGGAATCTTGACTATATAACGTAGAAATTGTCAATCATGCAGTCCGGATGATTTAAATTAAGTATGAATGTAGTAAAGTCTTATCTGGCATAGTACATATTGGCAGCAAGAAGACAAAAAAAAGATCCATCACAAAAGGACAAAAAAATGTAATTTTTCCCAAAGACACACACTATTTATCATGTGTAAAACATTGGAGAAATATATATAATCTGATAATCAGATTGCAAAGGTCACCTACAAGTTAGAAAACAAAAGCAGTGATCTAATTGGTTGCTATGGGCAATATCCCCAGTGAGTTTGTCGCTAATTTTACACAGCATAAGTAGGCTCACTATCACCAACTGCTACTTTACAATGTATCCTGCGGTAAACGTTACTGGTCTATTTACTCCTTTCCAAATAGTCTTCCATATTAGGCCCATCCAAAAAAAATCAGGAGAGAAAATCATTGGCAGTTAAAGTTAATACAAGGAAATGTTTCATGGTCGAAGCATATTGGTTAGCATTCTTCTATTTTTGTTAACAGTTATAATACATTTATAATACACATAATACATTTCCAGATTCAGTATTATTTTACATTTATAGCTAAAGTAACAAATTTTAAGTATTCATTATTTACTCCTGCAAAGGAAAAGTGCAGAATTATTCAATTTTAATATTTGTTATGATATGATTGACATACTGTAGAATGTTTAATGAAACAACCTTTATTTTATCATACCAACCAAAAGTTCCCAAAAACTTTCCAGATGAATATAACTCATAAATATATGAATATTAATACAATCAAGAATAGTAAAACAAACGTTGATACAAAAATATGCAACAGCATTGCTTAGTAGCAAAAAATTTATATAGAATCAAACAGCTCCAGGCACTATTATAAATATGAAGTGTTATTTAAGCACTGTAAGCACACTACTTAAAGCCAAAGCTCCTTATCAAGTGTATAAAATGCAAGGCATTATGGGATTAAAAGTGGTCAAGCCAACATTTACCATATTCTCTTTAATATTGTCTGTGAATGAGTCCATTACTTGTGTGTAAACCATTGCACCATTGGCTTATCCTTGTATACCAGTTCACCAGGGGTTATTATCTACCAGGAGCTGCTTTAGGCAGCTCCTGCAAATGCGGCCCCCACACCTCCCAGCACTTACTTTACTTGAACCAGAGGGGTGTCCGGGAGGGGGCCACATCGTTAGTGCTCTCTGCACTAGAAGAGACAAATTTCTGGTTTAAAAAACAGAAATTCATCTCTTAAAATTACAAGGAGTGGCATTTCGCCACACCTGGGAACTTGTTGGGATGAGTTGCTCAACTCGCCTCATTGGTACAGTGCCCATGCAGTTGAATACATCATGGTTTGAATACATCTTTAATCCCTCCCTATCAACATAACTTCCCTTTAAAGTAAGAGTGTACCCCAATCACTTCCTCTTGGTGGTCTATTTATCACCTCCAACACTTTCCAGCATAACTGACTCACACTCTATTTAGCCTCACAAAATGTCTCAAGAATGGGGTGTCAGTTGTTTATTAATTAAATATTTATATTTCTTTATTCTTACATTGATTGCTCTGATGGGTTTGCCCACATAAAGCATACCACAAGGGCACGTTAATACTAGTTCCCTTTTATGTTCAATAGCAGAGCTCATCCAGTAAATAATATCAAAATTTGCTGCATGTCACACGGTGGCCACAGTCATCTGGTCCTTCAGAAATGTTTGCAATAGGCAGTACTCCAGTTAAATCTTCTTTTAAAAAAAGCCTTTATTTGTGTACTGCTTTTGATCCAGATAGAAGCAACGTTTCAGACCAACTGGTCTTTTATCAAGCTTTATTTATTGTTAGAGTAATCTTACTTTGAAACATTCTTTGTGATAGATAAATAGGCCACATACTGTATAGCAAATTATTGTACCTGCTACAAATAGATAAGGCATATGGTAGTCTATTTATGGATTCTGCAGAATTTGACTTGTAAAGTAGTTAGATGTTAAAGTGCCCAAGTGATACGCTATAGCAGGGGTGTCCAAACTTGGCCCTCCAGATGTTAAGGAACTACAAGTCCCACAATGCAATGAAGGAGTCTGACAGTCACAGTCAGGCAAATGCATTGTGGGACTTGTAGTTCCTTAACAGCTGGAGGGCCAAGTTTGGAAACCCCTGCGCTATAGTATATGGGCAAAATCATCAGAGCAGTCAATGTAAGATTTAAAGAGCATAAGAATTCCACTAGGAATTATAATACGAATACTGACACCCTTATATTGAGACAGTTGTGCTAGAAAGTGTTGGTAAATATACCACTGAAAACGAGAATGTGGTAAACTCTTATTTCAAAGGGAAGCCAGGTTGACAGTGAAGCTAGAATGCAGCAAACCTAAATGTATGATCACACAAAGTTGAAATGGTTTCTATGATTATTACACCTATCCTATTATGCTTGCCGTGTAAGGTAATAGATGTATATGTTGTGTTACAGGAGATATGGCAATTTTGCTATAAATATGGAATTAAGGTTAAGATCAGTATATATTTTTCTACATGGTCTGTGCATCCCTGGGCATTGAAACCAAGTTGGTGGACTGATACCCAAAGATAGGTCAATGGTGCTATTTCCGTGCCATGAATCTACAGAGGGACTTACATTAAGAGGTGAAAATTGAGCAGCAGCTGTGTTCTGACAAACTAGTTTATTCCATAATGACTTGCATTTTGTACACTTGATAAAAGGGCTTTTCCCTAAACATGTTGTCTGCTTACACTGCTAAAATTAAGCTGTTTGATTCTATATTGGGTTTTGCTACAGACAACTGTGATTTCAAGCCACATGTTTACTTGAAAAACACCTTAACCTGGGATCTTAATTGCTAAACAATATTGCTCACCTGTTTGGCTAAGCTGGGATGTGCTTCTACTTCTTCGTGATACTATAGCAACTACTTTGGCACTTAGACTTGATCTCCTTTTCTTTCCACAGGTCCCAATTGTCCCAACGGCTGTATCAGACTGACTGCCATCATTGTGTTCCAACTTGTATATTTCTCCACTCACACTTGTGCTCTTAGTTATGGCTATCCCTGAAGTACCCATCCGCCGGCTTTGCATTCTTGGTGTAAAGGAACTACAAAAAAGGAAGAAAAAAAAATATTTTTTTTGAAGGCAACATAAGCAAGTGACCTGTAAGAACCATTAGGAAGAGGCCTGCACACATTTATGGGGAGGGTTATTTACCTCAATACCCGTTTTTACCTTATTTATTATTTAAATAGCTTGATTTAATCAGTTCGGGTAAAAACTCAATAAAATTGTGAGAAAGCCTGAATTACTTACTTACTTTTTTCAGGCTTATTCCCAAAAAGCCAGCATTTTTTTGGATTCTTGCAGAATCCAGCGCAGACCACAGAAACATCAAAATAGAATAAGAACCACTACCATTGACTTATAGACTACACCATTAGGTCTGGGATGGCAGATTTTTGGATTTGGGCTTTTTGCAGCATTGGACTTTAATAAATCTCGAAAAATTCGGAGTTTAGTAAATAACCCCTTTGATGTAGCTTTTTGCACCTGGGATTGGCCCTTTTACGTTCTCAGTAATTCATTTTATAATGACCTGACAGGCTATAGGTTAGTATATTGTAGTACTCTGAACATTTTAAAGTTTTTGTACTATTAGCTTTGTTCTTCTTCTCAGGCCTGGATTTGTGGCAAGGCCACAAAGGCCTGGGCCTAGGGCGGCAGAAATTCAGGGGCAGCACGCTCCCTTTCAGAGTCACCTCTGCGCTGTCCTCCCTGTCTCCTTGTCCCTGCATGTATATGCGCATACACACATCTTGAATATGCGTATATGTGCATATACGTGGAGGCACAAGGAGACATGGAGGGCGAAGTGGAAGGGGAGGATGACACTAGAGGGGAAGGGAAAGAAGGAGAACACGGAAGGGGAGGAAGACGAAGACGCAGAAGTAAGACGCTGAGGTGGTAGAAAGAGAGGGGGAATGAGCGGAAACGGTCCTGCCTCTTCTCAGTTGGTTAAACCTGTTCATACAACATTAGGATTAGAATAAGTATAGTCCCACAGTAAATACAGTTAAAGAGCAATTACAATTAGCTTGAGGGAAATACCGTTATCCAAAAAGGGACCCCGTTCTCGGCCTCAAAACTATAGGCCAGTTAGTCTGATGTCAGTGGCAGGAAAGCTTTTCAAAGGGTTAATAAAGGATAAGATACTGGA
>CM044439.1:98328535-98379015 GCA_024363595.1 Xenopus borealis
TGAGAGAGGATCATTGAAAACAATGCCAGTATACTAAAGTTAGCCTATCTATCACAAGATTCGCCATAACTTTCAAAGAGAAAAAAACCAGAAGTCTTTACAAATATATATTTAGTCAACTAACATTTGTAAGGCAGACTAGCTATTTGGGGGATGTGAAAGGCGAGATAAATTTAATTACAAATAAAAATAAAGCCCAGGTATCATGTAACCTCAAACTGAGTATCAACAAAACAAACACTGAATATTTAATTTTATCCAAGAAGTTTTACCAGATATTCCCAGGTATGCTTAGTCTACTGGATTATGTTTTGTTTTCAATTTGTTTTCATCATAGATACCAATTTTTTTGTAGAGATATATTTCAGACCAGTAAAATGGATAGGTGATAATATAATTTCTTATTGGAAAATAGCAAAACAGTAGTCAAGCATCAGTTACTGTAAATTTCAAATATCTTAATCCATATTCGTAATAGGATTGGCATATACACAAAATACGCAGTGTATTACCCTTGAAAAACTAACCACTATAATCATTTGCTTCTGTATTAAATTCATATGCATTATAGAACAAGGCAAAACAATGATAAGCAGATGAAACAATGATAACAATCACTTTCTGTAGTATGCAAAAAAAAAGAAACTGAAAAACTTCATAAAGCCAGGGAAAACAAACACATCAGTTGGAAACACATTTCAATGATTCAAAGAACTTACAGATAGAATGAAAAACCCAAAGTCAATAAAACAATATTCACCAATCCACACACATTTATATTACACCACGCCATGAAACACTGCTTGTATGTGTGGCTGGTGATATGGGCTACCTTGTTCTGTACTGTTGCTTCTTACTGGGACTTGTGGAAGCTGCCTTCCTCTTCGACTACTAAATGAAGAATCAGCTGATGACTGGCTTCCTAGTTGGTGATTTCTGAAGAAAGAAAGATTGCAGAGCAAATCATTGTCTCATCATGTGTTAATATGCTCTTAAGATCCAAAAAGATATTCATATTATACATGATATATACAGAAGCAAACTTTCATGTTTGTCAATGATGTTTGACCAAAAATCTGTAGTGATATAGTAAGGAAAAATTAGATTTCCGAATTACCACAGATGTGCTGACAATTACTGGTGTGAGATAACCAAAGATGTACTTACATGTACTGATCATAGAGAACTACAGATGCCCTGACACCTACTGATCTGAGAGTTACAATGATGCACTTAATTTCTGTGCCAGTCAGTGGCTTAATGGGGGACAATGGACCCAGGTGCAAAAACTGCACCTGCCCTCCGTCTGCCGGGAAAAAAGCAGCACGCCCACTCTCACCTTAGATTTTCTCAAAGCGCATGCATCATTTCCAGAGGCCCTAATGGGGGATAGCAGGCAGTCATGCCTGCTGCTCCCTCAGTAGTTTTGCCACTGGTGCCCATGATGTAAAAACAGTGATATTATTACCTTAACCTTTATTATAATAGGCAGTTCAGTGTAAGCTGGGCCACTTCATATGCACTATTACTAAAAATACAGTTGTTGAAAATAACAAATTCAGCTGACAGTGAACTAAGTGGCTATTCAAAGCAAATTAGGGGTACAGATGAAGACACATGTGTTAAATGTTTCATGACTCAGGATAAACTAATGAAACTATGTTATCTAACTCATTTAATGCATCTGTCCTTTTTATTAGCATACCAAAGCTCCTTTGTTCACAATGGTGTACCCCTTAATTAGATGGGATGCTGTGACACAATTTTCTGTGTTAAATGTAATAAATGTGTTAAGATATTCTGTGCTAAACACATGAACCAAAGTGGTTTCATCTGTACTTTGTAAGAGACAAAATAGACAAATTTTAAAGCAAATAATGGACAAGATGACTAAAGTCTTTTAACCTAGAATTGCATGTTTAATTTTTGTCACCATTAAAATTACATTAAGATTCTATATAAAATGTATATAAAACATGGCACTACAGGTGTATTTTTCAAAAAATATGATATGTGCTCCTTTTTGATCAGTTGACATGTGCCAATGGCTGGCCGATTTTCAGGCTTGAGTGTCCAGTTGTTATGCAATGTTTATATGAAATTATCAACTGATCATGTGAAGAATAATGGTAAACAGGGTTGGCAAACAATCAAATAACATCAATTATTTTGCTTTGTGTTTGGCTATTATGAAATTAATGAATCTGGCTGCATCAAATGTGCAAACTGCTCTCCCTTTTCTCTTTACATTCTATTTATGGCTAAACATTTTATCATTATAATAAGTATTACACAGTTATCCAAAATGAGAAAGTACAGTTCTCCAATTAGCCTCTAATATGTTAACATTCCATTCTGAACAGTCTGTAGCTATGGCCTTTTAATTATCTGGCTAACCCTTAAGAAACAGTAGTATTGTAGAGATTGGTTATACATTTCCCACAACTAGTTTGGCTCCTTTGTGTTTTTATTCAAATATTACTGTTTATCAGAATATGTGGATCTGAGGCTCCAACCTCAATTTCCTGTTACAATAACTTGATGTCATGCGATTATATACAGTTCATTAAACTACAGAAAATCTTTATTAATTCTGTTTTACTAATAGCCTTTATTATTATATACATTATTTAACCATTTTAATCTTTTAAAACTCCAAAAAGATACTTATGCTATAAATTGCTGAAAGTACCAAGTCTAACTGGCTGATTACAGCAATAGTATGTTGCATATTTTGCAATAAGAAAAATTTAAGGTTTAAGAAGTACACTAATACATCATACATAAAAAACATGATCACATAGATAAGATTTATTCAACATCTACTACATTTTGGGTGTCTGTATATATATAAATAACAGTTCTTATTTAAAGGCACAGAACATGTACAGATGAAGCCACTTTGGATTGTACATTTGACACTAGAAAATCTATCCCATTTATCCCACTTAGCACAGAATATTGTGTCACAGCATACCATCCAATTAAAGAGTTCACCATTGAAAACAATGGTGCTTTGGTATGCTAATGAAAAGGTTAAATGCATTAAATGAGTTAAGATAACTTTAGATAACACAGTTTCTTCAATTAGCCCTGAGTCACGACGCATTTAACTTACCAATCCCAGTGGCTGCATCTGTATGTATCATATTATTTATTGCAGAGTGCTGCTGACTATATTGGGCGGATTTATCAAGGGTCGAAGTGAACATTTGATTTTCGAATTAAAAAATTCAAATTTTCTAGTTTATTTTATTGTAATTCGACTAGGGAATAGTTATAATTATATTTGAGTTTTTAAAAAAATTCGAATTTCAAAATGTATCATGCACTGGCCCTTTAAGAATTTGAAGATTTGCCACCTTAAACCTACTGAATTGCTGTTTTAGACTATGGGGGACGTCCTGGAATCAATTTGGAGCTGTTTAAAGACATCTTGAAAATCTATTTTTTTAGGTGAAAAAAGTCAAATCGAATTAGTTTCAAATTTGAATCAAGTTTGCAGGTCGATCCCATTCACCCAATTTGAAAAATTTGATTATACAAACTCCCATGAACTAGAAATTCGACCCTTGATAAATCTGCCCCTATGAGGTAATAATGTGTAAAAATACTCATACTGTACTGGCACTTCAGTCTCTAATCTGATGGGAGGGCAGAGACCAATAGGAAAACTGCAACTGAGTTTAAACTTTGGGGTTTGTCACAACTTCCACATTCACTTCAAAGCTGCTTTAAAATGGAATCTTCTTCCATTTCAGTGTAAGATGAAAAGGGGTGCTTCATTGTGTTAGAATTAAAAACTAGTATTTATATATAAAAAATACATATGATCAGCACACTTTTTAAATTGTGAATGTTTGATATTTTATTGAAAAAGGTCCTCAAATGGGACCGAAACATGTGCTGATCCTTCATATGTTTATACATCAACCCTTGTGTAATGTCTGCTGCGTTTTTAACATACTTCATATGCTTTGAGCTCCCTTCGCTGGACACTCACTGTAACAACACAAGGCCATTTCCTATATTTACTCTGCACCTCCATAAAGCTTATGGTAGAATTTGCACTATTCAGGATACCATACTTCTACCATGTGACCTAGTGCAATGCCTTGTGGGAGCTTGGCCATTTTACAGTCCATGGTGTGGAAGAAGCACACCAGTTTCATCTCTCCTCATGGTAGCATCGCTGGTAAGCAAAACAGACTTAAAGTTGCACCAAACACATCCACAGCTGCCAGCAACCCCAGAGACATTGCTGCAGAGACATTTTATGCTAGGGTTTATGCTGCAGTTTATATGTTCATATTATTGGTTATTGCAAAGCACACTCATAATTTTCTGTTATTTATTACAGTTTCACCTATTTCCCATTGCTATCCATTAATATCTACAGCCTTCAGCACCCAGTCTCTTTATTGGATTGTGGGGAGGTTTAGCTGTATGTAGAACTACACACTGCCCCAGGGTAATACGTAGGGAGGAGAGAAAACCTTGATCATGCACCTCTGATCATTGGAGGTTTGAGCTATCTAGCTATCTATTTATTTTATATATTATAATTGCTTTCTGGAAACTGTTTTCAGGAAACTTATTTTAGTAAAACTGGCATGACCCCATTGCACACAGATCTTTTGTTCCTGAAACTTTTCCATGAAATTTACTTGCATATTAGTCCCTTTGTAGTAATTCATATGCTTCGCAAAGATACAAAAAGAGTGGTCCTTTTGTTTTCTACCTTCTCCTTTGCCTGATAATGTAGGGATGAATGGTCAAAGATGTGAAAATTTCTGAACCTTTAGCTCTATGGCTTGCAGTTTGGACTGCCAACACGGTTTCGCTTTACTCATCCATATTGAAAAAACAGCCTTCTTTGACTGATTCTGTTGAATGCATATGAATTGTATGAGCTCATTCATGATTCAATAATATGATCTATTTTTAAAAAAAACTAAATTTAGAGGCACATTTATCAAGGGTCGAATTTCAAATTCATGTGTTTTTTTAAATCACTTGAATTAGATTTTTAGAAATTTGAATATTCAGTTATTATTTAAAAATTGAATATGTAAAACTAATTTTAGCCACTGAAGACCAAAATGGATTCGAGTTTTTTCACTGAAAAAAACTTCAATGTCAGGAAGGCTGCAAACATCTTCAAGTTGGTCACTGGACCTCTCCCATTCTACAGGAATTTGGCAGGTTTTAGGTGCCAAATAGTTGAATTTGAATTCTTAAAGGGTCAGACTGAAAATCTTGAAAATCTAATTTTTTAAATAACACGAATCTAGTTTGAATAATTCCCTAGTCGACGTTGCCAACAGTGTACCAATTTCAGAAAATCAGTAGAATAAATTAAAACTCACTGAAATATACACCTCTAAAAATTCCCCACAAGGGGCAGGCATTTAAAAGTGTGAAAACAGAGCTCACCACAGTAAAATTCCACCACAAGCTCTAATTTAAATGTTTTTTAAAATAATGCTCAAGCTACCATTGGTACTGACTAAACACTAAAAGGGTACCAGTGCATAGAAGGGCTTAATGTGTCTTAACTGTTGGCTGACATATGAGGGCGTCACCATAATTACATAAAAAAAAATTTAAGGATGGCTTATACTAGTGTATTTACTGTGTAACTCTGTGACATGTTTCCAGTTTCATATGAAAAGCAACTTTCACACAATTATTTACCTGAATTACATAAAAATAAATACAAATTAAAAAATGACAAGATATATGATTGTTGTTAAAACTTTACTTCACTTATGTTTCCAACTTTATTGTGATGTAGCCGATTGTACTAAATAACATACATAGTGTATACTTATATAAACATCTGGTTTCCCGAAGTAAAAGATGATTGCAATGTGTGGTACATTATACAGTTTAAAATCTTGTGTGCCTTTATTGATAATCCAAATCATTTTGATCAATATTAGAGTACTGTGTCTGGACAAGTGCAAAACAAAGGTATATCAATCCTACCTTTCTACTTCAGAAACAGTGTTTTTCCTATTTTGTTTCTGGTTGCTAGATCTTTCCAGTTTTCTGGGCTGCCTGAGATGAAATGGGCCGGTAAAAAAATGAACAAGAAAACAGAAATAAAAATGCTATAATGAAGAATGGAACCCCATACTTACACACAGTCAGTATATTACATTTCATGAAATGAGCATTGAAAAATAAACTAATGTTTATGTATAGAAGAGTGCTTAGGTATCCATAGCTACTATAGTAGCTAGTGATGGGCGAAACGGCCGCGTTTCGCTTCGCCGAAAAATTCGCGAATTTCCAGAGAAATTCGCGAATTTTTCGCCAATTCGCGAAACGAGTCGCGTGGCGTTTTTGACGCGCGTCGCGGCGTTTTTGACGCTCGCGCGTATTTATTTGAACAGGGTTTAAAATATTTAAGTATTTTTAAAGTATTTTGAAATTAGCCTTAGGTGTACACCCAAAGTCCCCTCTTTTTTGTATTTGCCTTAAGCTATGGCTAAGCTTTATGTGGTTTGCTGCACCTTCTTAACAGCCCATTTAGACTTTCGGTGGCCCTATTGGCTCTTGTTAATTGCAATCTCTCCCTCTTAAAAGCCAAAAATGTTAGCGGCATGGGAGGATTCAGCCGTTCAAAACCAACTCCCCATGAGACACTATTGCACAGACATATACATTACACCCATCACACTCCACATTTAGTTTCTCATCTCACACACATTTACTTTACACACACGCTCATATCTATTTCACCAACATACAATTTTACACATTTCTGTGCTACCTTGCAACAAAAAACCCTGTTTTTCAAAATTTACATGAAATTTGCTTATTTACTTTATAAAGTATTTTGAAATTTGCCTTAGGTGTACACCAACAACCCCCCTCTTTATTTTAATCCAAATCCTGCGGAAAAAGGAGGAATCCTGGTCGAATCCCAAACAGAATCCTGGATTTGGTGCATCCCTAGTTTTTTTTTAATATTTTGTGCTTCTTAAGGTCTAACGCCATTTCTAAAAGTTCCTTTTTATAGTTTAGTGCCTACTTTACATAACAGATACAACAAATCTAGTTCTCAGCAAGCTATATTCTATATACTGTAGGCATCCAAAGGCTAGTGCCTACGGTGGCAGATTTTGGGGGGTAGCCCCTAGAGACCTGTAAAGAAAAATGTTTCCTTTCTGTTTTGTCCCCCCCCCCCTTCTCTGCTGGACACTTACAAAATCATTCTGTGAAACCGATGGGGAGGGGGTGCTCTGCTCCAAATAGCAATAATGTGTTAATTCAATAGTCAGGGCCCTTCTAAGGGAAGGACTTTAATAGACCAATGTTAGTAATTGATATTTGATCCCAGCAGATGTATAGGATGAAAAGTCTTATTCAAAGTAGAACTAAAGTTGTCATGAAATATTTTATTTGCAGAAGCTTACAAAACAAACATACTCTATTAATATTAACTTAGTATTTTTACTTTTTGGTGCTACTCACCAAAACAAATAAAATTCCACATCACAAATACTGTTTTTCTTCTTTGGCACTGAATGGATATCTCTCTGCAACAGATTTTGGGTGGTCTCAACACAGAGTTGCTATTCAATCTGGTTTAAACTGACTCAATATCTAGATTATATGAAACACATGCACCCCTGGCTTATGGGCTAAAAATAAATCTGCAGTTTTATTACATATTAGTTATATCATTACCTGAAATAGCCAGTTCAATAAAGTAGAAAAAAAGAGATTAGTAGTTAAAGAGACAGAATTTGTACACCACTAAACTGCCTAATATTACAAAACAAAAAATATTTCTGGTGCGAAAAAAAGCAATTATGAACAAGACACACAGCATGACACAGATTAAAACTAAAAAAAATCATAATTACAATGACATGACAAAAACAAAAAAGCACAAGCACACGGGCTAAGAATGAATAAGTCTGTTTTATACCTTTCTCGTTCTGGTGAATGCAAACTAGTATCTGGTCTCAAGCAGTTGGTACTAGCACTTCTAGCCCTGTCAAGGGAGGGCTGCAGTTCACTAGTGCCAGTGCATTGCATCCAGTGGTAGAAGAGAAAGAGGAATAGGAAAGAAAAACAAAGAGAGGGGAACAATGTTAGATAGAAAATCATAAAAAATAATGTTCTTTGTATTAATGTAAAAATGTAAAGTTAGCATGAATTTACAACTTCAGTTCCTGGCAATAGGAACATGATTGTGCTCCATCCTGAAAATGAGCATTCTTAATTATGGAGATGTGAATTTCTGAACATTGATGCCTAGCCCTTTTAGACAATATGCCTAATTTAAAATATTAAAGAAAGATATGAGAGAAAAAATATACATTAGGACAGGTAATTTATTTATTTATCAGTAAAAATGTTTTGCAGTACACGTTTCCAGTTTCTAAAATTATGGATATTTATATAAGCATTTTGAAATCGGATTACTTTAAAGTAAGAATATGCGATTACTAATGCAGGTGTAGGTCATCATGAAATCAATTTTAAGTAAGATCAAAACATTTGTATTATTTGTATCTACTGCTTAAATTTATTTTTTCAATTTTATTTTGATTTATTTTAGTTTTTGGTCTTCCGCTATTCTAATATTTGACATCTGCACTACGAAACATTTGCCAGGTTTACTATCTCCAGCAAAATGCAGTTATTTGATATCTACATAATATGCGTTATGATATCAACTAGGTTGAATTTTAAATTCCATATTAAATTTAAACAACATAGAAAGTAATGGATACATTACATTTTCTCTGTCTAGAAAATACAAATTTTTAGGTCACATGCCTTTAAGGGCAATGTATGAAAAAAAAACTGCAGGTGAACTTAATTTGTTTTTTTAACTGCTTATATTAATTATCCCAACAATTATATGAACTGTTGAGGGACCTGTATCAAAGAACTTGGCAAAATGCTACTAAACTTTTTTGGCAATAAAGATCCAATGGCTCTAGCTGAGTTTAAATACAGTGCTTAGGGGCCACCTTAAAGCCAATGGCACATTTAACATTTCTCTGCCATTATATGTTGGTTCTAGCAATTACTCAATTAACCATAGGGGCCTGTTTATCATACTGTGTAAAAAAGAGAGATCAAATATACTGTGCATCCGCATCTCAATTATAGTGTGGGTAACATGAAAGAAAATATGCACCTTTATAAATACACCACTTACTTATATGACACCAATTTTTGACACTGTTTTTCCAGTGGAAAACATTTTACACAGTTTGATAAAGTTTCCAGTGTAAAGGAAAAGGGATTTTTCTGCAGTGTGCCCTTTCCTGGCTAACTGTGGGGATTAATTAGCAGAAATGGCAAAGTTGGGCCAAAGAGCATGACAAAAATAAAAAAAAAAAATGAATGTTTGTTTGAGAGAAAAATAAACTGTATAAAATTACAGCAAAACATGTGAAATTGACTGATAAAACGAAACTAAATTGGATCAAATATCAGTAAGCAACATATTTCCTACATCAATATACATGGTGAATTATAATGTATTTTGTAACTTGTCAGAACTTAATACCAGAGTATTTGCACAAACTACAAAATTTGCTCATTTTTAGAAGTTAACACTATAAAACACGACACTTGGGAACAGCACTCTTCAACCATGAATGCAAAAACTAACCAATACACCTAAATTGTTACCTTGGTTATTTCCAGAATTATATATATACATATATATTTTTTTTTTTAATGATTAATAAAAGCTAAAAAATTAAATATAAAAATAAAATCTGCTTAAAAGAATTACTCAGAGTCTAAATTTGCTGAACAATTGTGTAATGTTAAGTATTTCATTTCATGGAAGAGTTCTGTAAAATTGAAGGGTAAAACATTAATTTAAAATTGTTATTGAAAATGAAGAACATACATATACATAATGTAGGGCTTTTCTTGCTAAGTAAAAGTGTACTGAGGTTTTTCAGATGCCTGATCAAAACTCATACAGAAATGTATATTACAGTGCTCATGGTCCTGCTTCTAGGCAGAATGTTTTGCAGTACTATTGGTTACCATATGTTCACTAGTATTTGTAACTTCCCTCTGTTAGACTTTTTGTTGGGCACATAACAAGTCAGTGTTACAAACATTGTTATGTATTATATTAAAAATAAATCTTTGATTTATGATAACATTTCAACTGGACATCTGTTCTATTTCCTCTATTTTTACTGACCCAGAAAAGTCCTACAAATAACATAAACCTTTTCCTTTCAGAGCTACTATCCCTAACAAACCAGATGGAAAACAATATTAAGCAAATTTAGTAACAAAAACAGGAATACACTATGTACAATATACACAATATACAAAGCTAGCACAAAGTTCATGTACAGATAACCGCATTTTACCACTCACTTTCTTGCATTTTTATGAATAACATGGACCACATTACTTTTTACTGAAACTCCACAACACAGTTTCTTACCTGTAGAGCCTCCAGTGAGAACCATACTCTAGTAAAGGCATCTTGGGTGGTAATGTTTTACTGTGCCTTACAGTACTTCTTGTGTATAGCAGAACACAAGAGATCACAAAAAAAGAATGCAATAATACTTAAAAACTAAGGTATGAGTAGTATTTTTTATAGGTCTGGATGACAGCTTTATTTACACACTGTATAGTACTAGCATATGACTATTATTGATACAAGTAAAGATTGGATAACTACATGAGCTCATGAAATGTGTAACACATGTAAATATACAAATGTACAACATTAAATAAATCCTATATCAAATGGGATGTTTACAGTGTCCCTTCGCCCTTGTGCTTTAGTAGGTACTACAAAGAAATACCAGCAAAAGTGATACATTTTTTAAGATGCCACAAGGCAGAATAAGTTACTGAAATACTTGCTTAGTTCTTTATCTGTGAAATACAATTACTGAAATACATGCTTAGTTTTATATCTGTTAAATACAGGTGAATTTTCTTACACCTTTCAAATAACAGAAAACATGGCTACAACAAAAAGTCGAATTCGAGGGTTAAAAAAACCTCAAATTCGACCGTGTGAATAGTTAGGGAATAAAAATTCTCCAAATTCAAATGATTTTTACCTTTATTCGATTGGTTGAATGATCGAATAGTGAAAGTTCGATTGAACAATAAAATAGTTAAAATCGATCGATTCGAACGATTTTAACCATTCGATTGAATTTTTTTATTCAATCAAACTTTTTGAATCCTAATTCATTGATCTGGCGAAGTAGGCAGTCGAATAAAAATTTAAAGGGGAAGTACTGTCAAATAGTCGAATATTCAAATAGATTTTTATTTGATTCGATTGAATTTTCAAAATTCACTGGTCGAAGTGGTCTTCAAAAACATTCGAAGATTTGAATTCTAATCTTTTAGAAAATTCAATCGGACTTCAAATCCTACATGTGAATTTAGTAAATCTGCCCCCATATGTGGTACAAATGCTGATTACTCCATGCCAGCCTGTCATTCAGGTACAAAAACCTACATATGGGTTCCAGAAGTGTTAAAAAGGCTGTTGACCCTTTTTGTGCTTATGTGGTCCAATGTATATCCTTATACACCATTTTTTATTCTTTTGCTGGTCTTTACTGATGTACTGTATGGCGCATGCTCTAGACATACATTCAGGATCAAAGCAAATGCCCCACAAGACAGAGAAGCACACATTACAAATTATTTGCAACTCTAATGCTGCTTCAATATGTCTGTGGGTGATTTAACAATAAGAATTAAAAAGATAACAGAACTGCACTGAAGCAGAAACACAACTTTTTAAACATATGAAACCTGAGATTTAAATATTGAGAATTACACATAGCACATAATCACCATACATAATGTTATATAATCATCCCCTTTAAAGTTTAAGTACAAAAAAAAATAGTGCTGCTTTTACACCTGTGAGAAGGTAGGTCCAGTGACAAGGAACATCTACTGGGGATATCCTAAATTAAATCCAGCAAAACTCACACTACTCTGATTTATTAGAAAGCAATGTGTAATATTACCTGCCAAAAATATATAACTATTCAAAAATATATACCTGGCAGAACATTATATATGCAAAATTAAGAGTTCTAGTTATTACCATACTGTGCACAAGATGCATAAATTAAGTCCATAATTATCTAGTATAAATAACTCTAAAACAACTGGACTTGCTGCGTAATCTTCGAAGATGTTTCACTACTCATCCGAGCAGCTTCTTCAGTTCAAGTGGCTCGTATGGGAAGTCCTTGGCATATGAACTCTTCCACTAACGCAATCACAATGACAAATTGTAACTTTTCAGAGAGGTGACACTTGAAACCCACAGAGGTGTGATTTTATAGAACTACTCTCATATCAGTCTAGTTTTCTCTAAATGCTCAAAAGTTAACCATTGATAGAAATTTGAAACAATCCATAGGATATTGTTTTATGGATCGCTTAAGACAGATTGGTGATTTGCTTAAGACTGGGATTTAAGAACAAATTAACCCTTAACTAAATTAATTTATCTATTAACATATTAACATTAGCAGAGAAGATAAAAACAATCTTCTGGAAAAAAGTAATAGAGATTCCTTAATTCTATAGGGAATCTGGGGAAGAGGAATCTGAAATATTAATAATCAGATATTTTGCATGATCCAGGGCTACAAAAACCTTAGAAATGCAATCAGGTCACACGTTGGTGTTTATAGAACAGCTGCTGTTCTTTTTTTATTAAATCCTTAGTTTATGTTGTAACAAATGCATACTCAAGTATCTCTACCAAAAAACTTAAAGTTCTCAAAAAGGCTTGTTTCTTAACCATATAAAACTGATTTAAATATCCTGGTTTCAAAATGTACTCTTGAGAAATAAAGCTGTATAGATAAGGAGATGGGAAGAACAAAACACAAGCTATTTCTTATCATTGAATACTGAAACTTTGCCATCTAATCTAAAAACAGAACACGTCTGTACTGCTAAGGTTTAATGCTTTTTGGTGGTGCCTGCAGTATTATTGGCTAGATTTAATCCTTTCAATACCAATGTCATATTTTCATCAAGATGACCAAGGTGCTTTGATGAATACAAAAATGTAGAAAACAAGCAAGAAATTATATATACTGTTTGCAGGGGCAGTTTGTGTCTGCTACAACACAATTACATCTATTTTTAGCTTATTCCCAGTTGTGTGTTGTCTAGTGGTGTAGCACTCTGTGCATTCACTATTCACAAATAAAAACATTTGGATTGTCCCAGGAGTTCTCTTTTGTTTGTGTGATCTTGTAATGCAAATGTATCAGATAGAAATCATTTTACAAATATAAAAGTTAAAAAATAAATGTCAGTCGCATTATAATGATCTTGCTAGCTACTAAAGTCAATTATTACATCTAAAGCAAGTTCAATCAAGTACATATTGACAAATCTACTGTACCTGATGGTATGTAGGCACTCTGCACTTCGTCCACGTTTTGCTCGGGGAAGCATAAGAAGTTCACTGGGCACACAGGATTAGCAAGTAATGAAAGACAAACAAACAAACAGAGAAGCAATGAAACACATAATATTCACACATGGAGAGGCAAAATTATTCAAAGATTTCATGTTTCAGGCTTCATCCTCCTTGTTAATAGTGCACAGATAATAAGCTCATCTGTTTGGAGGGAACATTAAAAAATTACATCAGGTTTAATGATAGTTATATCTGACATTAGAAAATAGATTACAGCAGTTTGTTTTTTTTAAAGGATACTATACTAAAAAGACATTATAGGTTTAAGATGTAACACAGAACATCCAAGAATGAAAAAAGAACTGCAAAGCTGCTGAGTTTGATTTTCTCATATTCATGCTTTTTTGCATTGGCTTAGACATTAAAAAGCTAACTAAAATCCAAGATATGTCATAGTATACTGCTATTTGTCTCATCACCAGCTAAACTACTGGTGGTGTTAAAGCTTAAAGGGATACTGTCATGGGAAAACAAGTCTTTTTCAAAACTTATCAGATAATAGTGCTGTTCCAGTAGACTTCTGCACTGAAATCCATTTCTCAAAAGAGCAAACAGATTTTTTTATATTCATTTTTGAAATCTGACATGGGAGTAGACATTTTGTGAATTTCCCAGCTGCCCCTGATCATGTGACCCTTGATAAATCTGACCCTAATATATGAATAGGTTAGAATAAGATGAGAGAGAAAGCAGGAACAAACTAGCTGCCAACAGTGTATTATTTACTTGTGCACCACATATTTTTAGATTAAAGCAATTTTTCTATTGCTAGATGTGTAACTAAGGGTAATGTGGTACATTTTAAGAGAAACAACATTTTGACAAATATTCTAATGTTCAACATTCATAAAAGAGCAGGTTATAACTGCAGTCACAGAAGATCAAAGTGAGAACTAGACTACTAATTTAAACAAATAATGTATTAAAAATGCAGACTCTAAGGGGCTTATTTACTACAACTTAAATTAATCTAATTCAATGAAAACAAAGTTGACCAATCTCCCTTCCATGAATTGAACTCATCAATCATTTTCTAGAAAAAATTGGAGCAACAAAATGTTGCAACAAAATCAATTTGCATCATAAGACTGACACTTCGAAAACTTGGATTTTTGGATTATTGGACAAAAGTCCTGATTTTTTTGGATTACCCAGCACAGATGTCAAGAAACAATTTAGGGAACATTTGCCATTGACTTCTACATGACCTTGACAGGTTTGAGATGGCGTATTTTCAGATTTGGATTTTTAGCAGCTTTTGGAGTATGACAAATGATTGTTTTTATTTTTCCATGAAAAATTTTACTTTTCCCCATACAAACCTTGACCAGAATAAAATCAAGGTTTAATAAATGGGCCCCCAAGTGTAATAAATATGTTGTTAAATGTTTCGTATCATGTTATCTCTATTAGTCAAAGCAAAATACCTTTCTTGTTCAGACAAATACTGACTGTCTGAGTCCCTTGATCTGCGATCGACAGGACTGCGGGAGGCATCATGGTGTCTTGTTGGAGATCGCGATCGTCTCATTTGATGGATTTCATCTAGACTTCTAAATATTTGCAGAAACATGGATCTTATAAGCAACTTGTTTTACTTTATAAGATGTTCTTTATGTTACTATAGATAAAAAATATCATACTAAAATGTACTAACATTATGCAAATCTGAACAGTAACCAAGTGCATTAAATCAAATGTTTGCTTTTCTAATCTATCTGCAGCTGGTTGAACAAAGTTAATCATTAATTGTTTGCTGTGGTTTACTACACAGATGCAGTTTTTCAAATTATTGTAAATGAACCCCACAATATTTGATATGTATTTAACTAATAATAGCTCTTCAATAGCTTGCCAATAGATTTGGGGATGCAGGTCTCCTAATTCCAGTCCAGTACAATTGAGTGTTGCAACATATCTAATATCTAAGGATGCTATTCTACTTTATGACACGTGATCCTAAACTTGATATGGTTGGCAGCCACACTGGTATCCTAGTGAGCAATTTATAATGCTTATAGAAAGTTCTCTAATGGGCATGTTTTAATGGCAACACATATAAGATGCGCATTTCCCTATTGGTTAAGGACAGTCTGTTTATGCAACCTGTCTAAACAAACTCTCTCCTTTGGGGACTGATCTGAATAGTGATTTGCTAACCCTAAGTTTATTTCTGTCTTGCCAGTCCAATTATTCATGTGACAACATCACGATAACATTATTTTGGTGCCAAAATAGTGATGGTTTGTGGGTAATTTAATTGGTGTTCATGTCACCTTGTGTATCTTCATAAAGGTCTATGTTCTGACTGGAATATTATTTAAACGCCAATAAATATATCTTTTCTGTTTTTTACAAATCTGTTATGTGTACACTTTAAAATGTGTGCACAAAATAATTTTTTTGCACACATAACTAAGAAGGAATTAGAGGGAAGGGAACATTGCTCTTTGATGATTATATATAAATGTATTTAGTTCATATTAAATGTTAATATACAGATGAAGCCACTTTGGTTTGTGTGTTTGACACAGAATAACTAAACCCATATATCCCACTTATCCCATTTAACACAGAAAATTGCATCACAGCATCCAATCCAATTAAAGCATTCACCAATGTGAACAATGGTGCTTTTGTATGCTAATGAAAAGGTTAAAGGCATTCAAGTTAAGATGACTTTAGATAACACAGTTTCTTTCGTCAATCCCAAGTCATGACGCATTTAACACAAATCTGTATTATTAAAGGCATTCTATAAACAAGAGCTAATGGAAAATAAAACTCATTAATACCAGGTCTAGTATCCCATGATACCATGTCACATTTTTGCTTTTAAACCGCAAATCACAATGTGCTACTTGTTGTTATTAAGACCTGCTGATTAAAAGTCACTATTTTCTGATTCAACCAAATCCCATGTCAAAGTTTTGGCCGAATACCAAACCAAATCTGAACCCTAATTTATATATCTAAATTAGGAAAACGAGGGTGGGAAAGGGAGTAAAAACGTTTTGAATTCCTTGTCACATGATTTATTGGATTTGGTTCGGCCAGGCACTTGGATTCAGCCGATTCTGAATCCTGCTGAAATAGGATGTATCTTGGCCGAATCCTAGATTCAGTGCATGCCTAATTTTATTTTAACTTAAGAAATTTTGAAGCAACAGCACAACTGAAAATTATTTGTATTTCATCAATACTCATGTCCATGCTACAGAGTTTCCTGCCCCTATTAAATATTTAACAAAGATAAACAGCCATTCAATCGTTTTAGTGAATTGTAACGATTCCAACCAACTGGACTATAGGGTCCAATTGATTTTACAGGACAGTATAACCTAATTGATGAAAACTGGCATTTAACAAATTTCTGGGATTCAATATGTCAGAACCTGAAAATTAATATTCATCCACAGTTTAAATTAGCCAATGCTCTTTACTGTCTGAATGATCAAATTTGTTCTGAAAGTATAAATAAATGATATATGAATTTGGTCCTCAGTCTTTTAAAGCAAGTGATTGTCTGATATAGCAGGTTTATTTTGGTATAAGCTCCGTTAGTGCTGTAGGTTTTTCTATAAGTTCAATGTAAACATATAATTAGAATTACAACTGCAAGTTTATTATATAATAACACTTACTAGACCCGACAAAATATATATACATTACTGTAATATATATATATATATATATAAAACAATAGAATGCATAAAAACAGAATCCTTCATGCGCACATAATGTCACAAAGCCAATGCGCACCTCTGTAATGGCACATTTGGTAAACGTGAACGGGTCCGGCCCTGATCGTCGACACGGTGAGGAGATACCGAGCGTGAGCGGTGGTGAGTTGGTCGTTGATGTTCTGGCACTGTTAATGTAGTAGATCTACTTTCTCTAGCATTAGACCTTGAGCCTATCAATAAATGCCAAAGAAAATGTACAAGAAATTATTATTATCAAACAAGGATTGATAATTGACTTGATCTATAACAGCAAATACTTTTAAGTGTTGACACCCAATGTGCTCTTTCAATTTCAATACATGGTGAAAAAAAGATGTAGAGTTGGCAAGGTATTAATAAATATGTTTCATGTTTATTAAAATAAATATGTTATGCTCTGTATTAAGACACAAAATATTAGCTCATTATTAACATACAGACAATAAATATACATATACTGTAACTCTTTGCTTACAAACAACATTGAACAAATAATTTTGACTAGGTATTAGACAATTATCCAAACCACAATTTTAAATTTACGGTAAAAAGGTTTATGCTGTTGTGTGTATCAGTTACCTAAACTATTTAAACAAAACTTTACAAGCTTAAAAAAGAAAAAGTACCATCATAAAGCACGGGAAACATAATATTGTGGGCTGAAATAAATAAAACAAAATAACAACAAAAAATACAAATCAATCTTTTGTTGTAAAGATTATGAACTAGAAAATAGAGCAAAAATTATTATTATCTTTTTCACACTGCCCTAAGTAAAGTTGAAATACACAGCGTACAAAGTTTGTTTTTTAATAATAATAAATAAATCAATACTTTCTTGTATTTTGTTCACTGCTGATGGGTTAGGCTATAACTTAAATGGGCCAATGTGACACTACTGTTAGCCACTGTTAGGACATGTTCTGGAAAATGAAAATGGCAATGTTTTGAAAAAAATCTGATTTTACATTCATATGTCTTACGTTTGTTGAACAATTTTTAATTGAGTATTTCTCCTTAATATTAAAGCAAACGTTGCTTTAGTTCCGGTATGAACTCATATTTTTGCCACTATAATCAAGAGACAATCCAAAGAATTGTAAATATAAATAATGTTAAATTTGCAGTTGGGTATAAAGTATTAGGCTGAAGTAAATGGATTGGCAGCAACACTTGATTGACTGCATTGTATGATGTATTAATGTATAGTCGATAAAATGCCTGGCACAAATCTTCTCTTAACAAATGACAACTTTGTAGCATCTAAAAGGCACTCTATTGCCTTGGCAGACACTCTACAAAATTATGATCACTGTATTAAAGTTAAATGTTGACCAATTGAAGTAGAACAGCTTTTGAATCCAATTGATCCTTTAAATCAGCCAGATGGGATATGGATTTTCTCCACTGATGAATATAAATCACAGTTGCAAGACTGATGTTGTGATGAAAGTTCTACTTCCACAAAAATGATCTTTTAGAATTAATTTTATCTAGCTAGGTAAAATTCACATTGGCACTGTCTAATACTCCAAGTAATGAAATGCTGAAATGACTTTGATGGCTAATTATTATTGTTACTATAAAAAGAAATCAATAATAAAAAGATCAAATAGTGTATTTTCTGTTCTCTTTGCTATACATTTATGGAAGCTAAAGGCAGGTATACTGCATTTGTTATATATCACAAAACCACAAAAAAAAAAGAAATAAGGTCCCTCAGCATTCAGGTCTGTATTAAACACCAACAATAAAATACCAATGGCTCGAATGACAAGACAAAAATACATAATTAGCAAGGCCATATTGGATGGTTTCCTCTTTCCAGTCATAGGACTTAGCAGAAAGTTATTCTGACACTAAAAATTACTTCAAAATATTAATTTACATTAAAAACTACCTACAGGTAATAATGAGGGGTTTTCACTGGGAATTCTGCTTTTGTACGTAATTCATACTTTAAGTCCCTAAACCTGTTTTGCCAACCTGACTGTCCCTTAACCTGTCAATTTATGTTTCTAATGCTAATACACTACTGTTGCACATATATGGCAGCCACCTCATAGAGCAACATGGGTTATCTGATCTGAAAATGCAAAAGCATCAGGCAAATACTTTTATGGCAAAATGATAAATAGCATGAAAAGACAATGTTATGATAAATGTAAAAAAAAAGTTTAATTTCTGGTGTCCATGTCATGAAATCAAAATGTCAATCATTTTGCAACAATTTTTGGGAATCAAATGAAATAACATATGTAACTGCAGTTTCCTTAATCAACCCTGTTCTCAATTGAGATTTAAATAGTCATATAGATAAGTACTGGGTGCTGACTATAATAATCATGCGTGAACTACAGTAAATGGAAAATGTGTGCACTTGTTGTGTGTTGAGTAGTTCAATCATGAAATGAAGCAGACTAATGGCAACTTTCTCCTCCTAATTAAATGGCAAGTAAAGTGATGATGGCTAATATATTCTAGACACGGGAGTAAGGTGAAACCACATATTTATAAGTTATACACTGGAAATAGCGATTTGTTTTTATGTGGGCTGTCTTTATGCCTCAATAGCAAGCTAGAAATTAAATATGTCATATCTCAAGACTACATTCAGCCTGCATGCCTACATACAACCATATATTTTTATGCATATCATTTGCATTTGCGTTAAACAGCTGCATTATAATGTTACATTACTTATATATAGGGGTACATTATAGCAGTTACCACTCCACCTGTAATGGACTAAACCTGGTGTATTCATATTTTTTAACAACGTATTATTGCTTAATGCTAGCTCCATGGGGTATTCTTTTCTCACTCTCTCTCTATCTGTATGTAAGCAAAATCAATCAATCACTAGAGCTGGATTGCTTTCATGGTATTTTGGGAAAGGAGACTACAGGTTCATTCACAAATGCAGGGCAGTGGGCCTAGGACTAGGCTAGGAATTTTATACATTATGTTTTGGGCTTCCACACCAGTCCAAGGCAACCACAACCCTTTCGCAGTAAAGATCTGCGCCCCCAAAGATGCTCCAGTATCTTTGCATCTTCTTTTCTGCTGATCCACTGCATGCTCTGTGCTGCTGTCACTTACTGAGCTTAGGGACCAACTCACAATATACAGTGCACACAGAATATATATGTCACAATATAAGGCTGATATCTGCCCTGTAGTATTAGTTTATCTTACAGTCAAACCTCATAATTTGCAACAACCCCCAATCTTAGCTTCTCAACAGCTGCTCAGAGTCCACTGAGCATGTGCGTTTTGCAGACACTTTCCAAGATGGTGAGACCCTGTGACAAGTTTGAAGTCCTGGATCATTGCTGCTATTGAGAAGCTGAAACTTTAGGCTGATGCAATAATTTCAGTACTACTTTTTCAAGGGCCTGTTTACATAACAGGTGCCCCTAGGACCGCTGCCATTCACCCCCCCAGTCCCTTCCCCTACCTTTGTGGAAATTCACAAATTGTCAGCATCAGGTTCAGAGTACTAGGGATTGGTACACAGGAAATCGAAAAACTATTGCATCTCTTGCAAATCCCCAGTGCTTCTTAACCAATGCGGGTGTGGTTGGGTGACATGTGGTCCCCTAAAATGTTGCTGCCCTAGGCTGGGGCCTTTGTGGCCTTTTCACAAATCTGGACTGTAGCCTATATTTATAAATATAGAAACTATAACTTAAGAACAAGACAACTCACTATTTTTATTAACGGTGTGAACATACATGTAGTACAAATAAAACATAACTGGATTACATTACGTTTACACAATGACAAAATGACAATATACAGTATATGGCTTAAGACAACAGGAAGCACACAGAGCCAAAGTTAGCTTATGAAAACACTCCATGGAGATCACTGGTCAAGCACACAGTGAATATAAAGACAATACCCATAAAGTTAGGAGTGCAAATGATGAAATCATCTCATTCATTCATTCTATAGATACAGAGGTGCAACTGACTACATAGGGGCAAATTTACTATTATTCCCGGAAATTTGCTCGACCAAATTCGTAGTTCGATAAGCATTCGACCATCGAATGCTTATCGAATTGTTTTAGGCTATCATTTTGCTCGATATCTGATTTCTCGATGAATTCGTAAGATCGGATACCGATCGTCGAATGATCGAAGATCGAATAAAAGGGTAGCCTAAAACTATTCGATTAGCATTCGAAAATCGAATGCTAATCGAATATCGAGGAAAAACGAATATTTTTTGGGGAATAATAGTAAATTTGCCCCTTAGTCTCTGAAGCCTATGTGGAGCTTCCCATAGGCTTCTATTGCAATTCGGTAGGTTCAATCTGGCGAAGTAGGCATTCGAATAACTTTAAAATTTTGATTCCTTCAATCATCGAATGATCGAATTATATGTGACCTCACAACACAAATGATCAACTTCTGAAATGGTGAACTGCTATTTCACTGTCAACATGTATGGCAATGTATAGCTGCGGATAACTTACAGTATGCAATTGCCAGACTCAATATGCCTGCATTCTGAAGATTTTTAAATATGGGGAACATTGTTTGTAACTTCATCCTAAATGCACCCTGAGCATTGTGCTCTATGTTGACACCATTCATTACTATTGTGCACATGCTCTTTGAACACAAGCACACATTATTTGTAATATGCTCAACAAATAAAACATCTCATAGAGGTTAGAGTGTTAAGGTACATGTTGCTCTATGATTCAAGAGGGCATATTTATCAGAATGACAATATTTGGCACAACCCTATTGTAGACTCAATGTTAATTCCCCTGGCATAGTATCTACCTGTAAATCTATATATTTATGAGGCAAATAAAAACAGTCATTTGGGGAACATAAGAACATTGTCTTTGCAAAGTTACAAAAAGATAGTTCCTAGTGTTCTGCATGCTTGCAAAAAGCCAATATAATCTCATGGGCAAATTTATTACATGAGACAAACTAACCAATTGGAGCGCTTTTGTCCAGCCTCATATTTTACTGAATTGATATTGAGAAATACTGTAGATGCTGTTGTTAAAATTACGGTTTTTATCAACAGTGAAGGAGCAGTACTGTCAAAATCTGTTGTGTATCTCTAGTCTTAAACAATTCACTAATATACATTTCAGTAACAGAACCAAGTGCAACATAAAACCAATTGCCACAAAACAGAATATTATAAATACGTCTGCATGGCCTGAAATGATGCAATCTGCATGTCACTTGGATGCGTTTTCATTTTTTTCTGACAATTATTTTGATGTTACACTCTTTTATTGATTTGTGGCTACACTCAAACCTAATAGCATTAAGGACAACTTTTCACTATTTTATATAGTGAAATATGACAAGGAATTCCTTGAACAACAATTCATTGTTATTCAGGGTCACATATAAGTCTCTTTGGTGACTTGAAGCTAACAATCTGAAGTGTGCGTAAAAATGTTTTTGTAAGGAAGGCCACAAGGATTGCAGGCTTGTTGACAAGAAACAAAACCTTTTTTTTTTTAAAATAAATGATTATTTACCATTTAATAAATGTGAAGAGGCAGCTAACTAAAAATGTTGCCAAATGAATGTTTCCATATATGATAAATATGCCCTGACAGGATTATGTTAAGGCCTATTTAAAGACCTATCATTCTGCAAAAGTTAGACTATTAGCCATGCAGCATGCACTGTTACTACTACCGTGCACCAGCAAAATTTTATTGAATTTGCAGACTATTTAGCTGTAAAGCAAACAAAGAAACCGGTAATTCCATGTTCCTAGAGACATTAATTAGTAATATGATGTTTATTTTCAATGTTGCATTTTTTATTGGCTCAGAGCATTGTGAAGTTGAAGATTTTATAACCTTGTGTTTTATGAGTTTCATAGAAATACAGTACTATTGCGATCAGAATGATATCTGGGAAAATACTCTGCATATTTACATCCTGATCCTTGTGTATTATTATTTAAATTTATCTCCACAATACACTGAATCTCCAAAATGAACATCCCGCTTTAGTATCGATAAGCGGAACAAAGCGAAAGCAAAGAGAAGGACCATGCCATTCAACAACGCACCTGGAGGAACTACTCCAATACCATCATCAACATCAAAATCAGAGATGTCACTATCACTGACTCGTTGAGATCCTGTACAACAGCAAGGCAAATAAATACCAGTACATTTGGTCATTTCATGGAATATAAATCGAAGAACAATGCATATGAAAATCAGAAAAGAGAAGTCTTTAGAAAGGTATAAATACATGTGTGCTGAGAAACCCATGAACAGGAGATGGGTCTCCACACATATCTGCACAGTTGATGGAGAGCCCTCAGACTTACTTTGTAATTTTTTGCTAGAATTTTCTCCATGGACATGTCTCCTTGGCATGAAAGGTGATGGCTGAGGCAGAGGTAGTGAAGATTCATCATGCGTCTGTAGCTTGTACCAGTGAGGTTCATCATCTAATAGTGCAGTCTCTAATTCTATAAGGATCTAAGGGGAAAGCAGCAGGGTCAGATAGAACATCTGGATACCAAAACATTTTATTCGCTAGGCATCCTACCAGCAAAAAAAATACATAAAAGTCTTGAAGATAAATTCAAAAACTGAATGTCTGTAGCATTCAGGTTTAGTTGTTTTGTGAGAAAGCAAATAGTAAAAACTTTCTGTGTAAAGTAATGAACTAATCTGTGCCTATCTTCCTCTGATAATCACTTTCTGGTTTGGAGTGGGTCATTTTTACTTTGCATTTTCCAGAGGAAATGGTTAAAACTATCTGACTAATGCAAATAATCAATTTTAGCTTTAAAAAATTTTGGATTAATAATACCTCGCCAAGAAACTCGCTTTCCTCTTCTTGTACTCTTGGCTGATCCCACACAGTTATTTCTAACATTCGCTCTCTAAAGTCTCTACGGTGCACATGGGAATAGAGAAATGATTGGTTCCATTTTGGTTCTGAGCTTTTCTTCACTGTTTTGGTCCTCCGTTTACTTTTATCGCTGCATTAAATTACAAAGCAAACAGTGGTTACATACTGCCATCTATTAATGGTTTATAGTATTGCACTATATCTCCACAGCCAGATAACAATAAATGAAATACAGTGCCACATATCTGATACAAATGACAATTAAAGGTATTAAATGCTATTTGGGAACGTACTTGCATAAGAAAATTCCTTGTCTATAGGACTATTACCTTCTGTCTGGAAGGAAGTACATTTTTACATAAGGGTTCCTAGGCCTTCCGTCTGGCCGTGTTGGCAGGTCTCTTGCTTGCAAGACGTTAACTATTAGCTGGTGGCCCACTTTGTCGTACCACAATTTTACCTATAACAAAGATTTTGCACTTTAGAAACAAATTTTAACTGTTCCTACAAATGTAAATTTCAGGTTGTCATTTTGATAACTAAAATGTGTTAGAGTAGAAATTAAATTAGAAAAGAACAAAATAAACATTTTGTTGTTACGTATTTCTTTACTTATGGTCGTTTTTCTGTTCCATTTAACAAATTCCTGTCTTGCTTAAGGATATGACTCAATACACATATGGGATCTATTATCCACAATGCTTGTGACTTGTCCATAATGTGGATCACTATTCTACAATGCTAATATTAACATATGAAAAATGGATTGACTCTCCAGTTAGTGGCATAACTTTAGCGGAAGCTGTTTCCTTTGTAGCGTTTAAAGGAATTTTTCGGTGTAAAAATTAAAACTGGGTAACCGGGGAACCCTGAGGAGGTGTGGACCCAGGCCCAATTGCACCCCCCCTGTAGTTCCCCCACTGTACCCCCATGTTCCTCTATGAGGGGGCTGCCATATTTGTGGAGCAATAGTCGGTTAGCATTAGAAACTCAAACGGACAGGTTAAAATGGGTTCAACATGACCTATAGGCAACTTTTGATGTAGATAAATATAAAATTTTTAGTGTCAGTATCACTTTAACGTTGCTGACTAACTCACAGTTAGAGAGCTGAAAAGCTGGAAGTTGTGTACTGATCTGTTCTGTTAGGCATCTACTCACTCCAGCCTTTATACATTACATTTTTGGCTAACTAACTATATTAGAAACATTTTTCATTCTACACAGCCTATCTATTTACCTAGTTTTGATTTTTACACTTAACTATTCCTTTAAAGCCTCTTTCTTCTTCTTTTATGTTGACAGGCTCACACCTGAGTGAGTAGGCGGCAGGGGAAGGGGGTGTTGCAGGCTGGCCAAGCAGGAGCACCTATGCGAGCCAGGCTCTCCTAAAAATTTTCTGCCGGGGGCCCGGGACGTTCTTGTTGCACCCCGGCTTCCAATTATTATAAACAAGGCTTTTTTACAGTGTTTAACTATGAAATGTCATATAGTTTGGCCCCAGTTTGCATATTACTACTCTCCCATGAAGCCACTGACAATGACAGTCATTGTTGATTGTTGAAAATGTTTGGGCACTCCTGGCCAACTTACATATTTAGTTAATTTTGAAATTTAAAAGTAATAGTAACAGCATATTTGAAAATGTCAATGCACAGTTACATATTATTTCATTAACTTATTTCATGAGACATAGGGACTAAAAAAAAAAAAAGAGTATTTTGGCATGAGCATATGTTCCACTGTTCCGGTAATAAAAACTGTTTTTGCAAGGTACTTCACCCTAATTACTTCATTAGGCCTTAATAGTCATTAGGACTTGTCACCTGTTGACAGCATGAGAGTCCATGGTTGTCTTTCACCAACCATGGGCTCCTCTAAGCAACTGAGTGAGCATCAAATAATGAAGCTAATTGATGCCTACAAAGCAGCTTGCAGTTTCAGCTTGCAAAATGCTTTCAGCTTGCAGTTTCCACTGTCTGCATTGTCATCAAGAAATGGCAGTTGAGGGGAACTGTGGAAGTCAAGAAAGGGTCTGGAAGACCAGGAAAACATTCAGAGAACTGCTAGTTTGCTAGCCAGAAAGGCAATGGCAAACCCTCAAAGAACCTGCAAGAAGGTTTGGCTGACACAGGAGTGGGGTCACACTATTCCGCAGTGCAAGGTTACTTGCACAAACATGCAGGGCCAGATATACATCCGGATTTTATTTGGGCAAATTTTCATCATCAGGACTGGAACAATGTGTATTGGTGCACAGGACATTTAAAAAAATTATTATTTCCTGCGCATCCCCAGTGTTTCTGAACCCATATGGGTGAGGTTGGGAAGCATGTCCCCCTAAAATCCTGCAGCCCTATGGGTGTGAAGCCATTGTGGCTTAGAGTTGTGTGGTAGCCAGTGGCAAAACACTGCACATGTAGAGGGAAGAATGGATTCCACTAAATATTAGCAAATTCTGGATGCCAATGTGCAACAGACAATCAAGAAGCTGAAAAGGGGAGGCTGATGCATATCTCAAAAGCCACCATGAGCTACTAGAAGAAAATAAATCTAAAGGCTTTGGAATGGCCCTCACAGTCCCCTGACTGAAAATCTGTGAGTAGATGAATCTATACAAGATGGCCCAAGAAGATCTCAGAATTATAAATAATCTGCAAAGGAAATGATCTGCAAGGAAGAATAAAAAAATCCCTACAACAAGAACCAAAAGACTCTTAGCTGTATACAAAGGGTGTTCTTAAGCTGTGATCTGTCACTAATGAACACTGAAGGTTGTCTACATTTTTGAACATGCCACAATTACTATAGTATTTGTTCCTATATTTGAATAAAATGTAAATGTGCATTAACATTTGCAAATATGTTTTTTTTTATCACACTGAATTCTGCAGCAGTCATTTATTACTTTTCAGTTATAAAACTAACTAAAGATGTAATTTGGCCAGGGGGTACCCAACATTTTGCTTTAAGCTCTGGGTATTTTTCTCTCTCATAATATAGTTAGCTGGATTTACTAATCTTTAAACTCTGTGGTGAACTTTGAATGAAAAGTGATTAGGTTAGGTTTCATTTTAGCTGCAGTTTACCACTGGGATTCTTTATGAATATCAGTAGAACATCCTGCACCTGTTATATCTGAGGCCTGCTTTAGTCATTTTTGTTAATTCCACATATTATATTGTATTACATCATTACCTCCTGTCTGGAAGAGTTAGGTGACACAGTAAGGGTGAGGGTAGGTGAGCCTCTCATATACTGTTTCTTTACATACTATAATAAATACATTTTATGGAATTGCACCCCCTTCCCAAAATTGCAGTGCCCTAGGCAGATGCCAGTGTTGTCTACCTTTAGCTCAACCACCCCACCATCCCATGTTTAGTAATAGAATGAATGTCTGTGAAATACAAAACTCTCCCTGATTAAATAATAAATCACTGCTATATTAATTATTTAATTTTATATATAAAAAAATATATATATATTGTTTACTATTGTTTATTATTATTTATTGTTAAATAATGCTTACAGTAAAATCTTTATTACAAAATTCAATAAATGTATCTACAATATAATTAGCTGTACTGTCACTTGGATAGCAGACATATTAGACTGGAATGGTTAAAAACAACATAAGCAGTTATTTGAAACCTGTGCTTATCTCAGATGTCTTCAAATAGTAATGATTTTCAGATCAACGACTTGCTAACACAATCAGAAATAAACAAACCTTATAATTGCTAAAAAAAGCACATTTCAGTACTGCCCTTTTCAAGAAAAGCTAAATTTCCCTTGATTTTGTTCTGTTTGTGTTCATGTTCATGTGCCCTGCAATGACTGACAAACAGTAAAAAAAAGTATTTTCCCCCCTAAGGCATGGTGCACAATTCTGTTTTTAAGTATACTAGTAATAGATTCTAAAGCCTTAAATGAAGCCTTACAAAGCATACCCTAGATTTAGAGATTTTGTAGAACAGCTACAGAGGAAGGGTTATATTATTTTAAATCAAATAACAATCTTACAAAATCACATTAATACCCCATTAGCGAAAATATAACAAAATAATATTCTGAAAGGACAAATGCTCATTTCAAAATATAATGAAAACTGTCCTGGGGTCAATTCACTTTGATTCATTATCTGGCCTGAAAAGTGCAGGTTTTAGGCGATGAATATTTGAATTAGAACTGTTTCCATGGTGGAGGGATGATAAATCTCACATTTGAATTTACTTGTGGGATTAAAATTAGAATGCATGAATTTTGACACCAAAAAACTATTTGAAAATTCAAATCTACTATTTGACCCATAAAAAATCTGCCCCTAAATGTCTGTTTCAAATTATGAATATTTTAAATCGTATATTGAACCTTTTGCTCAAGGATTTTTCTATGGTATTTCAGTGATGCCATATACTAATTACTTATCAGTGACACAAGCAGAGTGCACTAAGGTTGGTACAGAGTCTGTTACAGAGCCAAAAAGTATATCTGGATATTGTCAAAACTATAAAAATGTGTGCATCTGGGAACATCTATTTGCATACTTACAGAAAGCTGTCCTGGCAGGACCTGGGGTGCATCTTTTAGAGCTCCAGGACTAGTTGGAGAAATGACAGAAATTGAAGGCCGATCCATCTTTTGAGATTCAAAAGAACTGGAACCTAAAATCAAATGATGTAAAATTTATAAGCACATATCAAATTAAATACAATCTGCAATGTTTAAAAAATATCTAACTTTCCCCATCGAAACCCAGAAATTTGGACATGAACATTTGGTAAAGGACATCATGTTCTGACTGTGTGTATATTATGTATTTATTCCAGTGATGTTTAAATCTAATCAAATGCATTTCAATAAAAACTCGTTTTTCATTTAGAACCTGTGTGTATGAAAAAGTTTTTGTTTATGACTGACTGTTAACTCCATGTAGAATATTTAACCTTCCTGCACATGGATGTGCAATGTTACGTAAGTGACTCTAAACACTTGAGAACTACTTCAAAGCCAGAAAACTGTATGAGTCCGTTTTAAGAGTATATGTTCTAGAAACCAGAGTAGAACGATAAGTGGCTTTCTGAGGACACTCTTAGGGGCAGATTTACTAAATTCACATGAATAATTCAAAGTTCAAGCGAATTTCAATTAAATTCGAATCTTCGATTATGCAAATTAGGCAAATTCGACCATTGAATATTCAAATTCGAATATTCAAGTAAAATTAGTTTAAATCAAATTTAAAAAATTCGATCGATCGATTAAATCGTTCGAATCGATTGAATTGCGGTAAAATCCTTTTTTTAATTCGAAATTCGACCAATGATAAATCTGCACCTTACTGTGTAAAGGTAAGTTTTATGCTGGCAGAGTTGACCTATACAAGCTGCATAGCTTTGAAACTGTCCAGTTATGCCCTGGTTTCATAGAGGCATAATTATACAATAAAATACAGACATTTAAATTTATGAAAATATTTGCACAATATAATATAAATATATTTTTACTGTATATAAAATATATATATATATGATTTAGATAGCAACATTGATCACTTGAATAAAGAACTATTACTATTTGTTTAAATAAATATATATGCAACTTGTTAAGATTTCATATATCACATATTTAAAATAATTTTTTTTACAAAAGAACCTACTAGATTCTAATGGTGGATGAGAGTTTTCTGGAATCCTTGGAATGTCTCTAGGATTTAGAGAAGGAAAAATTAGACACAAATGAAAATAAATGCATCTATCTGAAAATGGTAAAGAAAAGGTAGCACCAACACTTGTATATATTATCGTTTTCCAATCAATTCTTTCCTTCCTTGAAGATCATCATCCCTACCACTAAAATAATGAGATTGGTTGAGGAAATGTAGAGGCTTAGGGCTAGACATGCTGTATGTCCTGTTAAAACTAATGCAGAGCTCTGGAGAGACCTGGGAAATAAAGTTAAGGAGAAACTGATGGGAAATGCAGAGCAAAAAAAGAAGAACAGCATAAAGGAAAAAAGCAACGGTCTATGATAAGAAGGGAACACAGAAGGGAAAGAAATGAAAAAAAGAGAGACAGTAACCATTTTTTCTCCTACACAGTGTAACTGGAGCAGTCATGGCTGGACTTGGGTGTTTAACTACTATAGTAGCGATTCGCCAAAAAAAATCGACCCACAACCAACCCTAAACTAAGTCCTACCAACCAGAACCCTACCCAAAATGGCATGCCTGCTCTATCTATAGACCTGCGCCCGACTTGCCCATCTCTGGTGTCACAAAAGGGGCAGGCATGCAGCTAGAACTAGAGACTGATCAGATGCAAAAGCCATCAGAGAAAGGTTGTGGGCTGGGAGAACAAAAGGAAGAGCTCAATTACAACCCGCCCGCAATCTTGTGCAAAAGGTGGCCCAAACCTGCCTGAGATTTTTAGCAATGCAGGTGTTTTCTTGTTACTTTGTTCTGTTGAGAGGCTGCTGGAGAGAGGGTGAAGGTGGGGTGATATCACTCCAACTTGCAGTGGAGGAGTAAAGAGTGACTGAAGTTTATTAGAGTACCATTCACATTTGAAAGTGAAAACCTGTATAACCCTACGTCAAATTAAAAAAAAAATCTGTTCTTTTGAAAATGGATTTCAATGCCTGGTTCTGCTAGAGGATCACTATTAACTGATTCATTTTGGGAAAAAAACACTTTTTTAAAAATCAAGCATAATACATGATAACTATGGATGAAGTATCTCAAGTGTAAGTATCTCAACTGCTATTAGTTACAGATGCAGCCATTTGGATTTGTGTGTTAAATTTGTCGTGACTCAGGGTTAATTGAAGAAACTGTGTTATCTAAAGTCATCTTAACTCATTTAATGCATTTAACCTTTTCATTAGCATACCAAACCACCATTGTTTTCAATGGTGAACTCTTTAATTGGATGGGATGCTATGACTCAATATTTTGTGATAAGTGAATTAAATGGGATAGATGAGTTAAGTTATTCTGTGTCACATGCACAATCCAAAGTGGCTTCATCTGTATATAGATAGAGTTTGTACAACAAGAATCACATTATTTGATACCCACTGATATTTTACAGATATGTTTGTGAAAAATTGTGTAGCCTTGAAAACAATGGGCTGACCAACCTTCAACAATTTGGCCAATGACCACATAAACTATTGGAAGGTCGTTGGCCATTATACTAGACACCATCTAGTACAACTGCACATATGAAAGCACATATGAAAGCTTATAAATAGCCTTATTATAATCAACATGAAACATTGAATGCATTGACATGTTCATATGTTACCAGTTTGATGAAAAATCGACTAACTTACCTTTAGATTGTAAGCTCTTTCTGCATAGGGCCTTCCTCACCTTTTGTACCGGCATTGATTGTGATTGTATGTAACTCCATACATATGTAATTCATGTGATTTAGTTGTATAAACACATTTACTTTAAAGTGCTACGCAATATGTTGTTGCTATAGAAATATGTGTTAATAATAATAACTTATATATTAGGAAAAAGGTAGCAAACGCACTAAAGAATAAAAGCTTTCAGAACTATCTAAGTCACATATCAGAGAAGTTATTGACTGCTGTCTTACAGTAAATGAATCTCAATACATATATAGTATATCAATATTCATAAGTGTTTCTTACCCAATAGGCCTTGAAACTATGATTTCAACTTGTGCCTCTGACTTTGATTGTAAAATAATGTTGTAAACATCTTCATTTGTTGCTCCTGGCAAAGGTTTCCCATTCCATTCCAAAACTTCATCCCCTACAAAATTCAATGTATCAAGCAATAAAAAATAACCTCTAAACGTACTTGGTCAACTTTTAATACATTTCTGAAACTGTACCTGCTCTTAAATGGCCAACAATATCTGCCAGGCTCCCTTTCTTTACTTTGGTGATGAAGGCGCCAAGACGTCCTGTTTCTGACATTTTGCCTCCTACAACCTGAATAGATAAAAATGCAAAGATGAAACTGTAATAAAATTCTGTAACTTTACTTCTACACATTAAAGATTCTTATGGTATAGGTTTGGGATCCGTTATCCAGAAACCTGTTATCCAGAAAGCTTCACACTACAGGAAGGCTGTCTCCCATAGACTCCAATCTAAATAATCCAAACGTATTTTTTTCTGTAATAACAAAACAGGTCTAGAAACTTTGTCTTCGTAAGTTTAGAATTTGGTTTATAGCTATTGCTTATTTAAAACTTCTCTACTGAATTTAAGTAAAGGTTACCCAAGGACCATCTTAAGGTTTGGACCTTATATTTTGTTTCTTTAAACAACATTATCAATAAACACAGGGCATTAAATAGATTAATTGAGTTGCATATATTTATTTAATGTGTATAATGTTATCTAGATTAGAGAAAAATAAACATGAACCAAAATATGGGTCAGTGTTCCATGGCAAAATATGAATAAAACTAATTAAAAAAACAGTAAACCAAGCTGAGACAAGGGTTGCCAATGAAATCCCTTAAACTTTGTTCATCCCATGTATGTTTGACCTTGTCAGTATTTCAATGAAAAGATCTTGAAAAAAACATATTTGTAGAGGAATACAAGAAAGAAAAAAAAAAAAATATATATATACATATATATGTATATAAATAAATAAATAAAACCATAAATCCTCAAGTTACAGACACATTTATTTAAACACACATGCACATAAACTTATAATAGGACATCTCTAAATACTAAGCTTTTATATTACAATGATAAATATAATGCTTACTTTCAAACCCAGAAGTGATCCAGATTCTTTTGGCATACTTGTTCTTTTATTTAAAATAACACGACCAATTAAACGATCCCCCTCCTTAGACGGCTGCCAGGTTACTGGATGCTGAGCAAGAACATCAAAGACAAAAAAAAAACACACTTGGTGATTGATGCTTTCTTCAACAAAGTATTTAATAGCTGTTGCATATAATCAGGATATTGTACAGAGTTTATTGAATGCCTTGTTTAACAAGCTAGTCTGCCTTATTTTTATATAGCAGCATTGGCAGGACACAAAGAGATACATTTACTACTAATGAGCAAAATTGCACTAAAGCAGTAACTCATGGCAACCAATCTGATTTTTTTTACTGATCTTCCTACAGCCACTTGAATAAAGATAATTTCTGATTTTGTTGCACATTTGCTCAGTGCTAGTAAATGAGCCTGACTGGCATCACACAAAGGGCCAGATTCAATTTAGTGAGAAAAAGGTTTATCGCGTAAAAACCCATGGAAAAGATTTAATTTGAGATGCAATTCAGAAAAACTTCCCACTTTTTATTATGTGAAAATTCTATTAAAGTCTATGGGGAAAAAAACTGGAAATGAATTTGAAGAAAAGTTTTTCTCTCCTCGAATTGAATCTCATCCATGGGTTTTCGCGTGATAAATCATGAGATTATTTTTTCTCACTGAATTGAATCTGGCCCATTGTCTGATGGCAAATCTCAAATTTATCTAATTTTTTTATTAAAACAAATTCGACCTAAATCCCATACACGAATTTAACTCATTTATTAAAAAATCAATTTGAGAAAGTCAGTGCGGGAAAGTTCTAAAAAGGCACATTTATCTCCTATATGTTTCCTTTATGATGTGTAGATGAATATGCTTCATTTTGCTAGAGATGTAAATAATAGAATATTGAGGGATTTCCCACCGAGATCTATTTATTATGAGGAACAATGGGCCTCAGGGGAAAACAGCCTGCCATAAAACACCATTAGACCAGTATTTTCGTTTCCCACAAAGCTGATGTAAGCAGTGTTGGATTAAGATTTATGGGACCTGCAGCAGCAGCAGATTATGGACAGGAGCTTGTCAGTGCTGTCCTCCTTAATTGTGTTAGCAAAGACTATACCCACTGTTGGCTGAAAAGAACAGACACATGAGGGAATAAACAAGGTAAGAAACTCAGCTGTCATGTCATATTGTATTCAATAATAGGTCTCTTTAAGTGTATAGTAGGATAACTCACAAAAAATGGATCCCTTTAGGATACAAAAACATACAATATATAATCCACCCATTATTGCAAGTACAGCAACAGAAACTTCAAAGAAAGGTTATGCCCACTCTCTAATAAATGTATATCGATGTACTGTATGTAGGCACACACACACACTGAATATAATGTATTTGTTTTGCCTATATTGCAAATGGTCTACAGAAAGTGTATCACTATACTAGCAAGTAAATATGTGAACACAACCTTTTCTTGGTTTCATGCTGATCTAAAGAGTTTTTTTAGGTGCTAATAAACATTTTTGAAAGACATTTTGGAGTGGAATATTATACTATCTGTATTAGTCATGAGAATTCATTTGAACTGACTTGCTCACTGATAATTTTTATCTTAACTACTAACAATCGTGGGGCAACTGAGGGGCCTAAAATAATAGCACAGAGGGTGATTCTGGGTCTTTTTCCAACTGCATCTGCTAGTCTATATGCTTGCCAATTAAAGAATTTCAGTTATCCCCACCAAGCAGAAATTTGCCATAGTGTATATGCCATTGTTACTTTCACTGCATGTAGCAAGTGACACATTGTGTTAAGCCTTTGTGTTAAACTAACTTTCAATATGAATGGAACATTAGTCATGTAAAACTATCATTTGTTTTCCAAGATTTGGTTAAAAAAAACATTTGGATAAACATCTAATAGTACCGTAATACAATGATATACACTGGAACAACCAGTATTTTTATCTTTGCCGATCTTGAGCCGACCGATATCGTCAGAAGATTTAGATATTGGTCGGCTGGTTGATTGGGCTGGACTGAAAATTTTGATTGGATGCCTTTGAAAGCACCCTAAACATCGGCCAGATACAGGTAGAATTGTCAGATACAGGTAGAATTCTATTGTTTCTATCTGTATATTTGATGATTCCGCTCTACATGTGTGTGTTGAAACGAACAATCTTTATTGGAAAGATCTTTTCCGAGAAAGATTGTAATTGTTATGTCTATGGCCAGCTTAAGTTTGAAGATGGTTGGTTTGAAAAGATAAGCAAGATGACAATGTGGTGCTGCATGGTGTAGAACTGCATTTGTTTTTCCATATGCCTAGTAATACATTTGAGTTGTTCAGTTCCCTGGGGGGTGCCTAACGTACCACTTGCTAATTTAATATTACTCACTGGAGCCAGTGATACAAAGTTATAGCAGAGTCAGGAACAAAATATTCAAAAGAGCTTAATGTTTTTGCCTTACCGACCCAAGGGGTGATGTTTCTCTGCTATGCCATGTTGCAGGATCCAACCAAAAACAGTCCAAATCACCTGCAAGAACAGAAGAACATAAAGAGCAACACATATATGGAGATTGTCACAAAACAGCCTGTAGTTATATATATATATTTGTATTTATTTTCACAGTTATAAAATATTATTACATATTACTCAACATACTACTCTATACTATCCAAACCATATTCGTAGTTTCATGGGATAAACATTTTCTCCTTGAACTAAAGCTAAATTATTACTCTGAAGAACTTTATTTCAGTAAGAACATACTCTTTGAGGTTGCTACAGAAAATATGATTTAATTCCTAGCTCCATTGTGACAGAAGCTGCACTGTCACAAGCTGGCATCAATAGCCTTGAGTTACTGCTATTGTCCTTCATGACAAACTGCCTTTTGACTGTTGCCAGAACCAATAAACACACTTATTTTGGGAGGAACCTCAAACAGAAGTGTGTTCATTCTTGTCTAGAGCCAACAGATACAACATTCTCAGGCAGAAAACTCAAAAGAATCCATTTTCTTACCGCTATAGTGAGGCTGCCATGGGACTGCACAAATCGATCAGCAAAATCCATCCAACTGATTTTATTCCCGTGGTGGGAGATTTTAAAAAACAAAAATTTAAATTTTTTCTAGAGATGCTTCCCCTTCAAGCAACACATTCAATTCTTTGTGTATTTTTCAGTGATAGGCCACCTGCTGCTTATCTTACTGGCATGGACATAATCAGCAAGTAGAAATCTGTTGAAATTAGGGATGCACCAAATCCAGGATTTAGCCTTTCCCAGCAGGATTCTGATTCGGCCGAATCTTTGTGCCTGGCCGTACCAAATTCAAATCCTAATTTGCATTTGCAAATTGGGAGTGGGAAAGGAAATCACATAACTTTTTGTTACAAAACAAGGAACTAAAAAATGTTTTTTCCACTTTTTACCTTCCTGTCACTCAGGACTGGAACTAGGGGTAGGCTGAAGAGGCAGCTGCCTAGGGTGCAAAGATTGGGGGGTGCTGGGTAGTTACCTCTCCTACCTAATCCTGGACCTTGCACTAGACTTATGCTCGTGAGTGCTTCTGGCACACATATGCATGAACATCGCTGATGCGCATGCACGTTGATGACGCGAGCGCCGCTAATGCACATGCAGACTCGTTAATGTGCATGCCAATGCACACGCCATGTGCCAGCTAGGCCTGCCTCTGCTGTCACTTGTTTGCATATGCAAATTAGGTTTTCATGGAGGATTTGGACAAATCCTAAATAGTGGATTTGGTGCATCCTATTTGAAATGCATACTGTACATATGCATACTTGACACACCGTTGCAGTCCGATGGCAACATTATTTGATAATTAATGTCATGTAAAACTGCTCAAAGATAAGTACGTTTTTTTCAAGCAGCTTCCTATTGATTTATATGCTTGCATACCTGTCAAAAAAAAAAAATGTGTCCAGATTCAAGTTGAAATTCCTTAACAGGGAAAGACGTAGGAGGCTAGCAAGCATTGTCACACTTGTAAAATCTCCATTCTTCTGTTTCACTCAGGAAAATAACTTGTACCATTTGAAATATTCACTTTAAAGTACTGCTGAAACATTCTATTGCAGTGAATTGTTAGTTTCTGATATGATTTTCCAGTCATCAAGATTCATTGACTCATCCAACACAATGCTTTGCATATAAGTTTATTTCCATTGGATTGACATTGCAGCAGCCCCCCTAATCGTTACTGGCACAGGCTCTTTCATGTGTCTGATTCATGCCTGTGTTGCTGTGAATAGCAGTTATTATATAATTAGCATTTTGTTCACTTATTGATTGCTAAGTGCTTGTGGCTCATGTGTTTTATCCTGCATTATTGCTGGTGCTTTCGTATTCAGGTTAGCAATACCTCGTGATTTGTAATTATGTCTAGCAGATGTAACTGAGCCCATAGTTGGTGTCTTATCCAGATAGGAGACTATTATCTAGGACATTTTATAGTATTTCATTCATCAATTAACACTTTTCACATAAAGGGTACTAAACAGAGAAGCACAAAGGCCGTTTTCCATTACAGTTATAACATCATTTCAGAAAACTAACTAAACACAAGTGGGTTCAAGAGCATAGTATATTAGGAATGCAGAATTATCCTCTCTGTATATTTGCATTTATACTTGTATGTGGGAACTGCAATATTGATTGTCATGGGAAGAGCATTCCACAGTTTAAAGTCAAAATTGTTATCAAAATGTCTACTGCTTCATCTGAAACATATGTTAGAGACCTTATCCAAGATAAACACTATGACAACTAACTTTCACATGTATGAATGTACCTTTGAAGAGATGTTCTCTTTACAACTAACTAAAAATATGTGTATATCATATCTCCTACTTATAATAACATGTTGTCACCACCTGGACTAGACTGCATGAAAAACAGATATTACACTGTTTAATTAGTCAGAAGGATAACAAGTCAGACATAATTAGACAGCGACAGCATAAATAAAACCACCAAAGACAAAGAAATACATACATAACAGCACTGAAACATTCTCTGTGGCTTATAAATACTGCTCTGACCATCAGTTAATGGATTTCTTTTCATTATGTAATATCCCATAGAGAGAGATTGCAATGCATAACTGCCAGTAAAAGATCATGTGACATTCCCTATCCATATACATTAGCTATTCTAAAGCTTTACAATGTACAGGATCCATTATGTGGGGATGCTGGTAATTTTAGAGGGGAAGCTAAATTCTCTGTCTCACCAACTTTCTTGACTATTGAGCCTAGGATGTGAGGCAGAAAATGGAAAACTGCCTCTCAAATCCTTCTGATAAACTGCTCAGATAACAGCATTGCGCACAAGTCTATGAATGATTCAGCATGCACAATCATCAAGAACACAGAGAGGTTTTAGCATTGACATGCTTTGAATATTAAAGCATACTTTGATCTTGATCATATATCCTTGAGAACGTAAACTGCTCTAACTTTCATATAACACAGACCAGAGGTTTTATTTGAATCGATTCTGAAATTACATGGCATAAGATATACTATGGAAAAAGATGTTCTAATCAGAAATGACAGACTTCTAGCAAAGCGTAACAGTAGCCACACTTTCACTCAATAGCTTGAACGTTAATTGCAGCACAGAAAGGACACTTATTGCTATACAAAAGGCTTTTAAAATGTACTAACCACAGCACGACTGAGAGGAGACTGGGCACTCCAACTGTCTTCTGCCAAAGAGTGCAGCTAAAAATAACCCAGACAAAACTGCATGAATTTTATTCCAGTAAAATCAGTGCATGCTATGTAATAACTTAAGAGAAATAAAGTATTAAAATTAATTATTTAGTACAGAAGAAATGTATTGTCAACTCAAGGGACTGCTTAATGAAATTCTATACTCTTTTAAAACAGGTCCAGTTGACATATAATTGACTATATTACTTTAAGACTCCAGTAGAAGTGAGTACTACTCGACTGTCTAACTCCCTACCCTGGATAAGGTGCAGTGATCACTTGTTTTTTACCTGACCCCGAGTGCAGCGTCTGCAGGAGAAATTGAAAGAGTCCAGAGAACATAGCAGGAGCAAGTGATGGCTCATAAACTGCTCTTCTGTAAAGTACGTAGTTGGTGATCAGATTGCGCATGTAGCAAAGCAACAGAGCAATAAAATAATCCAGTTTCTTTTTCAGAACTCCGTACAGGAACACCATCAGGCACAGTTTTCTTTGAAGCATAAACCAAAATACTCTGCAGTAGTCCCACAGCAGAGAGGCTAAAGCAGCCCTATATGCTCCTGTCATTGAAACAAATCTCTGCAGCGGATTGCCCACATTGATTAACACATAAATCAATAGGTACTCAGTGCAGTGCTAACTAGGTCTCAGCTTCCCAAGACACAACAGGCCTGATGAGTTTAGAATTAACTGTGCCATGAAGAGGGATGCAAATGCTGGCCATTTGTACAGAACATAATGAAATAAATGTGGCACCTCATAAAGCTGACAAGGTAAAAAGTAAGTACGCACTCAGGAATAATGTGAATCAATAGGGGAGCTGCTGCTATTAGTCCTTCCCATCCTACATAAATTACTTTTATAGCACTATATGTACCTTGCAGACTAGGCAAATGAAAATGTAATCTGCACTGAAAGGCAGCACAGTCTCCTGTATATAAAGCTACATTAGAAGGGTTAAAAAAGGGCTGGGTAATTAAAATCCAAACTGCTAAACTGCACAATGATACACCTCTAATGGCACCCAGCTGCAAGTTTTTTTTTTAATATAATACTTAAAAACGTATTTTATATCTTGCTTCCTCTACTGAGAACACTGTTGGGGTACGTTAAAAGATATATGATGTGGCCACATTAGTACATTTAGCACTCTTTAAGGCTCTAAGCAAAATTCATAAAAGTTAGTCCAAACTAACTCCCAAAACATATACTTTTGCCCAGACTGAATTTTTAATACCAAATTGTACAAAAATGCATTCATCAATAAACTGGAGTGTGACCTTTATAAATGTGTTGTTCTTACATGTATGGCCACATGTATAGCCATTATTTGTAAAGGTTGGGACCTGAGGTTCTCCAGATAAATGGGTTTTTCCATAACTTGGATCACTATAACTTACTGTATAGGGCATTTTTCACTCAGAATTCATTGAATCAAGTTTTTTTCCAATAATTTTTTTTCTCAAATCTGAAACCATTTGTGTTGTGAATTTGAGGCGTAAATAACCCCCTTAATGTGGCACTTTCTGGTATGTGATTGCAGGGAACTAACCAATGGTTAACCCAAGCTGGCTGCTAGCTACTGTAAGGCACAGTGAAGTCACCATTATGCTGCGCCTCCCAGTGTTAGAGAGGGGAAGCAGGAAGTGAGACCACGAGGTGGAGCTAAAGCTCTAGTGTATGACATCTCTGCAATGGAAAGGCAGCTAATACAGGAAGTATTAACCATTAATGATCCATGGAGGAGCTATTAAAAGAAAATTGTACCCTTCAAACTTTGTTGGTCTCTATAAAAAGATATTGCATTTACATTTAAAACCCTGCTTCATGCAAATATGCCATTTTCATTATATACGTTTTTAGTAGCATGTGCCATTGGGTAATCATAAATACAAAACTGCCATTTTAAAAAATAAGGGTCGCCCTGTGGGATATGATGATTTACGGTGCACACAAACATACCAAACAAACTATAAAGTTAGGTCACACAAGCCAATTAACAGACAGAGTTCTGTCTTTTGCTTCCACACTTCCTGTTACAGTTATCTATCTGTCGCTCAAGTATTCATTTTGGGGTTTTAGTTTTCCTTTAACTAGATGCAACTTGTGAACTTAGTTTAATTATGAAGTTTTGTTTGTTTGTGTTCATTCTTCTGTCAATACAAAGTGTATTTATTTACATTAGAGGCAAACATCACTTTTGATGTTGCCCACATGAACCGATCATGTTGCAGGTGCCTCTTATGCCTACCCCTAGTTCTGGCCCTATTAGCCAGCCACTATATTTACAGTGCACATGCTGGGTATGCTGAGATTATATCTGACATGATAATAAAAATATGGCAATACAGCATAGAGTTTAGAGCCCCCCCTCCACATCCTGCATAAAGTGTCATTATACTGAATTGATTTCCTATATGTTCTAGGAGATGCACTGCTCACAGATCTTATCTTGGTCTACGAGATTCATCTAATGCAGCATTTCTACTGTTAAACCTTTCCCAAGGTGATAAATAGGTTCGGAAATATCTTTTTGACAAAAATAAGACATGTGAGTGCAGAATTCCTTCATTACATGGGCATATGCTAGTATGTGATTAATATGCAAATTTACCTATTTAAATGGAAACTGTTATTTTTTATAATGTATAGATCCATGAGGATGGATGAATCTGAATCATCCTATAAAAAAAGTATTAAAAAAAACTAAGGACCATTTAGGAGGATGAGATTATTTTTGGTATTTTAATTCAATAATTGCTTCTTCATTTAAACTGAATTTTATACTATGCAATCAAATCACTCATGTTGCACTTTGATGATGGAAACATATTATTGATTGCCAATCCATTGACTCTCTTCCCCTTGAACTATTTCATGCAACATGGTGTTATATTACTGCCTTCCAATACTAGTTTATGTGTCAGAATGTGTTATCTGCCTCAACCCCAACCTACTTCTGTATCATTGTAACGGTTACTAATATGTAAAATATATAGTGAATAAATGACCCTCTTGTAAAATATAAAGATATTATAAGTTACAGAGGAGATTCATTCCAAAATTATACCTGGATCCTGTGGTGAATCTTGTTAAAAATCCTCACATATTAAAGCAAGGGGTACTGTACATTGCATATCATACATAAGTTTAAAAAGTCAGTAAAAGTAATTTTTTATTATCATGTTTGTGCTCCTATTATTATTAATTTAGTACTAATGCCATTTGTCTTACTTGCCTTTTAACACTGGGAAGACATTTACAGGCAAACAATGGCCAAGGGAAACATAATGTATTTTAAAACACAAGTTGATCCAGTTGAAACATTATTTACAGTTGTAACCCCTTGAAAAAAAAGATCATGTAGCCAAACTACAGTTACATGGCCTCAAAGCAGGTGCTTATTTGTGAATTCCATGCTTGAAGGAAAGTTTTGGTTGCTTAAAACTCAGTTGTACTAACAATCATAGCCCCCTGTAGGCTGTCAGTCCAGACAGGGGCTATCAAATATCCAATCAGAGCCCTTAATTGGCACCCCAAGAACTTTGGCACTCCCCAACTCTTTTTACAATTGATTTACAAGAAAAAAGCCTGAGGTCCCCCATCTTTGAGTAACCGTGTACAATTACAAAAGATTACATTCACCCAAAAATGCTCCTCCATACATTGCAGTCCTGTCTCAGGACACAGCAATACTAGAAACACATTTTTAACAATGCTGAGTTACATGTTAAATTTAGCAATTTTGACCCAAAACTGTGCCACCAGAAGACTGGTTTATAACTATACCAACTAAAATCTTTGAATTTAAGAAAATCTTTCAAGTTTTTGGTTTGATTTCATTTATTTACAACTTAGGCCCATGCAAGTACTTTTTCACTGGGGAATTGGCACAGTATGAGTAGTAGAGCAACGGCACACAAAATCATAATTAAATCATTCATCAACATTTGAATTTGTTTTAGTGTTCTAATGATCTTGCATGAAATGTGTCGGCCCAGAAGTGCTGGAAAGGTTAGAAAGCCTCTAGAATAAATGAGTTACAAGCAGCAGAAATAAAAGCTTAGATAGCACTAGGGAGACAACATAAATCAGGAAGAAACATTGCTGGTTCCTGCAAATCTTCTTAGTATAGATATCTATGTGGATGCCGATAATTATGGTACCTTGATTAATTGATTATCTAACCTCCAGGTTGGTGTTGCTGGAAAAGTAAACTGAGAATTGTGAAGGCCAAAGAAAGTAAGTTAGATGTCACAAGTATGCTGAAATATGTGCCTTCTCATGGGAGTGAGGGAAGCATAGGTAGGACACTGTGGGTGTAGCTGACGTAAATTTCTTTATTTCCTGATACAGGTATGGGACCTGTTATCCAGAATGCCCAGGACCCGGGGTTTGCCAGATAACAGATCTTTCTGTAATTTGGATCTTCACACCTTAAATCTACTAGAAAATGATGTAAACGTTAAATAAACCCAATAGGCTGGTTTTGTTTCCAATAAGGATTAATTATATCTTAGTTTGGATCAAGTACAAGCTACTGTTTTATTATTACAGAGAAAAAGGAAATAATTTTTAAAAATTTGGATTATTTCATTATAATGGAATCTGTAATTCGAAGCTTTCTGGATAATGGGTTTCCGGATTTTAGTACGAGAAGTGTTTTAGCTGCAAATATATAAAGCTGTGAACAAAAACATGGCTGCTGCTTTTTTATACAACCCATCAGAATATAACAGCCAGTAAATTGGTGTCAGTGGAGATGCAAATAAATAATTTGGTAGAAAAACTGTGTAATTTATGCAATTTCACTACACTGGTTTCTACTAATAATGAGCGAAAATGGTGTCCATAAACTCCATTGGGTGAAAAAAAATTGTCGCTCATCAAATAAAAATTTTGCGGGTCAAAAAAATGTTGTCACCATAGGCAATAGAGAACTTTAGCTGTTTTGGTTATTTGCAGCAAAGCAAAACAGGTCATATTTGCCCAACACTAGTATGTACATCTGATTATTAGTTACCATAATCCACAGTGGACTTCCATTCTTTCACTAAACTATACAGTTTTAACATAAATTCAGTAAGGGTTAAATTGACTATGTTGTAAACTGTTATCTTATTGTTCCCTTCAATATTTGACACATTGTCTTATTGTCTACTATAGTCTGCTTAATGCACTAAAATAAAGCGCATCTAACATTAATAAACACTGAACAACAATAGCTGCAAGAAATTCTTTTCCATCACATCAATTTTGTAAAGAAATAAACATCATGTACTTGAGTGACATCTAGGGGCAGATTTATCAGAATCTAAATTTTCATATTTCTTCTAAAAGCATCATACGTGTGACTAAACACTCTTTCATTCATTGGTGTTTCTCCTTTGTTGTGGAAATGTTCTTTACTGTGAAAATACATAGGAAATGTATCTAAGGCGCCCATGGACTTTAATGTTTAAGAAACTCTAGAACTCTTAAGAAGACCTGAAAATGCTCAAGTTAGTGGGGTGCTAGAAATATGTCGATACAAATACATCCCATTGTCAAACCAATTTCTGCAGCTTTCTGCCCCAAATTCTTTTAGCAAGAAAAAAATCAGTATCTAAAAAAAAATCTCAGTCTGTGGGGAAATCATTGTTTTCTACAAAGTTCAAACTCAATTTTTCTCTCAGCCTTTGATAAATCAGCCCTCCAGTGTTAAGACATTAAATTAATTAAACCCATGTTTGAATGTAGATTTATTGACACACTGTTAAAGTGTAAGTGTTATCATTATAGCTTTACAAACACATTCATTAAACCTTTACTTACAACATTGTTGGCTCCTGCATGGAACGTGCTTTGAGTGTTCAAATACTGAACCATGTTGTTTTCAATAAGGTTACTAACCCACAACTCAAAGGGGTTAATATAATGAAAGGAGCAACTTTTGCTGCAGGTCAGATCACCTACAGCATCTAAACTGCAGGTAGCATTAACTGGTCACCAGTTTAAAATAAATATCTTATTTAATTATATATGGAAGCATTAAAAAGGTTAAAAAGTCTACTTGGTCTACTGGTCTAGTAATCGATAACAACTGAACACCAGGTAGCATTTACTGACTAACTGGTTGAAGACTGGTTTATATGGGAATCTAGAACTAGGCAAAATCGTTTTCCTTTAGTGGTTGTCATTTACCTGAGTGGGCAAATACATTCTTATTTGTAAACAAGTCATCCACATTTATCATTATTCAACCAAAGCTACTGATGAAGTTAAATCTCTTGGTTTGGTTAATGTATTAGAAACCCTGACATTAATGATGTCCCACAAACAACATGCCCAGTTTCCAGCATTTAATCTCATGTGCAAACTGAAATTTTGATGTTTAAAGTGGACCCGTCACCCAGACACAAAAATCTGTATAATAAAAGTCCTTTTCAAATTAAACTTGAAGTCCAATTTCAAATTTTTATTAAAGCATTCATAGCTGATTTAAGCTCGTTTAAAAATCTCAGATGTCAATCAAATATTGTCTGACACTCCTCTATGCCTTAGGCATAGAGGCGGGGCAGATAATTACTTTCACTTTCCATTCAGCACTTCCTAGATGTCACTGCTCCCCACACATTCCCCCAGTTCTCTTAACCATTTAATTGTGTAGCCAGGACATGAGGATAGGCATCAGATCCCCCATTCTGGTGCACAAACAAGATTCTGAGATGATGCAAGGCTTGCCTTAATAACAGTGTCCACAAAATGGCTCCTGCCTGTTTGCTAGAATTTTGAATTCCCAGACTGAAGAAAACAAGATTAAAATAATTTATATAGTGTAATTAATGTTCATTTTGCTTGACAAATGTGATAAAATATGATTTTGAATCTTTTTTTGGGGTGATAGGTCCACTTTAATACAGTAGCATACCTTTTCTTAATGAGAAAACTCTGGGTTCTCCCATCAAAGTTGAACAAATTCAGGGCTTTCTAAATGGGACATCAGGGTGTGTTGAGTAGGGTTGGGGTAGATGTTCATTCAGTTTTTTAGGATATAAATGTAACACTTAGGGGCACATTTATCAAGGGTCTAATGACCATAATTTTTTAAAGTGCTTTTTTCAATCGGAAACATACCGTTTTCTATTGAATAGGTCCGTTTTCCATCTAATTCAAACCGTTTGAATCAAACGATTTTTCCCAAAAAAACTTGAATTTCAAAAATTTTCAAAAACACTCTTTAAAGGTTATAGGAGGTTCCCATAGGCTAAAACAGCAATTTGTCAGATTTAAGGTGGCAAAAGGTCGAATTCGAAATTTTTAAAGAGACAGTACTTTGATTTTCGAATGGTCGAATTTTTACATTCAAATCAAATTTTTTTCAATTCAAATCAAATTTTGGCCTATGTGATAGTCAAAGTACCCAAAAATTACTTCAAAATTCTATTTTTTTATTTGAATTTTCACTTCGACCCTTGAAAAATCTACCCCTTTATAGTCACATCATGTAAAATAAATAAAAAAGTATGTAGGATTTGATATTGTATTTTTTCCAGACTAATCCTATCAGAAACTAGTCATGTTTAAAATCTGATTAGCGAATGACTTCCCTAACTTGCAGCCAGAGGTCCGGGGTTAACCAGCTTTCCTAAGTGGATCAGTGCTATTTGGCCATCCATTTTTGTGGTCAATAAGCACATGATCCAGTGGTAAATGATACAACCAATAAATTATCCATTACTGAGTTAAATCTTACCTTTTTCACTGACACTTTCACTTTCTATTTCCGCATCTTCACAGCTTGTATATTCTGGAGTTGATGCTCCTTCATCATCTGAGCTACTAACTGACATCTGTCTTTTTTTGCCTCCTCTTTTTGACCTGTGGGGCTTTGGTGGGGTAGGTCTAACAGATTCTGATTGATCAGAACTAAGGGAGTCATTTCTCAACATTGTCTCCATCTTTTCACGTTTAGCTTTCCTCAGAGCGGTACTGGGATCTAATCTACCCTGTTTTCTAAAGGAATCATGGTTCATAGAGTCTATATGTTCTGGAACCAGGCTGTGTTGAGAACCATGGAGACTGTGATTGGCAGATTGTTTTGGCTTGGAAACTAATACATCACCATTTCTGTCGACAGAATAAGACCTCTGATTCTCCAAAACGGATTTTTTGTCCTGAGATGCTGATCCTTGTGAGTTTTTAGCTAGTTTATTCTCAGGTACTTCAGCTTCATCTAACTCTGTATGTGGTAAAGATGCATCACTGTGCCGTCGTTCATGCCTTGCCTTTGAAACCTTTGCATGAATGCGCATTTGCTGTTCTTCAGGTTGTGGTTTTACTGGATACCTCGCTAAATTAGGATCACTTCTGTATCGCGTATACTCATCCTCTGTTCTTTGTTTGTCTTCTTCCATATTTGTATCTTCCTCTGTTTTTTCTGGAATGTCCTGTGACCTTCCTTTCCCTAATCTTCTGCTTTCTCTTCTTTCTTTGTGTTCTCTGTCATCCACATGTCCCTCAGCTTGTTGGTTTAAACATTTTTGCATTCTTTTGCGATCGTTTTTCAAGACTTTTCCATTTTGCTCTGAAATTGCTAAGATCTTTTTCCTACACAAGGGTAAACAAAGAAAGAATTTGTTTAGATGAAGGAGTCAATGTCAGGTCATTATTTACTACAGTACATTTGATATATTAATTTACAATTATAATTCTTTACTAAAACTCTGGTTGGGCTTTTTGGAGCAAAAACTTTTTGTTTTGAGACTCTGCAAAAATCCAGAATCTGAAAACCCAGTATCTCAAACATGTTGAGGTCATGTATAAGTCAATAGCAGATGTCCCTATCCCAATTTGAAGATGGTCTATGCTGGGTTTAGCCTGCTAATCCAAAAAAAATTTGGGGTTTTTTTTTTGTGAAAATCAAACGATTTGGGAATAAAGTCAGAAAGAATCGTACGATTTGGGTTTTCGCTTGATTTTAAGTGAGTCTTTCCACAATTCATTTTTTTCAACCGTTTTAACCATAAATAAGGTAAAATCGTGGATGAGAGTTTGGTCAAGCTAAAAAATTAGATAAATTCAGATTTTGGTAAATAAACCCCTTACTGTATACAAAAAAAGCAAATTTCTTTACCAAAGCAGCTGACTCCTACACACAATAATGTGAATTTTACCATTACATGGTATAAACAGAAGAACAAGTTCTGAAACAGTATCTAAAGAGAATAGAATAAAAGCTTGCAAGTCAACCTCTGCTAAAATATTTACATTTTTCACAGTGAATAAATATCACAATGATACCTAGACATAAAACAAAGCCTAAATATTTGGTGGTTTGAACACTTTCCATATACTTAAGTGGTTTTCAATAATCATACATTTAACAAAAAATATTTCGGTGTCATGTCAGAATACTAAATAAGAATTCAACTATGAATACATGAATAATAAATGTTCATTGTATGACATAAGAAAATCTACCTACTACTTCTTATTTGACATTATGACAAAATAATTCCCATATCCCAGATGGCTAAAGGTAATATAAAAGAAAATACCCCAGGTGCAATTGTATATCTACAAAAGTGAATTGACTTTTGGTATTTGTATATATTCACACATCACAGCAAATGTATCTCTCATGCCTCACTATTATTGCATCCTTTTCATTTGGCATGCTACCTTCAGATCTAGCGCTCAAAAGTTGTGAGAACAGCATAAAAGAAAGACTTGAAATAAGAAAGCTCTTTCATAAAAATAAAAAATAGAAAAGCAGACTTACTATCAAAGGTTTTTGGGAAGCAATTTTTTTTTCTTGCCAGTGTGCTTCTGTTATAATAAACTCACATTGTACAACATATCATCATTCCCTTTTATACCAGACAATGTGTAGCGATGCTAACCTTCAGTAAAATCTTTCAGAAAAATAACAAGTGAATCCCACAACATCACCATAAAACCTCTGCTGGACTGCACTCTTTGGATGCTGTACAAACATTTAATAGCGGGTGGTTACATAACCATCTGCTGCTGAAATTCTGGCCAGTTTTCCCTATGCTTTCTTATTCATATACACACACAAGCATTATCTTTCTTACAGCCAATTAATCAACTCTTAGAAAGAAATATATAGTTTAAACATCTCAGTACACGAAATCCCTGGACGTTGAGTTCTCTAAACAAATGAATAAAAGCTGGTGACCAGTTTGACCAAAATCTCAAAGAACAGGCCTTAATGATAGTGGTCTATTAATAAATTACTTTTTGTGTTACATTTGCACTACATTTGATAACACATCAACACATTTCACAAATGTAAACCCACAGTGGAGGTGGCCAGTTATTTTTTGATTATTTAAAGGTTAATGATTTTTACATTGATTAAAATTAAAGAGATTTTAGCACTGACATTTAAAGCAGTCATGTCAGTCAGTAAACCTCATTGGTCTTCTCTATACCAGTTCTTTTGTATTATAATCAACCTGAACAAAGCTCACCCTACCATACTTTGTTTTTGTCCTATTTTACAGAATTAAATAAATGGTTAGTTAGTTTGTTCTTTAGAAGAAGAAGCCAGTATATTCTATAATGTATTTGCTGCCCTGAATAAGAACATTATCAGGGGAATGTAATAAAAGTCGGTAATGGAAAGAATATTCGCGATGCGAAAAGTTAAGACTTTGCGCGAACAAATTTAGCTTTGCACGAATTTAATATAGCTTTTGCGAACACGGAAAGTGTTTAATGACCACTTCCGACAGTGGAAGGCCATTTGCGAGTTTGCAAATGTAATAAAACTTACTGAAAAAGATTATGACACCTTCAAGCACTTTTTAAGAGTGCGCAATTACAATTCGCAATGCAATAACAGTTTAAGGAACAATATTACATTGCGAGATGTGGATTTTTATTCTTATTGGTGCAAATTGATTTGCTCTCTGTGACTTTAATTACATTCCCCCTATATGTCTTTTGGAATTTATTTAGGGTATTATGTCTTAGAATAAATTATAATGTTTGGAGAAAGTAATAAGGTAAATTTAACTCTGAAGAACCATGTCAAGTTCAGTAAGTTTTATTCCATCACATGTTTCTGATAAACATATCCTTCATCAGGTGAACTATTTACTAACCCCCTTATACCAACAAGTTCATCAGCTCCAACCAATGGCCAGATGTAAAAAATGTACATATAATAGCATTACACACCATAGTACTGCCATCTTGTGGCCTACGTTTATCCGAGTAGTGATGGAAATTCACTGAACTTGACATGGTTCTCCAGAGTTAAATTTACCTTATGCAGATCTTGGATATGTGTGGCGCTGACTGTGCCATTTACTCTGTTAAGAAGAAACTTAATACGTTTTGGAGTGAGGGACCACCAAAAATTTTAATTTTACCTTTTGGAGAAAGTAACCAAGTTGTTAGCAATGAGTTACTTGTTGGCCTGTGGCTTTAAGACTTAAAGGAACAGTAACGCCAAAAAATGAAAGTATTTTAAGGGAATGACAGTATAATGCATTGTTGCCCTGCACAGGTAAAAATGGTGAGTTTAATTCAGAAACTCTACTATAGTTATATAAACAAGTTGCTGTGTAGCCAAGGGGACAGCCATTCAAGCACAGGATACAGCTCAGTAGATTACAGATAAGTTCTGAAGAAGTCCATTGTATACTACAGAGTTTATCTGTTATCCGTTGTGTAACCTGTGCCCTTTCTCCTTTTTCAGCTTTGAATGTGCAGTACAATCTGTACATTATATTTCCATTACTACCATTACTACTAACAGATCTCCCTGATCTATATCTGGCCAAAAATCAGCCTGATATAGTTACATAGTTAAACTGGGTTGAAAAAAGA
>CM044439.1:98381144-98396016 GCA_024363595.1 Xenopus borealis
AGTTACAATATTAGGGATCTATGACATAGTTCTTTACTGTTCCTCCAATTTACAGCATCTTTTACAATCTTTAGATCAGAGAGGAAGCTGAAACTCATAGTTAACATGTAAATGATCAGTGGTTTACTTGCGCTGTAACAGAAGACATTTTTGATGTACTTCCTATGTAAAACAAAGACACAGGGTACATAGTGTTTACATGGTTAAATAAAATATATATATATATTATGGCATTTACCTCCCTGGACCTAATTGCCCCTTTGTCATGTCTGTGTGAAGTCTAGGACCTCCATTTCTGCCTATTGTTTTCATTAATCTTGTATATTCTTGCATTGTCATTGCAATGGCATTTTTTTATTTTCCATTTTTCATAAAACAAACACAATCTCTCTCTCTTTCTCTCTCTCCCTATATATATATATATATACATATATATATATAAATTAGGGCATTGATAAATGTGGGCCAAAACATTGGATACACGGATGATGTGGTGTTTGATCTAAAAAACTTCTGGAGTGTGGGTCCACTTTGAAGTTTGCATATGACATTTTGACCCCAGCACCCACTGTTAATTTTTGGAGGAAGAGTGCGGGTACTATCAGAACGATTATATATATATATAAACATATACATATATATAATATATATTATATATATATATATATATATAATATATATATGTTTTACACTTTATAACAATATTTTGTAAATTACTAATTACAAACCTGTCTTTTGGAGGTTCACTTCTTGATCTTGATGATACTTTTGGCTCTTGGACTGTGGACTGCAGTGATGGTTCTGAGCTTTTGTTCCTATCAGACTGTAAACTAGAAGGAGGGGTTTCTTGTGAACTTGCTGTTGCAGCAGTACTTAAAGGGGTTTGAGATCGAGATCTCTCTTGAAGTCTTGCTTTCTTTTCCCTTGGTGCATCTGTACTTGCTCCTGTAGCAGTGTCACTTAATGTTCCATCCTGAGAAGATGGCTGCTGTGCACCACTTCCAAAGAACCAGTCCCCAGATTTTGTCAAAATTTCCTGTTGCTTCCGACACAAATTGCAAACCCACATAACCTAATTAAAAATAAGAAAAATGTGTAAAAATTAAGAAAAGTCAAAAAGCTTATCAACACTAATTAGCAACTTACAGGTTTTTAAGTTGTCATTTAAATATCTCTCAAATTCTCAAACTTATACTGCACGTAGGAGTAATTCCTAGAGTATACATGGTTATTTAAAAAAAAGATTTTGTTTTAACAGAATAAATACAAAAAATAAATAAAACAAAGTAAATAATGCAGCATTATGTAAAAAGCCTTTACAATATTAATAAGGCATGGACAGCATGGACCAATGTATATGGCTGGTGACCAGCACAACTACATTGGTTCTTTGCAGACAAATCTGTTGTTGGCCCAGGACCTAAATGCTTCCACTAGCCAAATTTGTATCACCCCACAGGTTGACAATAATCAACTGGCAATTACCAAGCTTCAAAACTAACTCTAAAAACTGTCTACAACTTTCTAGAGGTACTTGGTAAGTTACTGAATATAGGGATGTTATTTACATAAATATTATGTTTTGTGATGGGAGAAATACATATACAATGCCTTTACTTATTCCGTGTTTAAGCCAGGGCTCCTTATGCTACTTGAATTCAAAATCAGGGGTGTAACTAAGGGAGGCCCGAAAGGTACAGGGGGCACACTAGGACAGTCACTGATAATTCATTTTAATATATGTCTAGAAAAATACATTAAGTTTAGGGGGCCCTAAAAAATATTCAGCTGTTCACAGGCATTCCAAAGCAAGAACAAACTGCATGAGTGCCCAGAGTAGCAGCTTTGTACCTAAGTGCAGTGACTGCAATGAAAGGAAGCACAGTGGGAGTGGGAGCAACAGGACCATGACAAGGTTAGCAGAGGAATGGTAGGGGTTGTAGGACAGTGGTTTATTAGGAGGGGATGAGTCATAATGGGTAAAAAAAGAAAGGTAGTGTGATCTGAGGCATTTTTACCTTGATCACCTCCCACCCTTTCTCCCCAGTTCATGGAGCAGTGGAGGGGATGGAGTTGTATTGGATGTTGGGGGTAGTCACAGCATTGGAAGGTGTTCCCTTGGGGGAGCTGGTGATATGGGTACAAAGGGTGAGGCATGTTATTGATCAGACCTAAGTCATATGTGATGGATGGAGTGTGATTTATGAGGGAGAGGTGTGCCTATGAGTGACAGCAGGATGACCACTCATTCTTTCACCAACTAGGGGAGGTTCATGGCACATGAACTGACACAGCCCCGTCAAAAGGGCAAGATGCAGTGAAAGAACATGTTACTTCATAAAATGTTTTAGTGCATTAATACCATAGGATCTCCACTTTTAGCATTTACAGCCTTCCTGAGATTTTCTTAAATTTCTCCACTGTACTTTTGAAAAATCCACATACAGCCATACAATAAACATATGCAATATTAAATAGTTGGATGGTTGAACAAAACATCTATAGATATATATATATATATATCTCAATCTACACAAAGCACAAAATAATTTGTACAAAAATGATACAAAATCATTTCTATTCTTTCTGTACAAATGAATGCAGTAATCTGATGTTAACTAACTGCATAAATCCATATGGGTGGTAAATAAATCCTATGGTGTTTATATATCTTTTAATATGTTTTATATATATATATATATATATACACACACACACACACTTTTCTATACTACACAATCTGGAGTATCTAAATCTAGGTTTTTAGAGTTTTATTATGGAGCCCCTAGGGAAGCAAATAGCCTTGGTGAAAATACAAACCAGTTTGTTGAAAATGCATATAAAAATCATCTTAAATTTTTTTTAGAATAATAGAAAATTGCTTCCCAGACACACTGTAAATAAACTGATCAGCCAAGCAGATATTGAGCTGGGGAGGGTTAGAACTAAAATGAACATTCTTAAACTGGGATTAGGGCCAAACCCAACTAAAGCAAGTCTGTGAAACAACTTCTTTTACAATTCACAGATGTTAGGCAGCCAAACAAATACTTTGATGAAGGATTAGACAGATCTTGTTCGGCTTCTGGGTTTTTATAAGAACTGTCAAAAGAATAAAACGTGTAGGGATATTTTTATTCCAGTCTGTCATTCTATTTAACATTTTAAAGCCTTGTTTTACATTTATTAAGTACAAGAAAAAATGCATGTCAGTGAGAATTCACAGAGCACAGAGTAACTATAGTCAAGTTTACACATTAAAATCCAGTAATGTCTTTCATTTTTGGTTACATGCCCTATTTTGGCAGGAACAATGTCCACATAAAAATATTATGGCTGAGGGCCAAAGGTTTCAAACCCTAGCACAGAAACAAAATACTGCAGAATCTGAATATTGTGATAACACAATAACATCACTGCAACAATACACAATCATGTAGCCCTGTGGTTTAAACAGGCAAGATATAGTGTGTGGCCTAAACTCTGTAATTTCCTGTATTTGACAGAAATTCAATAAGTGCCTACACTATGGATTCCACTACCTTTATATTACCAAGGAAAATGGAAAATTGTTCCATACTTAACGTGTTTTTCCTTGGCCCTCTCCATGTCCTCACTCTGCGGGACCTAGCAAGCTGTCTGGCCATGGGTAGGTAATGATGAATTCATAATTATACTGGAAAATGTGCTTATTTGGCCACACAGGCCAATTTCAGAATACTAGAATCAAACTGTGAATATTCAGCAGATCTGACATCCAACATGTAATGTGAAATGAAAGTATTTGGCAAAGACCAAGAGGCTATGCTACATATGATGTTGAAGGAAATACTTGCTTCTGCTGCCCACAAGGTAACTTGACCTCTGGTTGAGTGTGCTTTGATTTTGTGACATGTTCCACCACATCCAACTCTCTTAATTCTGGACCTGTATCTTTATGTCCAACAATAGGTACTACAATTTAATTCTTTGGGTGGAATAGGGAGGCCACCTTTAGTTTAAATGTCTGAGAAGACTGTCATCCATGAACGTTAACGCCTGTAGCTGCCCCATTCTTTTGGCTGAGGTGATTGACAATAAGAATACTACTTTAAGAGCCAGGAACCAAAGGGATATATGTAGGTTACTGACAGAAAATGGGCCTGAGGACAGCATGGTAGGTCCCAGCTTGGAAAAGTTGGTTGTCGTACTTCTGCTTTAAAGAAACAAATGATAAAAGGATGGAGAGCCCATCTAATTCCAGATGAAATTGTGGATAACTGTGTTCTTAAAGGAACAGTAACACCAAAAAATGAAAGTGTTTCAAAGTAAAGAAAATGTCATGTAGTGTTACCCTGAGCTGTTAAAACTGATCTGTTTGCTTCAGAAACACTACTATATTTCGTATAAACAAGCTGCTAAGTAGCAATGGCGGAAATTGAAAAACGGCTATATGGCATAGGATAAGTAATGGATAACAGATAACATTAGGTTTACAGAGCTTATCTGCTATCTGCTGTGTGAACTTGAGCATTTTCTCCTTTGAATGGCTGCCCCCCATTGCTACACAACAACATATTTATATTAACAACAGTAGTGCTTCTGAAGCAAAGACTGCAGTTTTACCAGTGCAGGGTAACACTGTATTATATTTTTATTACTTTAAAACAATTAAATTTTTTGATGTTACTGGTCCATTAACATGCTAACACTTAAACCCTTCTCCATACCTGCTTGAAGGAATTATAGGATGTTAGATGCCAATATAGATTCAATGGAGTTGGGCTTAGTGTCAGCCCAGAACATGTCACATATTTTGGCATATCGGTTGCTTGCTGAATGTAGCAGTGTATGTATACCTCTGGAAGAGAGTCCTTGAGCCTCTAAACTTTGCCTCTCAGTCTCCAAGCTGATCTTCTGCATCAGAATTAGAGGCAGAGGAGGAAAGATATAGCCTAAATGGGACTTCCAGGATTGCATCAGGGCATCCACTAACAGCGCCTTCGGATCCCAATTCCTTGAAAAGAAATGGCGACACTTTGTGTTGGTAGACCATCAGGTCTATTGAAAGTTGACCCCACCTCCAGATTAGTTCCCTGAAAATCTTCTGGTGCAATGACCATTTCTGTCTTTCTGCAAAGCTTCTGCTGTACCTCTGAGCTGGTCTTGAAAGACGAGGCAAGCTTGTAGAATCTCCCTCAGTTATAAGATGTTTGAAGGCACGTTTGTTGACAGGTGAGGCCTTGTACCACCTCGGATCCTAAATCTGCTCCCCAACCTTGCCCTGAGGCATCTGTTGACATAACGATCCAAGTGTCTAGAAAAATATTTACTTCTTTGTTCAGCTCTTCTCACCACAGAAGGGAAGATCACAGTTGTGCTGACATCCTTATTCTCTGAGATTGAGATTCTCTGTCCCACTGTTGTAGGAATGACATCTGAAGGGGTATCATTTTCCAATGAGCCCACGGAACTAGGTCAGTCGTGGAAGACATCATGCCCAGGACTTTTTGTAATAAACTCAGTGGTGCATCTGTATTTGTCCTTATTTTCCTTGTTGTTACTTTGATCGATAACTGTCAATCCCCCGACAATGTAATTCGACCTGATGCTGTGTCTATGGAAGCTCCCAGTTAAGTAAGCAAGCTTCTGCTGACTCTTGTGATTTATGAGCCATCCATGAGATATCAGCATCTCCATACACAGGTCCCTGTGCCTGATTGCTTGTTCTTTTGACGTTGCCAACAGGATAAGATTGGACATTCTGCCATCTTAGCTCTGCCCCTAAGGTAACTAGGACTTTTGAAAACACCCTCAGGGCTGTGGCTAGCCCAAGGGGTAGGCATTTGAATTGCTAGTGACTTTTCCCCACCTCAAAGCGAAGGAACCTCTGATCCAAAGTTGAAATGGGGATGTGATGGTATGCATCTCTGATATGCATTGTGCACATCCAATCCCCTGGAGACATGGCCGGTTTTACTGAATCGATGGATTCCATCCTGAAGTGTTGGATTCTCAAGGTCTTGTTGATGCTTACTAGGTTCAGTATAGGTCTCCACACTCCTGATGCCTTTCTGACTATGAAGAACTGAGAGTACACTCCACTTCCTCTCTGATCCCATGGGACATAGCATATCACTTGCTGTTGTTCTAGCTTTATGACACAAGGCTGAAGTGCCCTCTTTTCGGAGCTGTCTGTCGGTATCTGGGATACGGTAAATCCCGAAGGTGGAGGTCTGGTTTTGAATTCTAGCTGGTAGCTGTCCCTCACAATCCCCAGAACACATCTGTCTGCCATGGATTGTTCCCAGGCAGCCTGAAATGGATGGAGTCTTCCTCCTACCGTAGGCTCCTGGGTCGCACCACCTTCATAACATTTTACGGCTATTTTTTCTCACCTTTCCTTTGGACGTGCAAAAGAAACCTGGTTGGCCAGCGTACCAGCTGACTTGTTTTGATGTTTCTCTTTTGGCACAAAACGGCCTGTGATCATAAGGCACAAATCTAGCTCTTGGAGAAGACGTTCCTCTGATTGATTGCTTCCCAATCATTTGTCTCTTCTTCTGGGGTAGCAACTGATTTTTGCCCCCAGAAGCCTTAGAGATAAGATCTTCCAACTTTCTCTCAAACAAGACTTAAGCTGGCCATAGACGTGACAATTACGATCTTTCTCGGAAAAGATCTTTCCAAGAAAGATCGTTCGTTTCAACACACACGTGTAGAGCTGAATCGTCAAATATACAGGTAGAAACAATAGAATTCTACTTGTATCTGACGATTCAGCACTAACAATGGCCGATGTTCAGGGTGCTTTCAAAGGCATCCAATCAAAATTTTCCGTCCAGTCCGATCAACCAGCCGACCGATATCTTAATCTTCTGACGATATCGGTCGGCTCATTTCCCACCATACACGCACCGAATATCGTACGAAAATTCGTTTCGAACGATATTATCTGTGCGTCTATGGCCACCTTTAGCCCTGAAAGGGTAGAGAGCATAAAGCCAGTTTAGAAGCTGAATCTGCCTCCCAAGCTCTGAGCCACAAGGCTCTTCTGGCTGATACTGACAAGGACAAAGATCTGGAAGCCAATCGAATCTGGTCTACCAAAGAGTTAACCAAAAAGGCTGAGCCCAGCTTTAACTCATTCAGTCCTTCAAGAATTTCAAATCTCTCCAGAACTTCTTTTAAGGCTGCATCTACATTAGCCAATCACACCTCCAAGGCTACCGAGAGGTTTGTGATTGCTGGTTTGAGGCATTCCCCTGCTGTGGTAAACAGTCTTTTCAAGTCTGACTCCAGTCGCTTGTTCATTGAATCTTTCATGGTAGCATGATCATCAATGGGTACTAAGGTATTCTTGGATATGTTTAAAACTGTGGCATCCACCTTAGGTATGGTGTAGAAATATTTGACCTCATCCTCCTTGAAAGGATATATCTTGTTACATCTTGCCAGCATAATACTGCGTTTCCCACTCTGCCTTAATTAGATCTATTACTTCTTGATGCAATGGAAACATTTGTCCTTTAGGTTTTGTACATGGCAGAAAAGCTGATGAGGTTGAGGCTTTTCTCCCCTTCATCTGATGAAGAAAATGGATCCTCTGATGCCCTGGTCACAAAGGTGTCCTCTGGATCTAGGTTGAAATACAATTGCAGACTTTTAGAGGTAAAGGCTAATTATCCAGGCCGTAATACCTGCACAAAACCACCTCTTTAAATGTCATACCTTGAAATTAACCACTAATTTTCCACCTCCTCTGTCCTTGTGGAATTGTATTTCTTTTAATTGGAAGGTTAGATTGTTCCCATAAGGCTTTATAAGCTGGGCCCAGCAAAATCTGCATGCCCTCTATTTATACAGTAACTCAGCTATCCTGTTCTATCAAAATATTCTCTGCTAAGGCTAAAATTGCCTAAAATTCCCTATACATTTATGAGGCAGTAAAAGATAATGATTTAGCACAAAAAAATACTCTTCAGAGCATGTCACAAATTCTTCTGGGGATACTGGGGTGGCAGATCAATATGCAGAATATCTATACCTTCCAATCTTCATGCACCAATCCCAAGACTTTACAGCTGGTCATACAGTTTTCTCATGAACCTGCTGCTGATGAATCAAGCACATAAAGGCAAGACTAAGCAATTACTGACAATATTCACTACAATAAAGTGGAATGTATGAATAGCCCAAAATTTGATTTGAATTGAAAATATTTGAATATTCGAATTTCAAAGTACTGGCCCTTTAAAATCCTTCAACTTCGACTATTTGCCAGGCTAAAGCTGCCGAATTGCCATTTTAGCCTATAGGGGACCTCCTGTAACTTGTACTGAAAATTTTACTAAACTCTGAGAAATTGAAGGATTTTGGGTAAAATAGTTCAATTTAAACGATGCGATCGGTCAATTAGAACAATTTTAATTCGAATGGTCGAAGTTTGTTCACTTCGAAATTCAACAATTAGTAAATCTGCCCCCTAAAGTTATTGATGGTTGTTTTACTTCCTGCTGCCTATGACTAGTGATGGGCGAAACGGCCGCGTTTCGCTTCGCCGAAAAATTTGCGAATTTCCAGAGAAATTCGTGAATTTTTCGCCGATTCGCGTCGCGTCAAAACTCGTTTTTGCGCGGCGAATTTTTTTTTGGAGAATTTTTTTTGCCAGTTTCGCGAATTTATTCGCCAGCAGCGAATCGCGGGAATTCGACGCGAATTCGCCCCTGGCGAATAAATTCGCCCATCACTACCTATGACACACCCAGGGGCAGAATTATTTTCAAATTTCTAATTTTCTATTGTCAAAACTGTGAAATTCGACTAGGGAACCGTTGGAATTTGATTTGAGTTTTTTAAAAATTCGATTTTCAAGATTTATCATACACTGGCCCTTTAAGAACTGGACATCGCCAACTTAAACCTGCCCAAATGCTGTTTTAGCCTAGGAAAACGTCATTGGATCAATTTGGAGTTGTTTGCATTTGGAGTTGACATTTGAGTTTTTCGGAGAAAAAACTGGAATCTAATTCGATTTGTATTCTATTTGAATTCTATTTGAGTTTGTGGATCAATCCTATTCACAGTTTCCAGTTTTAAAAAATTTGATTTTTAAAATAAATTGCAATTGGTCGAATTTTGATGTTTATGGGAGTTTTAAATAACTCCCACGAACTCAAAATTCGACCCTTGATAAATCTGCCCCAAATGTTGGTAGAGAACACTGATCTCCCTCTTCTCAAGCAATACTCAATAAAGTACTCAACAAAGTAGCAATAAGCAGCACAGTTTCCATTAATCCAAAAAAAGCACCCGCCAGCAGACATAAAGATCATCACATTTCAAAAAGCTGTAGTTGTCCTAAACTAAAGGTCAGTACATAGATGAGAACCAATATAAAATGCTTGGTTTAAATACAGTACAGATTTTGATTCCCAGGGAAAGAACTGTGAGCCAGATAGGCACAGTGACCCAGCTCACTGTGTGGCAAAACATCAGCTGAAAAGGGAAGTATATGGTATGTTTAAACCTCCAGAACTCACTCTCAGTTTTAGAGGTGTTTGTAACATATATATATCAAAATATATTGATACTCAGTTACACGTTTGTCGTTACAACAAATTTATTATTATACCCTACTTATAGAAATCACAAAGGAATTCAAATAATTATTAATAATAATTTAAATAAATAAAAACAAATTAAATATATAAGTACAGATTACAAGATCACTTCCCCTAGACCATGACGATCTACAGTATATAGGGGACCACAAGTCAGCTATATCTCTAAAAGAGATTTTCATATCCCGGACTATTTCAGTTGACTAATTTGGGCAATATCGTCATTTTATGATAATCTGGCCAAATTATATGTAAAACTGATCCACTACAGGTATGGGATCAGTTATCCAGAAACCCATTATCCAGAAAGTTCCAAATTACAGAAACACTGTCTCCTATAGACTCCGTAATAATCAAATAATACAAATATTTAAAAATGATCTCCTTTTTCTCTATAGTAATAAAACAGTAGCTTGTATTTGATCTAAACCAAGATATATCAAATCCTTATTGGAAGCAGAACCAGTCTGTTGGGTTTCTTTAAGGTTTACATGATTTTCTAGTAGACTTAAGGTATGAAGATCCGAATTACGGAAAGAACCATTATCCGGAAACCCCCAAGCATTCTGGATCCTATACCTGTATTAGGATATAGTTAAATGGCACTGCCCTAGACTATTATATGTTATGTGATTGCTGGCATGCTTACTTTGTTCAAACAACATAATAGTCCAGTAGAATTATTGATTTGTCTCAGGATTGTGAACTGAGCTGATGCCTTTTAGTCTAGAAAATCAGCCTCGCATCCACACTGCATACCTATGGTACAAATGCACAGATACAAGCACACAAAAGCATATATTCACACACAAACAAACTCGCACAAAAGAAGAGGTTTCTGCAACTAGGTCACATCATCATCTCTAAAAAGAATCTGTATTTTAATCCTGCTGTGGATTGCAGATGTCTAAGTCAGCAAAGAGAATACCGATACCGTGCATTCCCAGTATTAATTAATCGCCTGATTTTACTGTTCCTGTCAATTGTGTCTAATGCCTCATACCATAAATCATTTAATATGTTTCTAACATTACTGATACTGCACTGTACATAACTCAATCGCTATAAATACATTCTATGTAAAATACTGACAATATTCACTGCAATAAAGTTATAATTAATTAAACTAGGAAGAAATGCTAAATGGCATTTTGGAAGTTGATGCTTCACTCTTCTCAGTTTCAGCCCATGGGAAGGACCTAGAGTAGGTAGACAGGAATGTGGACAAATCAGATAAATACTGCATTCTTTATAACTGTGATTGATTGCCAAGGTTGCACTACAAGGGAAGTATGTTTCTACAGTTTATGTTTAGCAAAATACCAGCAAAAGGTGGGTTTGTATTACAAATTTACTAGCAATGCACTGGTAAAATTTTAATTTGAAGTAGTTTCACCCCTGGCCACATTCGAACCACCCCTATCCCTTCTTTATGCTTCCCTTCTCTCCTGCTGCCACCTCTGTGCTAAACGTCTGAATCTGAAATTCCATCATCTCAAACCTGTCAAGGTCATTTAAAAGTCAATGGCAGATGTCCCTTTTACAGCACCAATGTGGTTGCAAGGGGGCAATGCACCTAAATTAAAACACAGCTCTTATGCAATCTGGGGTCATTTATGGTGTTTCCAGCGGAGAAATCTGCAAGAACGCAACTGCACTTGAGGACATAAATGACCCCTTTTATCTTGTGCAATGTAATACATGGTTTTAACAGATTTCTTACACAAACAGATGCATGTAGTGCAAAGAGGAAATGATAAGTCCTTAAACTGAACTGGATCTGACCTATACTGGAAAAATTTAGGTTACAAAAAATCTTCCATTTGCAGCAAAGGGCATGATATCAATATTATATGGTATTTAAGTTTAATACTATTAAAGGTAGCACTGTTAGTGTTTCCCTAGGTGAGGCTATCTAAAGTCAAACAAATATGTAAATGAATGAACTGTTGTTTCTATAAGGAATGCACCAAATACACTATTTTAGGATTCAGCTGAATCCTTTGTGAAAGATTTGGCCAAATGCTGAACCAAATCGGAACCCTAATTCGCATATGTAAATTAGGTAAAGAAGAGGGAAAGAAAACAAAAAATTTTTACATCCTTTTTTGTGAAAAATGTCACATTATATTTTGGCTCAGCTGAACAAACAAACAAAAAGCTGTCTCAGAGGTTTAAACTGTAAGGAATGGAATCAGAAAATGGAAGGCCACAGGCACAGTTGCTGTAAAACCCAGGTCTGGCAGGCCAAGAAAAATACAGGAATGGCATATATGGAGTATTGTGAGAATGGCTACAGACAACCCAAAGATCACCTCCAAAGGCCTGCAAGAACATCTTGCTGCAGATGGTGTATGTGTAAATCATTCTACAATTCAGCGCAATTTCTATAATTCAGTGCAAATCTATAAGTCAGGGTGATGAGAATGAAGCCCTTTCTTCACTCATGCAAACACAGTCGGTTGTTGTATTCAAAAGCTCATTTAGACAAGCCAAAGTCATTTTGAAACAAAGTACTTTAGACTGATGAGAAAATGTTTTTGTTATTTGGTCATAAAAAAAAGCTCTTTGCATGGTGGAAGAAGAACACCATATTCCAAGAAAAACACCTGCTACTTACTGTCAACATTGGTGGAGGTTCCATCATGCTGTGGGGTTGTGTGGCTAGTTCAGGGAATGGGGCCCTTGTTTAAAGAGAAGCCAACCCAAACTAAAATTGGATATTGCAACAAGACAATGACCCTAAACACACTTCAAAATCTACAAAGGCATTTATGCAGAGGGAGAAGTACACTATTCTGGAATGGCCGTCACAGTCCTCCGACTTGAATATCATCGAAAATCTATGCAATGATTTGAAACTGTCCATGCTCGCCAGCCATCAAATTTAACAGAGAGATTTTGCATAGACGAATGGTCAAAAATACCGCCATCCAGAATCCAGACACTCATCAAAGGCTATTGGAGGCTTCTAGAGGCTGTTTTATTTGCAAAAGGAGGCTCAACTAAGTATTCATGTCTTCTTATTCAACTCTTATGATGCCCAAATTTATGCACCTCTCTAATTTTGTTATGATGCATATTTTCTGTTAATCCAATAAACTTTGTCACTGCTGAAATACTTTTCCATAAGGCATGGTATATTTTTAAAGGAAGTTGCTACTTTGAAAGCTCAGCCAATGATAAACTTCTAAGAATTAATTATACAGACATATATGATTCCACAGATTAAATGGAAACCATGATAGCTTGTTTCTGACTTGTTGGAATAATTTCTCCCACTTATGCTCATAGAGTTATGTAACTCCTCCCTCACTTTTTCCATTGAAAAGTGAAGAATTTTTAAGTCGCTGTTCTTTGCATAAAGGGTTATGCACAGACAAATGAGAATACCAAGATACCAATCTTGGGGAGTTGGCTGATGTCTTGCTTTATCATAAGCGTCTTGGGAGTTTCTAGCAGAGTCTGTCCCCTTAAAGGGCAAGGAAAGTGTAAACTAGAGTAAGGCTAGAAATGCTGTATTTTGTATACTAAACATAAGCATGAACTTACTGCACCACAATCCTAATCAAACAAATTATTTATGCTTTCAAAGTTCTCCACAGGGGGCTTCCATCTTGTAACGTTGTTAAAAATAGTTGCCTGCCTCTGGCCCTGCACATGTTCAGTGTGATCTGTGCTGCTTAGGGATCGTCATAAATGATCAAAAAACAAAGCTGCTTGAGTTCTGCATGGCTGGTAAGTAAGGCAGGGCTCCCCCTGCCATTCATAAGTATGATTGTTTCCCTGTCAGAAGTTAGGGACCGTCTAACAATTCCTATTTTTTCCTAATTTCACTGCATACAGTCAGGTTTTTTATAAAAACGGTATACATTTTTTAATTAAAGTATAATGGAGATATATTTCTTTTTCATTAAAGAAAAGTAAAAATTTGATTTTATTTCTTTGCCTTTCCTTGCCCTTTAAGCGGATATGCAGCTTTGTTGGCCACTCCAACAATGCTATGAAACAAGTTGGCGCTATAGAAATACATGTTAATAATAATAACCATGGATGGTCTAATGGATGGTCATAATGAACAAGTACATGGACTTCATGGAGCAGTATGAAGGAAGAAGCAATCCTCGTTGGCTCTCCTTACATACACAAATTTAGCCATGAATATAGTCTATACAGTGCTTCCTATATGTCACTCATTTAACTTCAGTGTAGCAGAACCATATCATACTGGTAGAGAAGCTTTTTTTATTTCAAATAAATACAAATTAAAGAAAATGACGATGAATAATGAACACTTAAAATCTCACTGTTAATTGCTACATATGACAAACAGATTGCCAGGCTGAGAAAAAAACTAAGTATGTGTGCTTATGATATTCCAACTCATGTCGAAAAAGTAGATGTAGATGAAAGCAAAACCATCTGGGAGAACAATTAGAGGAGCCAAAATCCTTAAAAACAATTTTAATTCTCCCTTTAAATAATAAAATAAAATGTAAGCAGAAAATCAAATGTTTTATATATGTGGCCTTTTAAAAAATATTTTGTGATGCCACCAGGTAACTGATATATTGAAGTCTTCTATTTCCTTCTTGCTTTAGATACATACACTATATAATATGGTATAGGATTTCTTATCTGGAAGCCTGTTCCAATACAGTAGGTCATAATTATGGGAAAGCCAGCTCACATAGACTCAATTTTAAGCAAATTTCCTTATAATACAGTACCTTGTACTTGATGGTAACTAAGCTGTGGGATTCCATACTGGTCCCAAACCAATCCTATTGGGTTTACTTAATGCTGTATTAAGTATATACTTTAATACTGTCTTGGTAAAACTGCTTGTCGGGTTTTCAAAATTAGTAAAACCAAGCAGGATTCCCTTAGATTGACAAGACCATCAGCTGTTTTCTCATTACGTCCAAAAACGTAATGAACTCCTTCTACATGTCCTACGTCCTGAACAGAGCTCACTCCTTGCCTCGTTATCAGTGCTTACCTTTAGTTAACCCTATCTGTCTGAGTGTTTCCCAGTCAGCCCCCATATGGAAATACATCATGGATGCTTTCATGCAGACCTGCACTGACTTAAACTTAGGGGTCTGTTTATCATGCTGTGTAAAACATTGCAGAAAAACATCAATGGTGATGTTGCCCACAGCAACCAATCCAAATAGATTTTACCAGTCGCCTACAAGTTAGAAAACAAAACCAAAGATCTGATTGGCTGCAATGGGCAACATCACTGGTGATGATAAATAGGCCAC
>CM044439.1:98409601-98427051 GCA_024363595.1 Xenopus borealis
CACCAGTGTTTTTACAACTTTAATGCATTTTCGGCAGACAGGATATGATGTAACTGAAATAAGATTGAGGAAGATACAGCTTCATTTTAGCAGTTTGCATGGTCTGAGGTGGTAAATTCAATTCATCCGAAAGAGGTAATGTTCAGTAAAATCTGCACTTTACTGAATTTGCAGATCAACGACCATTCGCCTGAGCGAAAAGTTGCCTGGCAATAGAGTGCGAATGAATGCTGGCAACGGTCCCATTTATCAGTGAATTGTAGTCTGCGACTGTAAGTTAATTGGTGATGTCACTTCGGAAAGGATTTCTGGCGAAAAGTTGCTAGTGTTGGCCACTTCACCCTTTAGTGAATCTGCCCCCAGGTGTGGTTCACCTTTAAGTTAACTTTTAGTATGTTATAGAATGGTCAGTTCTAAGCAGCTTTTCTTTATTTATTATTTATAGTTTTATAATTATTTGGCCTCTTCTTCTTACTCTTTCCAGCTTTCAAATGGGGGTCACTAACCCCATGTAAAAAATAAATGCTCTGTATGGCTACAGATTTATTGTTAATGCTAGTTTTCATTCAAATGCAAATCAATGAATGGTTGCTAGGGTAATTTGAACCCTAGCAATCAGATGGCTGAAATTGCAAACTGGAGAGCTGCTGGATTAAAAAAAACCACAAATAATAAAAAATGAAAACCAATTACAGAGTCAAAGCATTTGAGTCAAAAAAATATCACTCTCTAAGTCAACCTAAAAGTTAACTTAAAGGTGAACAACCTTTTTAATGTTAAAATATTATTATTGTGCTTATTATTAAAAAGCAATGCTAGCCTCATTTTAGGTATATAAGTATGGAATCCATTACCCAGAAACCTGTTATCCAGAAACCTCTGAATTACAGAAAGGCTGTCTCCCATATTCTTCATTTTATCCAAATAATCCAAGTTTTGCTAAATGATTTCCCTTTTCTCTATAATAATCAGACAGTACCTTGTACTTGATCCAAACAAAGATATAATGAATCCTTATTAGAGACAGAACAATCTTAGTGTGTTTAATCAATGTTTAAATGATTTTTAGTAGACTTAAGGTATGGAGATGCAAATTATGGAAAAGATTCCTTATCTGGAAAATCCCAACTCCCGGGCTTTCTGGATAACAGGCCCAATACCTGTACATATATATGTGTATATATAAAATAACATCAAAAATATACAATGTGCTTGAAAATTAAAGCAGCACAGAAATCAATTTTTATTCCAGGATAATGAGAATGGATTCAGCAATACGTTTCTTTTTCTCAGTCTAGACTGCAGATAAAAATTCTTTAGTGCAGTTAATGACAACACAATAGATGTCCAGCAACCTTAAAGATTCCCTTACAGTCAAAAATGCCATAGAAAGAATCAATAAAAATCAGAATGGTGTTTTAAAAATAAATAATAAAGGCCCACTTTATTTTAATGTTGCTTGGTTGTGGGTGTTAGAAGAACCTTGCTTCTGGAATCTACTTAAAATGTCCATTAGATGGCACTGCAGGTTACAAGTCCACATAGAAAAATCAAATTCATATTGTACAGCACCTGGCCTATAGCAATGGAAAAAAGAGCTTTTCTATGTTTATGGCTGTGACCAACATGATCATCCTATTTTAACCTGATATGATGATGAAATTATATAAAACAAACGTTCATTATAATTATTACTATTATTTGTATTATTAATGCCCCTATTACAATGTGTAAGTCAACATTGGTGACCAATTTTTTTCCGAATTTGTAGCCTATGCAACTATAATATTGAGTTCCTTGACTTTGTTTTGTTTAGGGCAATCATTTTTAACCACAGCTTATATATATAAAGTATAAAGTTTAGGTATGCCCAGTTTGCTGCTAGGGCTTATTTGGCAGCATGCCTTGCAGACCCCTAACAGTGTTCTGAATGAATACAGATCTGACTCACATGGAGAACACCTACTGTACCTGCAATCTGCTCTTTCTACGTTACAGTTTCCTGAGTACACTGCTTGACTAATCAGGAAGGCACTTGATCCCTATCTTTATAACTTCTCTTCCTCCTTTCTCGTTGCCTTATGGTCTCTGTTTATAAAAAGACTACTGACTTGTCTTTTTTTATATTTAACAGCTTGCATTAGGCTTCTGTTGCTATAAGGAATCCATTAAAAACCCAAACTCAACGCAAGCATGCATAAATCAACCAAGGGGGAAATAAAAGTAACTTCCTTTAGCCTTACAACATTAATGTGGCCGTCAATGTACAGCACAAAGAATGAAAAGCAAAACAGATCAATACAAATTAATGTTAAGTAGTGCCAGCATAAATAATTTAGTTGCAGTACATTTTATGTAACGTTCTCCTAGTATATAATTTTAGCAGTAGAATTCATCTTGGATTCACTGTGTAGACTCTATGTCCATGTGTACACCAATACCCACAATCTCATCATTATAGGAATAGCTTCTATGGCATTTTATTTATGTTGCATGCTATTATAACTGCTGTACAAAGGCAAAAGAAGAAAACACAGACCTGCATCAGACACATATTCACCTATAAAATACAGGTTTGGCACCTATTATCCAGAATTCTCGGAACTTGGAATTTTCCAGATAACGAATCTTCTATAATTTGTATCTTCATACCTTCATTCTACTAGCAAATCATGTAAACATTAAATAAACCCAACAGGCTGGCATTGATTCCATTAAGGATACATATATTAGTACAGGTATGAGACCTGTTATCCGGAATGCTTGGGACCTAGGGTTTTCCAGATAACTGATCTCTCCCTAATTTGGATCTTCATACCTTAAAGGGATACTGTCATGGGGAAAAAAATGTTACAGAATGCATCAGTTAATAGTGTTTTCCAGAAGAATTCTGCATTGAAATCCATTTCTCAAAAGAGCAAACAGATTTTTTCATATTTCATTTTGAAATCTGACATGGTACTAGACATATTGTCAATTTCCCAGCTGCCCCAAGTGATATCTGTTCTCCCCTCCAGCAGCCCAACAACAGAACAATAGGAAGGTAACCAGATAACAGCTCCCTAACACAAGATAACAGCTGCCTGGTAGATCTAAGAACAGCACTCAATAGTAAAAACCCATGTCCTACTATTCAGTTACTGTACATTGAGAAGGAAAAACAACAGCCTGCCAGAAAGCAGTTCCCTCCTAAAATGCTGGCTCAAGTCACATGACTGGGGATAATAGGTTTCCAGATAATGGATCCCATATATCCCTGTATATATTAGTTTGAATCAAGTACAAAGTACTGATTTATTATTACAGAGAAAAAAGGAAAATGTGGACTATTTGGATAAAATGGAGTGTATGGGAGACTTTTAAGTAACTGGGAGCTTTCTTGATAATGGGTTTCCAGATAATGGATCTCATACCTATAAATATACAGTTGGTACTGCTGGTATTGCTTCCAATGTTATATCAGGTGCAAGGTACTGTTTTATTACTACGGAGAAAAAGAAAATAATTTTTAAGTTTGGATTTTTGATTATAATAAAGTCTAAGGGAAACGGCATTTCCATAATTCAGAGCTTTCTGGATAACAGGTTTCCGGATAAAGGATCCCATACCTGCATAACAAATCCATTAGGTTTAGTGCAGCTTTGTGATTCTTAAGCCAAGCATAAAACGGATTCCAGCACGACTTGTTTTAGTGAAAGATGCAGGCAGTTGATAAAAGTAAGTTCTGTGACCCTGGCTGATCTCTTACAACTATAAACAGGGAAGTGAAAGAGAATATTATGGAGGTCATGTGAACATGGTTATAGTTCTACTAGAGTCTCAAATAAGTCTGGTGTTTAGAGAAGAAAAAAATTACTTTTCCTTGAGCCTTCATAACATGCAGGGTTGGAGACTTTTTTACATTTACAGTATCCAGTGGAGTGTGAGCTTTAAGACCACATCATGACACCTTCACTCTTATCTGAAGGCCTTGTTATAAAAATTTGAATCTGTGTAATATTAGGTTTTTTTTCTACTTTGAATAAGCTCAAAGTCTTATGAAACTTGAATGTTTGCTTACTTATCAAAACATCAACATATAAAAAAAAGTCTATTGAATAAAATTGTGGTAAAAAAATCCAGTACTTTAAATTTTTACTCTGTTGATTTCAATGGATCGTAAAAATAGCAAAACATTGGAAAAAAAACACTTTTAAAGGAAAACTATACCCTCAAAATGAATACTTAAGCAACAGATAGAACTAAGTGGCATATTAAAGAATCTTACCAAACTGGAATATATAGTAAGGTAAATATTGCCCTTTTACATATCTTGCCTTGAACTAACATTTCATGATGGTTTGTGTGCTGCCTCAGAGATCACCTGAACAGAAATATTTCAACTCTAAGGGGCAGATTTACTAAATTCACATTAATTCACATGAAGGATTCGAATATTCGATCGAATTTTCAAAAAGATTTGAATTTCGAGCATGCAAAGTAGGCAAATTTGACCATGGAATATTCGAATTCGAATGATTTGAATATTCAAATTTTATTTTATTCGAATATTCGAAAATTTGATGGTCGAATACTTCCCCTTTAAATTTAAATTCGATCACCTACTTCGCCAGATTAAATTTACCGAAATGGGGATCATTCCCTAAAATCGAATAAGAAAAATTTGATCGATCGCTTAAAAATCGTTTGTGTATTCGATTCGAATGAATTTCCCTATTCGATCATTCGATCGCTCGAATTGTGCTAAAAAAAAATTGAATTCGAATTCGATTTTTTTTTTTATTCCCCACTATTCCCTGGTTCGACCCTTAGTAAATCTGCCCCTAACTGAAACAGGAAGAAGTATGGATGCAAAAGACACAACTCTGTCTGTTAATTGGCTCATGTGACCTAACTTTATAGTTTGTTTGGTATGTTTGTGTGCACCGTTGAATCATACGATCCCAGGAGGTTGTCCTTATTTTTTTAAATGGCAATTTTCTATTTATGATTACCCAATGGCACATGCTGCTAAAAAGTGTATTATTATGAAAAGTGTTTATTTAAATGAAGAAGGGTTTTACATATGAGTTGTTTTATGCAATATCTTTTTATAGAGACCTACATAGTCCGGGGGGTATAGTTTTCCTTTAATTTGTCATAGATAGTTCCCATTGACTTCTACATGAACTTATCAGATTTTAGATGCCTACGTTTTTTCCATTTGAGTCTTAACCCCTTGATAAACATCAAAGCATAATTTGAATGCAGGAGTTTTAGCTACAAAGAAATTTGTATCATGCCAAAAATCTGAATTTGAATGTTAATAAATCTTCCCCTTAAGCTCACAGCCTAGCAGCTGTTGATGGTTATAATGCACCTCCTGCACATCAGCAGTTTGATTATTTGCTGCAACACATAAGGTGGAATACCTTGGGGTCTGCGTGTATATTCTTTAAATAATGAACTTTGAATAGTATTTTTATTTTGTATGAAAGATTTTTGTTGAGGTACGAGTTAAATTTGTGTTATGTTGCTGCATTTGTGGACAAAAAGAAAAAGGGAAGAATTCTGAAAATCTCTAAGGCTCATTTACAAATGCAAGCGAATAGCATTTAATTGCATGATAGTTTGCCCATGCTTAGATGTCATTTGCAAAAATTATTTAGCCTGTGAGAGTTGCATGGATGGGTAAATAGAGAATTACCTTTGTGAAGAGCATTTAAATGCACATGATCCTTTGTAAATGAGCCATAGGAAATGTGTAGCGCAGTGTAACAGAGTTATATGAAGCCAATATAAAAGCCATTTGTAATGACTTCATATGCATTCTAAAATAAGCCATACTATGATTTGCCTGTTTCTTGTTTCATTTAGCAGCAATAAAAGTCTCTCAGTATGATAAATAGTATCATAGTAGATAGTAGTACACTGTAAAGTGATGAAAGAGCCAGGGGCTAGCTAGGATACAGGTTTTTTTCTTTTGAACTTCAAGGTGTGATTAAGCATGACCTGTGGAAACAGATCTCTTCTCCCTACTGGCATAAAAACATATTTTATTAATAAACACAAATATGAGACCTGTTATTCAGATCGCTCAGGACCTCAGGTTTTCCAAATAACATAATTTGGATATCCATGCCTTAAAGCTGGCCATAGACACAAAGATCCAATCGTATGATTTTCGACCTGTGTCCATCTCCCGAACTGCCACTTAACCCAGGCATGTCCTGGTTCAAGGGCCAATTGCGGCCCATTTTCAAATTTACACCGGCCTACAGAGTCTATCATGAAATTAATAATAATGCATTCCGCTAGCACAGATCGATCAGGAATCATGTAGCCATAGCAGTAATATTTGGGCACAAATTTGCATCTAATGTTAATGGTTCAAAGAATCTCAGGCTGAATGGTCAGCCCCCGCACATTTTCACCTCACCAAATCTGGCCCTCGTTGCAAAAAGTTTGGACACCCCTGACTTAACCTTCAGATCAAATAAAGTAGTAAAAGTACAGATTAGCCAATGTTCTGCCCCTACAGGGATGTACGAAAGTTGTGTCCGACAAAAATCGTATGATCGCCAATACACGCAGAAATATTTTCAGCAGCCGAACCTGTCTGATCGACCAAACAACCGGTCACTGCCGGACGAAAAATGTCTGGACTCTCCACACATGGTCCGAAAATCGTACCAATCCTCGATTCGTACGATCGGATCGTTGCGTCTATGGCCAGCTTCAGTCTACTAATAAGTAAATTAAACAATATTTTATATATATAAAAAAGATTGTTTTGCCTCCAATAAGGAACAGTTATATCTTAGCTGGGATGAAGTACAAGTTACTGCTTTATTATCACAGGAAAATGAAATACATTTTTTTTTAATTATTTGATTAGAATTTAATGTATTGTAGACAGCCCGTAACTCAGAACCTTTCTGGAGAAAGTGTTTCCGGATAACCACGGGTCCCATAGCTGTATGATTAGGATTTCAAATGATCAAGGTGTATTGGCGATTGTGCTTACTTAAAGGGATCCTGTCATGGGAAAAAAAAATTCAAAATGCATCAGTTAATAGTGCTGTTCCAGAAGAATTCTGCACTGAAATCCATTTCTCAAAAGAGCAAACAGATTTTTTTATATTTCATTTTGAAATCTGACATGGGGCTAGACATTTTGTCAATTTCCCAGCTGCCCCAAGTCATGTGACTTGTGCTCTGATAAACTTCAATCACTCTTTACTGCTGTACTGCAAGCTGGAGTGATATCACCCTCTCCCTTTCCCCCACCCAGCAACAACAGAACAATTGGAAGGTAACCAGATAACAGCTCCCTAACACAAAATTACAGCTTCCTGGTAGATCTAAGAACAACATTCAGTAGTAAAAACCCATATCGCACTTCGTACTGTTCAGTTACATTGAGAAGGAAAACCAACAGCCTGCCAGAAAGCAGTTCCTTCCTAAAGTGCTGGCACAAGTCACATTACCAGGGGCAGCTGGGAAATTGACAAAATGGCTAGCCCCATGTCAGATTTCAAAACTGAATATAAAAAAATCTGTTTGCTATTGTGAGAAATGGATTTCAGTGCAGAAGTCTACTGGAGCAGCACTATTAACGGATGCATTTAAAAAAAAAACAAAAAAAAAAACATGTTTTCCCATGACAGTTTCCCTTTAAAGACAAAGGTATGATGGCAATACACAACCCAGTAATCATTGATTCTTGTGGGCAGTCATTGACTATTTGTAGCAGGTTTGATACAATCTTTTAATTCATACCCAATTTTGCATGAATTCACAGTGTTTGGGCACATCTACAGTATGTCTGAATTGAAAACAGTCTGAAGGACAATTCAAGCATCTCTTGCTTTGATAACTGCTGCCATAAATAGCTGCTTTATGCTTATCACATCTCTCTAAAATGGATACTGACACTGAAAAACTTCTTTTAAAAATATGAATGTACATTAAATGTTACCTACAGGTCAAGTTTTTTTGCAGAGAGGTTTATTTTTCTAACTAATTGTTAGTTGAGGTTTCTAAACCTGACTGTTTTGCAAACCTGACTGTACCATCTAAGCCTGTCAGTTATAGTTTCCAATGCTAATGGACTCCTGCTGCACAAATATGGCAGCCCCCTCATAGAGGAACATATCTGTAAATAGCTGATGTCAATATATCTTTAAAACCCCTTCTGAGTGCATCTTTCTCATACATACAAGTTTCATTTGATTTTATTAGCATATGTATGGCCAGCATAACCCTTTCCACACATTGCTGGTGTCTGTCCCTTCTTCCTTCTCTTTCTTTCTACATTTTACTTTACTAGTTTAAACCATAACTAGCCAGCCAGCAGAAGCACGTTTCATGGGTTATTTATCAAGCTAATAGGTCATGGGGGCCTGCAACGAATGCTGTAGTCTGTGCCAGTTGCTCCAGTAAAGACATTTTAAGGTATAAGACTGGATGTGATGGTTTGCATGAACCGGTATTTACACCCTGTGATTTTGGTGTGTGCTGATCGCTGAGCTACTGTATATCAACAGGCTGTATATACCAATCTGCTCATTTATACAGGCCAACAACACACAGGGTCAAACTGCCTGAATCTGTCCCTGCTGCCCCCAACCTCTATCTCCTGCTCCAGTCACCATAAGAGAAAAGGTATGAGCATGGGGTGGGGGCAGCAGGGGGGTTGTGGCAGGGGTCCTAGCAGAGGTGCGAGCCCCAGAGACAGAATCCCCAGTGGGACCCACAGTCTGACCCAGCCAGCACATGGGGCAATGTAATAAAAGGTGCAAAGGGATCAATTGGATGTTAGCTTTCAGTTTGTACACATATTATTATTATTATTATTATTATTAATAATAGTAAAAGAAGAATATAACACATAATGATAAGGTGCCAGCATATTCTGCAGCACTGTACAATAAAGTGCATGCAATGAACATATTGACTCCATGCCCAAAAGACCTTCCAATCTGACAGATGAATGGTTAATGTCAACAGCAACTTCTATTGTTTTAGCCCATATTTCTAAATAATATTAATTTAAGTCTAGGATTTTCCCAAATGGTTTTAGGATAATGACCTTTCTGACTGAGATTGGGAATTTAGGATTAGTTGGCATTTCAAAGGGGCAGATCCCATTCTTATGGGTAAACTTTCACCACTGATAAATCTCATATTTCAATATCAATAAAAAGCTCACATTTGGATACATTTGCCCCTTAGGGTAACTCAACCAATGCATAATAGAGATTACGGCAAATCAGTGCTCCCAAATATGGTGATAATGTCCAACTACTTTCAAATGATATCAGTCTGAGGATGATGGGGGTGTCATTTGCATTAAACACCAACAAGAGAAGAAAGAGAGGTGGGACATTAAAGATTGAATTTCAGTATAAAAACATACTTCATCCATAAATAGCAGATTGGTTTTAGTCAGGGAATTCCTTGTGGTACTATTTCTAGAACTTTTTTTACTACAAATTTATAGGCAACACTTTTGTTGCCCGTGAAAGCAGCACTCATTAATTTCCTTTACTGCTTTCATGGCTCACTGGGCTAACTTCATTATCATACTCTGCTTCCCCAGACCAATATTACCAGTGAGGCTATGTTGTCAAGATGCTCATACCTACACATGATCATTTAGATCGCTCTCCTAATACATGAATCATTCAAAACCACTGTGATATAAAGAATATATATCTTTTCCTTGGAAAATGATGCATTTTGGTAATTGAGCAAGGCCAGGAAAATACAGCATGAAAATAGATTACTTAACTTCATATAAAAACAACAGTAATGTATGTAACTGCATAGGGCAGCTGTAAGCATTCTTATTTACATCAATCTTATTTCTTGCCTCACCTTCCAATAATCTCTTCAACTGTGTTTTATCATTGTGCTAATGTCAACCACATTTCTAGTGGAAACATTGCAAACACACTGGATTCCTTCAGCACCATTTACAAGCTATCATTTGCTATAAAGCTGAGCTGAACATATAATTTTGGACTAAACCCAGTGGTATAATAGTATAAGAGGCACCTGCTTAGGATGCACTTCTGGGGATGGGGGGTTGGGCACGTAACTCTTCTTTCTGCCTACCCACCTGCACATCACATACTGTGATTTTCAAAATTGCATTTTATAAAAAAATATTTTTTGGTGTACAAAAAGTGCTACCCACTTACCCTCCATGCTGTATTAGAAAAACATGACATTATGGAAAGCTAAGCATATCCTACTGTTGAAGTGGTGAGGACGTCATTAAATATAGTTGAAGGGGCAAATTTATATACATAGTTTGTAAATTTCACCTGTGCTTTTATCCATATTATATATCAGATCATCTTTGCTTCTATTTTCAACTTGCAATAGACTGTACAAAACTAATCTGGGAACAGTTGCTATGGTTAACTGCCAACCAAAAAGTGCAGAAGCTGCAACTTTGATACATAATGCTTTTTCAAACTTAAGCAACTTGTACTTTAATGTAATTGTCCCTTTAAGAGTCTCCAATGCGAGAATTTAGTGGAACAAAGCAATCTGGTGTGCTGCCACTATAATCATGGTCAGCATAAGCTGGTACTAGTGTCAATGTTAATTAAATGATAGTCTCATTCTGTATATTATACTGTATTTAACTGTAAATTAATTTCAAGACGAGCGGAATTAAAACAATTAAAACATTAAAAAGACGGAATAATTAGTTTTAGATGTATTCCATGAGAGTTGACAGCTCCTGCAATTAGTGCAGCATTAAAAGCTATGCCCATTTTTTTTTTCTTTAAGTTATTGTCACAGTCGCTTGGTAGTCTGCCAAGGCAGAGCCTACAGTATTTACTAATAGGGAAATCATAGTGTTCTGTCTAATTATAGACCAATGTAAATTCATGACTTCCTGTTGGGTTGGGTTTCATTTCCCCGCTTTAATCGATATGGGTTTAAATTAAAAATTGCTGTTCCTAATTTTAGTTTTGAGGAACAACACATATTGTGATTTTCAAAATTGCATTTTATATAAAAATATTTTTGGTGTACAAAAAGTGTTTCACAGGATTTCACCTGGGGTATTTTCATACAACAGAAAGCTGTACTCTTCCTCTCTGTAAGGTTACACACATTAAAAGGGAAAAGCATCGATTTGCACCCTGAACCCTGCAAACTACATTCATTATAGGAAGTCACTATTTTTAACATAACGTATTTGTTATTACTGGCAAATTCAGGATAATCCCAACACGAGGGTTCCTATATTTTGCATAAAGCATTATCCTTTGCATTCCAAAATAAGTGCAGGGAAAGCTTATTCCTGACTAGCCCCAACTGTTCAAGCTCCTTCAGGTCTGTGTCGGGGAAGAGACTCAAAAAGGATGCAAATGGAAATAATGATGTCGCCTGAGAACTCCACTGCACTGCTCTGTATTTTAGGGTCAAATGGGGGCCTTTCTATGTAATACACTGTGTGGGGAGGGAGAGGTGAAGGGGGGCACTCTAAGGTAGTTATGGGGGTCTGTTGTGCCTAGGGGGTGCGTTCTCCTTTAAAACTTGTCTCCTCACTTCTCTTTTTAGCCACTAATGCTACCTGTGGCACACCTATGCTTACACACTTTTCTCTTAAAATGCAAGAATGCTCATTTGTGGCCATAGTGCACACTCGGGTGCAGTTTTGTATTTTTTTTTGTTACCAATAATGCATAGTATTTCCACAATCTGAGTGGTGATTATGTAATGTGATGTGATGACAGGTGGCGACTGAATGTGTTCTTTAAGGTCCGCTGTGCCTATTTATATAGGTCACAGAAGCATAATAGAATTAGCAGGGCAGGGGGCCGCCACCCCCACAATCCGATCACGTGCATGTGCAAACTTCAATTCGACGCGGGACAGGACGAGCAGGAGTTTGCGTGCCCCTTGCAAACTTAAGGGGCAGCGTGGTACCTCTTAATATGTGGAGCGCTAGGCCTGGGCCTTGCCAAAAATCTGGGCCTGAGAATTATAAACACCTTCAGTTTAGCTTATACTCTTCCTCCTTTCTTGACTCTACTCATTTTCAAACTTACCAAACCTAGTTTCCTCTATTTAAACAACTAAAAGAAATCCTTGTCAAAATGTTTATGTTTAGTGTATGTTTACAACTCAAACAACCCTAAATCCCCTTTGCTTATGCCTCCCAGCTATTTTCAGTAATCTGCTGTAAATTTCCTCGTTTGAGAATTTTACTCTCATTCATTCGTTTTTGTTTGTCTCAAAAGAAAAAATGAGAAAGTGACTCTTCTTTTTTAGAACCTGTTCATCAGACCTACTCCCACTCCATTTTCTGAAATATCATTCTAGCACTGCATTTCTATCAACAGCAATAGCCACATCCTCTTCCAGTTTTGTCTGATAACATCCTCTAATCCAGCCCCACTTGACTATCACTTCATTGGTCTCCATTGTGAGATCCCCTTCTGAACTCTTTGAATAGGTCTTATTTACTTACAGCACTTTCTGAACTATAGATGGCATCTGAATCTGCAGGCCTCCCAACATTTTGGAAATAGAAATAAGGACAAAAAAAATTGCCGCACAGAGTGCATCAAGATTTTTGTGGCCACACCCTCTAATTACCATTATCATTTTACAAAATTTTGCAGGTTATGAAAGTTTGAACATATTTCTGTGGTTTTTATTAGTTATTACAATTTTGTTAGTGAAGGGGACTTGACCTTTAAGCTGCAAGTCATAGTTTCCCCAGGAGACTTGTTTATCTTAAATTGTTACAATTGCTTCTTTGCTTATCTAAAAATGTTACAAAGGTATCTAAGTGCACCTGCCACATATACTGGGCTCTCTGTCAAAAGCCAATGACGTCTTAGAAACATTGTATTGTTTTCTGGCTGTTCCGTGTAGGATATCAAAGAGAAAGTTGGGACATTTCAGTAACAATTTTAGACTGCGTGTTGAGCTGTAGAAATCGGGACTGCCCTGCGAAAAACAGAACAGTTCGGAGGTATGAATCTGGCTCCCGCTTATCTCCCTAACCTTTAGCTTCAAGCTTCTGGTATCCCTTCTTATGGTTATTCTCCTACCTCACCAATATCAATTCCAGTATTCTGTTCTCTAATAGTTCCTCTGCTTCTCTACTGTCCCCATTGTTTCTTAAAAGGTTTGTCATAGGCCTCAGCATATTTTCTCACTTTGTGGCCTCTTCATATGCATGCTTGCTCCTACTTCATTTATATATACAAAATAGAAATACTTAACAGAACTCCCACATAGCCTTCACCTTTCTGTCTTCTACAATTACCACCAAACCAATTTTTCAAGCCCAGCGGTTACAAATAAAAATGGGCCCATCGCTCCCATAATTTTCTGTTTTATATATTTAGGAATCAGCTCTCAGCTCTGTATTATTAAATAATGGCTAGGTCTTTTTGAATTTGAAGCAGACTTGGGTTAAACAGCAGAGGCGCCTGCCAATGGGTCAATAGTTTTTGGGAAAAGGGGAGATAAATTGGAGAATATAAGTTTGCTGAGGTATGCATAGTAGCACACAATTTGATTCGCTGATCATTAGACTTGTCTCTCTTCTAGCATCAGTTGACCTGTGCCTGCCACTAAATTAACCCTTGCCTCAATCCCAAAGTTTTTGGTTCAGCTTCAAAGGGGTGGTTACCTTTTAGCATGTTATAGAATGCCCTATTCATACCATCGTTTCAATAGATGTTATTTATTATCTTTTTTTTTTTTTCATTTCTCTTTGGCTTCTTTCCAGGTTTCAACGTGAGGCCACTGACCTCAGCAGCTATTGTTCTATGAGTTGACAATTTTATTGTTATTGTTAAGTTGCAGGTTCTCTCTTATTCATATTCCCATATCTCATTCAAAACACTGACAGGTTGCTACGGTGAACAAAACCAAACTGGAGAACTGAAACACCAAACTGGAGAGCTGCTGGACTAAAAAGCTAACAAACTGAACAGCTCATAAAACATGATGACCAATTGCAAATTGTCACAGAATATTTATATCTACGTTATATTAAAGGTTCATTTAAAGGTGATCTGCCTCTTTGACACACACACACACACATTTTAGACGAGTCACAAAACTGTTATAAAACAATTAGCACAATGCTAGAAATGCAGCCACAGCTATTCAGTCAAGGGCCTAGTAAAAGAAAGAAGGGATATACTTTTGATGTGCCTTAGGATCTCTGTAACATACTTTTCTATAAGTTCTGGCAGCTATAAAATATGTTCTGTTTCACAGTAGGTGGAAATCATTATTTTCCACTCCTTTGAACTATGTTACTTTAACATTTAGAAATACTCCCCAATTGAACAGCATCTAACATGACAGACCTTTTAGCCTTCACTCAGGCTTTTTTCAACTTGATATAACAAATGGAACAGTGTTCTGCTATTTCCAGCTGTGTGTCTATGGAAAATTATCAGAATATGGAGCTTGCTAAACTACACACTATAGAGCACTATGGTTTTGATCACAGCTTCCTGAGAAATTCCGGAACGGTCCAAGATATTTTAGCGGCAGACATTTAATTCAAGCAATTGAACTACTTTCCACATCTTAATGGAAAACTTTAACTGTACATCCGCTTTCATAAGTGCGTATATGATCAGCAGGAAGACATAAATGATGCATCACATTTATTTCAAAATAAAAGTGTCATTGTTTATCATTGTATGAGCCCCTCAGTAGATCACTAACAAATGTAGCTGGAGGCTTCTTTCTCTCAACAAAAACACATAAAGGGATAATGTAATAAAAGGCACAACATTTGATACTGGCCTATTAACCCATAGTAACCAAGCAGCAGGTAGTATTTACTGGTCCAAACTTTGCATTGATTGCTACAGGAGATTATAGACTTATCGTCACTTGTTATTGTATTACCATTATTGTACATTAAAGGAGAACTAAACCCTAAATTTAAAAAAACCCACCCTACATAGACCCCCTCCCTGCTAGCCCCAGCCAAGCTGTTAGCCCTGGTAAATGCCCCTAACTCTTTACTTACCCCTTGGTGCAGATTCAGGACATCGAAGTTCACAGGCACCATCTTCTGGCTCTTCTTCCTTCACTTTGGCAATTTAAGTGACTTTCAGCAAATATGCACGAAACAGAAGATTGCTCCACCGATACGCCGATCTCTTCCCAAAGATTACCCAAGAGAAGATGATGGTACCTGTGAACTCCGATGCCCTGAAATTGCACTGATGGTAAACGATTAGGGCTTTTACCGAGGTAGCAGCTAGACTGGGGGGAGCAGGGAGGGATGTCTATGTATTGTAGGGGGGGTCGGGGGTTTTAAAGTAAGGGTTTAGCAAACATATACAGTATACCATACATCACCTAATGAAATAGCAAGCATCACTGTGTAAAATCCAGCCTATACAGGTGTTTATTCATTAAAGGGATTCTGTGATTTTTATGGTGTCATTTTTATTTCTAAATTACACTGTTTACACTGCAAATAATTCACTGTACCATGTAAAATGTAATTCCTGAATCAACAAGTACAGTAGTTGTGATATTGGTGTGTAGGCAGCCATGTCAGGTAATTTTGCCTGCTTATGTGCTTTCAAATAGAGCCAGCAGGATGGAACTGCTTTCTGGCAGGCTATTGTTTCTCCTATTCAATGTAACTGAAAGAGCTGCAGTGGGACATGGGTTTTTACTATTAAGTGTTGTTCCTAGAACTACTAGGGAGCTGTTATCTTGTGTCCGGGAGCTATTATCTGGTTACCTTCCCATTGATCTGTTGATGGGCTCCTGGGGGGATGATATCACTCCAACTTGCAGTGTAGCAGTAAAGAGTGACTGAGGTTTATCAGAGCACAATCCACATGACTGGGGGGCACTCGGGAAACTAATAATATGTCAAGCCCTGTGTCAAAAATCTGCTACAACCCCCTTGTGGGGGGGGGGAGTTTATGATTAGAGCACATCAGGCAACCATGTGGATGATTTCCATAACTGTGTTGGATAGCAGCACATCACATATAAGGAGAAATACACAGCGTCCCAATTATGTCATTTATTTTACACAGTATTTTCTGGTAGAAATGATTTTATACAGTTTCAAAAATAGGTCCTAGGTGTTTTCATAGCAGCAATGTTCTCAGGGACAAGCATCGCTTTAAAGATAGCTTGGAATGCTAAAATGCTGAAATTGTGATGCTTATGGGACATACTGTAGGAGTGTGTCGGGAGTGAGTTTCAAGAGAGAATATAGTATTGCAGGATGCATGATAGCCCATAATGGGAAGCCTCTGTCAGAGGTTCCAGAAGATCTGCTCAGTGTGGTTTCCCCTGCTCTCATTCTAGAATAAAACCACCTGCCTGCCATGCTTGAAAGGGCTGCGACACGTCTCTAAAGAGATTTTTTTTGTCCATTCATTCCATGAATACTTTCTGCAGCTGAACCAAATTCCTTGTTTTTTCAAGACACACATGCTCAAGTGGATTAAAATGTCTAGAGAATATTATAGGCGATCGATGGCATTGATTTTGCTTTCACTGTCTGTATGTAGATTTTGATGCAAGCTGGGATCATTTTCATGCTCAAAGATTTCTTTTCAAACCACCTTCTGCCTACTAACAGAGGTCACAAAAACACTGGCAAAGAAATCCTGATGCTGTTACCTGTATTTCCTGTATTTCTCTTTAAATTTAAGGAACAAATTTAAAAACAAACAAATGTTGCACCCAAGACTTTTTATTTAATTTATTGTTACTTGTTATCGATACAGTTACTGTATAAGGCTTATTTTTTCTTTTCCTATGGCATAACGTCCCAGTGATGCAGGGCAAATGGGGTTTTGAGGTATCGCTTAAAGGAGTCATTTTGTGTAAAAAATAATAAAGTATCTGTGCGTTATACTCATTTAGATATAGAAGAATTGTGCTTGAAAGTTGAAATAGTTTTGGTTTGTCAGTTATTTAGCTCTTTCTTCAGCAGCTCTCCAGTTTGTAATTGCAGCAAGTGTACTTATCCAGAACCAGTAGCTTGTATGTAGCTAGTTGAGCTTTGGCCAGTGAGCATGTGGCAATGTGTATTATTTTGCTTTGTCAATACAAATGTTTGTTCTTGAATGTGAGGCCATAAAGACCCCTGGCAATTCTACATGACCACCTTCAAAGCCAAAATCACTGTAAAAGATGACACTGAATAAAAAAGGGCAAGAGCAATCAAGCTGCATGCTGCCCTTTTGCTTTCTTTATTTGAACGACTGTATATTTAACTTGCCCTTTTAGCTGGCTGGGTATTGTTCTCTCAGCACAACAATGAATCATTAGCAGTGCATCAGCAGGTGTTAAATGTTACATTGCCTCAGTCACTTCTATCTCCAGTTTTTTAGTACTATGTCTTAAAGGGAGTAAGATTAGTGAACTATACGGTCATGCTATTTTCTGTTTTCTTTTCTGCTATTTTCTATATATAT
>CM044439.1:98442257-98466195 GCA_024363595.1 Xenopus borealis
AAAAACTTTGACCTTTGTTAAATAACCCCCATAATGTGAATATGAGTAAAACTGTGAAATGGTTATTTTTGTAAGGTTACAGTACAAACAGCTTGGAAGTAATAAGTACAGTCACAAATGACATACAAAAATTATAAATATTCATTGAAACTGACAAAAATCATAGCTTGCAGTATAAAGATAAGGTGCTTAATCTTGCATTTGCAGCATCTGAAAGATAGTGAGTAATGATTCCTTACTAAATACCAATCTGTTTTCATAATACACAGATGAGAAAGGCATTGAGCACTGGTGATTGACATCATTTGGTAACAATCGGTGAACTTGTACATATCATGCTTGATATGTGATACTGTGAAGGTTCCTCTGTATTTTCATATGCATAGTACCATGCCCGTGGAATAAATCCTCCATAAAAGCAATCAAAATGTAAATAGTGTAAGGATTCTGATTAAATTAGACATTGGCGAAGCTGTATCTACTTGAGTACATTAAATGAAATGTGAGCTCTTACAATCACAATAAAATGAAAGTAGTGTTCAGTATATAAGGCAGCCAGATAAAACGAATGGTAGAATTTCGAGAAGTCAAGAGTGCATTAAACCATTTGACTATTCATTAATCGTCTATATTCCACTGTATGAAAAGCTTTCACAAAATCCAAATAGATCACATTTACTGTAACCCCTCTATCCAAATTCCTATTGACTTGATTCAAAAAATCAATTATATTTGTCAGATGTGACCTATCCTTCAAAAGGCCATGCTGATTATTACTCATAATGCCATTCTCCAGAACATAATCTTACCTCTTAACAAACTTTCAAATAACTTACCCAGCCCAGATGTCAAACGTAAAGGGCAATAATTGCCAAGATGAGAGCATACATTGTAATAGCTTTTTAAAGGAGACGTAGTGTGTAAAAAAACTAACATGCTGTATGCTAGTATGTGCTTAAAAAAGTAGTGCTTGAGGATGATTTATTGAAAATTTCAGCAAAAATCCTACTAGTCCTGCCCATCTGATCCCCTTCCGGCTGCCTTCATTCCCAGGCTGTGCAGGGGAGCCGGCAGCACTTAGCACAAAGCACCACGGGCGAACCTGGGGCAGCTTGTTCTTGCTGCCACCCCCCTTCCCGCCATTTTGCATTGGAGGGGGGGCCTGGACGCTAGCGCAGACCACAATTATGCTCTCTGCGATAGAAGAGCCGAATTTACGGTTTGAAAACCTGGAAAGTACCAGGAGTGGCATTTTGGCACCTGAGGAGACATTCTCAACTCGCCTCATTGGTGGAGTGCCCCTGCACAGCACTGTAGGTTAGAAACCAATCAGCAGCTAGGCTGCCCTGACAGGGAATTGACATCTGTCTTTGCTTGTGTGACTGCAGGGCTGTGATTGGCTATTCTGCTCCAACTGTGTTTCTGGCAGGGACAGCTAGGACACACCCACCCCTCATTTGTATCACTGAGAACAGTAGCAGATCTATAGGAAGCTCCAATAAAGGGGCCATGTTTAAGATATTATTCATTTTTAGCCCAAAGTAAAACCGGGACTATGTATTATTAATTATTGCTTACAAGATCTGAGGGGTTGTTAGTTATGCTTTATGTCTGCTTTAAATATTGGATTTGCATCAGCTTTCCTCCAATCCATTTGGCATGCTATGGTTGATCATGGCAAATCAGATCTCAACGTTGGGAAGAACAGCTCCTCACACTTTCTGGCTAGCTGATGATCATCCACAGAAAAAAGGGACTTGGTGGAAAAATTAAATTTTTATATTTAAATATTCATAAATTTTAAATATAATCTAATACTACTAGGTAATAAAGGGAACTAATACAATAAAAGGTCTCTAAACAAGATTAGAAAAACAAGTCGCATTTTGCAACATAAAAGTCTACATTATATAGTTTATTACATTGCTATTGTTGTAGGATTCAGAAATATGCATGCTGCATATATACACTTAATGGAATGCAAGATTCCTTTATTGAAAAGATGTGCAACAGTGATCAAACACAAATTGTACAGGTGTGATTTTTTTTCCCATTTCCTGCCCCCTCCTACCATTACGATATAGTGGTGAGCAGGCATCAACGTCTTTTTAATGTGTATCACTTCAAGGGGAAATCAACAGGATATCATTATAAACTATTTTACTTTAAAACAATCGTAATGCTTCCCAACTAGTGTAGGATACTGCATTCATGAAACATCTTTACCATGGAAAATACAACAAATTTACAGAAATATTGCTCATCACTCCTTGTTTATAATGAGATCTTTACATGCATCGAAGAAACATATTGGGGTTAACGATGGGTGAATCTGACCCATTTTGATTCGTTTTTTTGCGAACTCTGAAATGAGACAGGTGTTTGCGTGAGTGCGGCAGCACTGTGCGTGGTTGTTGTGTGTGAAAATTGTGGTGACAGTAACGCAATTTGCAAAACTGTTTTGCAAATATTTTCCCCGCCACCAAAGTCATGGCGTAGTCAAAAGCAGAAATATTCTCAAGTTGTGATTATCCCTTATTTAAAAACCTCTCCTGGAACTTCATAGACTGAATAAAAAATTGTAATTCTGTTTGCACACCACTCTTATTTAGCTTTATAAATATAACCATGACTGGGGCAAATATGTTCACTGTGTAAACCACTCCGCACACACAAATTTTTATAAATAAACCCAATTGTATCATTAATTTAAATACCTGCATGGAAGTAACTTAGGTAAATAAAATTTTGCATACAATAATAAAATCGCAAATTAAAGTGGCATATCCTAGCAGTTTTTAATTAAACTATTACTGCCACACGGGGCTGATAAACTGTTGTTAAGCTATTGCTGTGTTTGGTAGGCAGTAAAGACTATTCTTTCCTGCATCCAGATTCTGGGCACTGCACCCAGCACCATAGTGCCGCCAGGCTAAGTATGCTACCTGGTCAGTATTTATAAAATAACGGCCAACACAAGCATTACAAATTTACCAGCAATATATCTCCCAGTAAATGTATAATACCCTCTTATTCAGACCCTGAGTCACCCAAATTCATGTTAAAACTTATAATTTTTTGACTCTTCCAACTCCACAGTCCACCTCTTTGTGTCTTTGGTCTTCCTCTTTATGTCATCACCCACCCAATTATGTCATCACTCCGCCCCATTATGTCAGTGTGCCATTATCCCACCCCCACTGCATAATCACTGAAAGAGAATAAAATTGTGTGTATACAGATTCCTTTTTTCGGGGTACAGAGTTCAGAATCTACAGAGCTTGTGTCGAATAATCTTTCGAGTGGTCTGCAGTAATTGGATTTCCAAGACATCACCACAGCCCACCGTTATTAATATTACGAAAGGTGTCAAGCTTAAGCCAGACCATGGACAGAAGTACCCTCTGCATGCACACATGAGCACTAAGGAAAACACTCTTGCCCCACTTCGTTCTCTTGCACTTCTGCCCATAGTCTATGTAAATTACCCCTGTAGTACCCCTAGATTTTCTCTCATTCAAATACACCTTTTATTTTTTTCCCACTTTTATTCTTCTCTCTAAATTCAGTATAATAAGGTCTTTCCATGCTTCAGTGCTGGAAGTGTAAACAATGGAAACTGTCAGTGTTTCATGTCTAGAGAGTCAATGATTTTAAAAGAGTTGCTTGAGACCATTGGCAAGATATCTTCAATTCTAACTGATGTATATTCTTGCCTGGCAATCATATCACTGTCAGGAAGCACATTTTCTATGCAAGCTGAAACTATGAAGATAAATAATAATATAACTACTGGTCTACTTTATGCATTATTGCACAAATAAAGATTTAAGACATTAAGTCTAGGGTTGCCACCTTTTCTTAAAAAAAATACCGGCCTTCCACTATATTTGGCTTTTTTTCCTATTAATAACATTGGGATCAGCCGTCAAAAATACCGGTCAGGCCGGTAAAAAACTGGCCAGGTGGCAACCCTAATTAAGTCACAACCCTGCATATTTAAGTTGCCTTTATTTTATTAGCAAATATTGCATTTGCTGTTATTTTATGGTGTTTAATGTCTCTTAATCTGAATATTTATTTATTATCTGGATGTGAGATTAAAGTTAAAAATATACTGGTTTGTTTTGTTGATGACCCTATAGGCCTTCAGACACAGTCCCATACCTCATGCCCAGGCACAACATCTATATACAGTTATGGGATCCATTATCCAGAAATCTCCAAATTAGACTCCATTTTATCCAAATTTTAAAAAATGATTTCCCTTTTCTCTGTAATAATAAAACAGTAGCTTGCATTTGATCCAAACTAAGATATAATTAATCCTTATTGGAGGTAAACCAAGCCTATTGGGTTTATTTAATGTTTAGACTTTTTGACATGAAGATCAAAATTACAGAAAGCCCTGTTGTCCAGAAAACCCCTGGTCCAGAGATTTCCAAATAAGAGGTTCCATTCAATTGGTGGATGGGCGTTTCGTCAACTTTGTTTCAATAAAAAACTGAGATAAACTCGAGATTTGGAAAATAACCACCATTACTTTGGTGCTTAATTGTTGCTTGCATATCTGGTCAAGTTCTATTATATTCTTTACTCCCCGTGCATGCTGATATAGGTAAAGTGATATTTGCAGAAGATAGTATCTCTTAAAGGCTTTCATCTCCAATATTGGTTTACCACTGAAAATATCCTGAGGACTCAAGTCATTGAGTGTATTTATTCAAATAATATCTTGCCCTGACTCTTATAGTAAAGTAACTAAAGTTTGATACAATCTGAATAATACACAGCTCTGAGGAAAACAGTAGCACTTCAATGGTCAATAAAAGAGATGTCAGTACATGAGGTATATTAGTGAATGGGACACTGTTCTTTCTACCGAGAAACCTTTTTTATGCAAAACTTTGTTGGTGCTTTATGATAAATAAACATGTTGTGTCTTTATGTGATTTATTAATATCTATATTTAAAAACATGCAAGGCAAATAATATCAAGAGCTGGCATGAGTAGAAATTGTATTTTCAGGCATTTTATGGTAGATTCCAGGCAGCATACAGTACATGAAGCCAAAGACTCACATGCCAGTTCAGTAATGCTCTATTTCAGGTGTCTCATTTATGTATCAGACCAGGAAAACACTTTTAATATGTAAAAGAAAGATGAAGGCCCTAAATCTAAACTCCTAAAGAAAGACAGACTTTCATATTGCATAAAACAGAGTTATTCAAAATAGGAATGTAAGTTACAATAACAACCATTGTTTGCCTTTCTTTACAGGCTTTCCTAAAACTCAACCCGTTTATTATAGAACAAAACAGAAAATTAAGGGGCAGATTTACTAATGGTCGAATTTCGAATTAAAAAAAAAATTCGAAATTCAACCATGGGAATAGTGGGGAAGTAAAATCCTTCGAATTCGAAGGATTTTACTGCAATTCGAACGAACGAACGAACGATCGAATATAAAAAATTTGCTCGATCGATCGAATATTCGAGTCGAATATTCAAACGATTTTAATAGATAGATTGAATTTTTTTTATTTGATCTCAGCTAATGATTCCCAATTCGGTAGCTTGATCCTGGCGAAGTAGGTGGTGGTTGAATAAAAATTTAAAAGGGAAGTTATTAGACCATCGAATATTCAAATAAAATTTTATTCGAATATTCGAATCATTCGAATTCGAATATTCAATGGTCGAATTTCCCTAATTTGCATATTCAAAGATTCGAATTCGAATTTATATTAAATTCTCTCGAACTTCGAATTATTCATGTGAATTTTGTAAATCTGCCCCTAAGTGTGAAAAAGTAATGATGCAGGAAACAAAAGAATCTGAATCAAAATAAGTTCAGGTCAGTGCTAAAAGAAGTGCCACTGGCCATGTCAGTAGGGTTGCCAACTTTGGTAAAAAATTTTACCGGCAGGCGGGGGGCGGAGTCACAAAGGGGCGGGGAGTGACATAAAAGGGGGCGGGGAGTGACATCAAATGGGGCGGAGCCACATCCAACGATCGGCTGAAGACTGCGAACTGGAACTAAGGCAGAGTAAGGGCCTTTTTAAAGTGGTATTACAAATTTACCGGCAGCTACATTGCCGGTAAATCTTAATACCGGCCCCGGCCTTTGCTGGTGTTTTACCGGCTAGGCCGGTAAAATACCGTCTGGGTGGCAACCCTACATGTCAGTTGTAGTATACACCTATAGGAAAGTGTAGTGGGAAAATCCCTGTCTTTATCATGCAGTCCAGGCAGAAATATGCATTTCCTCTATAGAGCAGGGATATCCTAGTTACACTGTTTGGAGGTGTTTTGAATGTGCATCAGCCAGGCAATTTTCTCTCTGCTGCAGAAGTCAGGGAATTCCTGACGCTGGGACAGTCAATTAAGCCAGAAAGATGCAATTTCTGAATGGCACAACTGAATAATAAATATTAAGAATCAAAATCAATCAATTTATTCCATATTTACATTTGTGTGACTTTATTTTCTAGGGTATAAATGGTCCTACATCCCTTAATGTTGGCTGGAAATAAAAAGATACTGTTGCCCACAACACTAGTACAAAATATGTAGGTCAAATCTTTTCAATTGCAGGCCTCTAGGGCCTTCTGCTTCCGTAGCATCGCAGTAATTAGTTATTTTGATTGATTAACTTGTCTTTAACTAAAGGTAAACCCATGTGCTTCTGTTTGTGCACTTACTTCAGTGAAAAGAGAAAAACATATTTTGGGTTGGCCAATGATGTACTGCTGAATACCTCATGATGATAAGCAATACTAATGTGTTAGTCAAAAGTGATGGATGATGAAAAGTTTCCCATGTCAAGCTCCCACCTATCAAGGGATCCCTGCCTTTGGTTGTATTCATTTCATGCAGACTAAGTAGCAGGACTGCATGCCCATGTAACAGGCAAAATCAGAATTTCATCAATCTGCATTTAATTTGAATTACCCAAACTGAAATACAAAGTGCAGGCCTTTGTGGTAAAACAAACCTGTATGCTGCATGTTAAAGCAATTAACAGTGTAATACAAGCAATAATGTCAGTTATTTCTTGTTTCACATATACAGGTATGGGATCTGTTATCCAGAATGCTCGGGACCTGGAGCTTTCCGGATAACAGATCCATAATTCCATAATTTAGATCTTCAGACCTTAAGTCTACTAGAAAATCATTTAAACATTAAATAAACCCAACGGGCTGATTTTACTTTGAGTAAAGATTAATTATATCTTGGTTTGGATTTGTAAAAGGTACTGTTTTATCATTACAGAGAAAAAGAAAACTATTTTTTAATATTTACTTGGATAAAATGGAGTCTATGGGAGACAACCATTCCATAATTCAGAGCTTTCTGGATAACGATTTTCCGGATAACGGGTTCCAAACCTGTATTAGTTTTATATACAGCATATAAGGAAGAAGCCCTTAATTTTTTCCCAGCATAATTCCTTCAAGGAAATCCGACTCCCAAAAAATAAATAAGGATCCGTATGCTCTGTACATCTCCAATATAAAATACACCAGTGGCGTACCTGTCTAGTAGAAATGGATTTAAAAAAACCCATTGTGCAGAGCGGATTCTGATGAATATAGCCTGCAGTGGATTTTATGCAGCTATACACTGGTTAGTACTATCAATTTAATGTATAGGTCTTTGATGTTGAAAAGATGCTAGATAATCCATTAAAAAATGTGCAGCTGTTTCATAAGGGATTTGTGGCCGGTTCTACTGCTAAATTGTATTCAATACAGCATGTATTTGAATGAAGCATGTATCTCCTAGCATGTCATCATACTGTATAGAGCCAAGAGGACTTTTACCCATTAGGACACAAGGTATATTATCAGCCATATTTCAGTTGGTGATGTAGCACCCAAAACAACTGCCACCATCTCACATTAAAGGACAATGCAACCGTAAATTAAAAAAAACCCTACCCCATCCCCCACCTTACATAGATCCCCCCTTCCTCCCCCCATGCCAGGGGCGTAACTACAGAGGAAGCAGACCCTGCGGCTGCAGGGGGGCCCAGGAGGAATAGGGGGCCCATTAGGCCCTACTTAATGAGCAATTTCAATATATAGTGGTAAAACACGACAACCTCTGGATATTTTGGGGGCCCTAAAATAAATTCGCTTTGGGGCCCAGTAAAATCTAGTTACACCACTGCCCCATGCCTAGCTGCTACACCAGGAAAAAGTCTTTTCTTCCCCCTAGGTGCAGATTCTATCCAGCAGACTTCACGGCAGCCATCTTCTTCTCTTTGGAAATCGAGAAACAGAAGTTTGCTCCAACTGCGTATGCACCAATACGCCACTCTCATTCCGAAGATTACCAAAGAGCTGAAAGATGGCTGCTGTGAACTCCGCTGGAGTACGTAAAGACTTTGGGGCACCTAGATGGGGTGGAGGAAGGGGGTCTGTGTAGGGTAGGGTTTTTTTTACTTTAGAGTTAATTTCTCGTTTAAATAGGGAGCAATGGTAAAGGTGCTTTTCAGCCTGAAAATGCTCGCAAGAGTTAAGCATTTCCAACATAGAGCTAAGATTAGCTGAGAAAACATAGAAACATATTAAAGGGCACCAATGACAGCCAAAATCAAACACATATTAACAATCTGACCAGTACAACCTAAACATGTTTAATCAAACTAGAAAAAACAGCAGCAAAAAGAGAGTCCATACTGTGACTATAACATGCAAATGAGTTCACGAGCATGCTCAGATTGTAGCACTGCCCTGAGTATTCTACCCAGAATGCCTAGCTTTAGTAAACTCTAGAAGTATCACGAGATTTCCCTATCTTATCCCCTGCTAGTGATGTCATTATGCAAATGAAGGGCACACAGCAACTTTCAGAAGGTGGCAGCACTAACACAGAAGTTTAGCAGATTTCAAAATAGCTTAGAAGGTTTATTAAGCAACCAAGAAATTTCAACTGAGCATGTGCGAGATTTCAGACCTACAGTTGGCTGTGAAGATATAGGTAGGAGGAGTCAATGAAATCCAAGATGCCTGCCATCAACTAGAACTGCAGTGGAGATAGGGGAGATTTTGCAGAGGGTATAGTGAGCTGATGATTTATATTATACAAATAATTCTAACTGTTTTAAAAATCAGATTTCTTGAACTTCCACATAAGTATTTACTTAGTAACTAATTTTAGTTATGATTGGTGTCCTTTAAAGGAAAACTATACCCCGAAAATGAATTTTTGAGCAACAGATAGTTTATATCAAATCAAGTGACATATTAAAGAATCTTACCTACCTGGTATATATATTTAAGTAAATATTGCCCTTTTACATCTCTTGCCTTGAACCACCATTTCATGATGGTCTGTGTGCTGCCTCAGAGATCACCTGACCAGAAATATTTCAACTCTAACTGTAACAGGAAGAAGTGTGGAAGCAAAAGACACAACTCTGTCTGTTAATTGGCTCTTGTGACCTAACTTTATCATTTGTTTGGTATGTTTGTGTGCACCGTTGGATCCTAGGATCCCAGGAGGCTGTCCTTATTTTTTAAAATGGCTATTTTCTATTTATGACTACCCAATGGCACATGCTACTAAAAAAGTATATTATTATGAAAATGGTTTATTTACATGAAGCAGGGTTTTACATACGAGTTGTTTTATGCAATATCTGTTTATAGAGACCTACGTTGTTCGGGGGGTATAGTTTTCCTTTAAGCTATGCTGAAAAAAAGACACACGTCTATCAATTTCAACCTTTTAAGTCTATATATAACCTGCATTCACTTTACTGTGAGAGGTTATTTTTTGTGCTCTGCTCTGAGGGTGGGTGGGAGGAACCGGCTGCACGGCCCGCACCAGGGCCCACCCCCACCTCGTTCCGTTACTTGTGACAGATGTCCCTAAAGCTGTTATACAATTTGATGCTCGATTTTGTCTCCATATTTTCAGGCTCTGATTTTTTCTACAAAAAGTATTGATAAATGGGTTCAATTTGTGAAAGGGAGTTTGGTCAACTTTAATTAAATCAGCCCCATAGTCTACAAAAAAATGTAAACATGAATTAAGCCCAATGATTTTGTATTACCTTCAATAAGGATTAATTATATCTTAGTTAGGATCAAGTAAAAGGTACTCTTTTATTATAACAAAGAAAAAGGAAATAATTTTAGTACACTGAATTTAGTTCAAGGTCAATGGGAGATGGTGTTCCCATCATTTGGATATTTCTGGATAATGGGTTTCCAGATAACTGATTCCATACCATTCTGATCCCACTATAGCCCAACTGCTGACCCCAAATTTACTGAAAAGGGACAAAAATAGAATTATACGGTATTTCAATTTCATTCCAGATCTATCTCATTTATGAAACATAGCAAATTTCAATGTGTATAATCCGAATATATATACAAACAAAAATCCCTATGTTTTACATTATAAATGGGCTTGGAATAGGTTGTGCCTACTTTTTTGTGTCTTCAATCGAAGTTACAGAACTGTAAATTTAAAATAAGCTTTGCACACCAATATTCCAGAGATCACAGGAAATATATTGTTTTTATTTCCTCTGTAGAATCAGTGTGTGTGATAAAGGGCATTTCCCAGACAACTGCTCATTCATGCACATAGCCACATACACAGGGATGGTAGTTAATGTATAATGCTTCTTCCTTGGTAGGGGAGGGACACAGGCATAGCCCTACCTACACATCATTCTTTTGATATTCTCATTCCCTAGCTATAGCAGAAGGGTATGTTGTGCTGAACTTTATGTGTTTCATCGCTCAAAATTACAGTATTTTCAATATAGTCATTAAATAGCAAAGTTATTACCTAACTACTACGAAATATGTTGGCGCTATAGAAATACATGTTAATAAATAAAACTACTACTACTGCTACTAAATTGCCTACCTCTATAGATGATACTCCCATAGCCCTTCCACCACCACTTTCTCTTAAAATACCAGCATACAAGTAAAAAAATAAGTAATACTACACTTTGCCTGCTGTACTTATATATATATATATATATATATGTATATATATACACAGGTATGGGATCTTTTATTCAGAAACCCCTTACCCAGAAAGCCCAGAATTAAGGGAAGGTGGCTTCCCATAGATTCCATTTTATCCCAATAATTACAGTTTTTAAACATGATTATTTTTCTATGTTATAATAAAACAGTACCTTGCACTTCATCCAAACTAATATATAAGTAATCCTTATATGAAGCAAAACCATGTTATTGGGCTTATTTAATGAATAAAGGATTTTCTAGTAGACAAATGTGGTTATGTAAGAAAAGGCACTAAGTTTGACCAGGGGCTGTAACCAATAGCAACCAATCAGCAGGTAGAATTTACTGTTTTTACCTGTTTAAATGCAAGCATCTTACTGGTTGCTATTGGTTACCGCTCCTGGGCAACTTTAGTGCCTCTTATTACATATGGGGATTAAAGTATAAAGATCCAGATTATGGAAAGATCCATTATTCAGAAAACTCTTGGACATACATATATACATTACATTATGTACACTGTATTTGTATGTGATCTGCTTGTTTTATGTATACATTATTTATTGCATAATGATGTGGCATGTTGGCATTTTACAATTTCTTGTTATGAACAATAATACTAAAGAACATACATTTATTATTATTTTCTGAATTTTCAAGTGATCTGCTAACTTTAACATAATACCATCATTATATTATAAATGTAAACAAACATGCAGAGTTCTACGCCTGCTGTTCTGCAATACCAACCCTATCCCAAGAAAAGTAAAACATGCTAAAATGCAAACTAAATTAAAGAGTTAAAGCCAGGACGGAGAATTGAAGTTCTTTTTTGCATTTACTTCATAGACACGGACAATGAGAGATGTCTAGAGCAAAACTAGGACAGAAAGTGCTGACTAATTCTGGTTTAATGGTGTCACCTGGTGAATAATGCAAAGAAAATCCTCCAGGTCAGGTTTTCCCACATCCCTGGGGTCCCTATCAGTGCAGAACAGAGCACTTGAGCACAGGTGGATTCATCAATGCTTGGGTTGTTATGACACATCACCTGTGCTAATGGCATTTACCGTTTCACATGTGGCGTTACTGGTTCCCACAGGAATTAGACTTGGAAACTCCACATATTAACAATGGATAATTCAATTCTAAAAATAAAATTATCTGTCTAGAAAATTAAAGGAATATTTTAGGAGTTAATATACAATACTGAAATAGAAGGCTAGACAGGATACTCTTGAAATATTGGCATCCCATAAACAAATAAAAAATCAGTTTGTCTTTTATTGTTCTCATTTTATAGATAAGAAACAAAAAGGCAGATTCAATGAACGTTACCTCTTTCGCCAGAGTTGACTTCACCACCTCAGACCAGGGAAAGTTCTAAAAAGAAGCTATAGCTTCCTTAATCTTATGTCACTTACATCATAATCTGTCTGCTGAAAATGCATTAAAGTTCAAAGCTGGTGACTTTTCCTTTTTTTAGCAGGATTAGCTGCAAAAGTCCTAACTTTTTTTGGGTAACCAGTTTTCTCCACACATTTTATTACATACGGAACAGTGAGCTCATGTGTAAGGCATTATGTTAACTCTCTTGTCTTTCTTAAGGTTCCCTGCACATGTGTAATAAAAACCGATAACTTAAACCATTTGCACCAATATTTATAATAAAGATGTCCATACAACTATAAATTTCCAGCTCTATGTAAATTGGCCTAAGCGCAAGATCCCTAGCAAATTTTCACAAATGAACGCTAGCGTATCTTCGCTATGAAATGCTTGCAGTGCCAAAGTTATGCTAGCGAAAAGTTGAAGCTCAAAGAATCTTTGAATTTTAGTGAATTAGCATATTTGTAGCACATTTGCTTCTAGCAAAGTGATCCGAGGGGTACGAAGCTGACGCTGGCAAAAAATGATTGTTAGTAAATCTGCCCCAAATGTTCCCCTACAAAGAGTATAGGATATCTGTCTATGAAAACAGATCTGACTGCTCAAAATGCCAGGACATCTATAGATGCAGTTTCACCAGCTGTGGTCCAAGATTTTGTAGAGCATATCCCTTAATATTTTTAATAGGTAAAACTTAGTCATAACAGTCAAATTCAAAATAGCTTCAGGGACCCAACCTGCTGCTTTGCACCACTGTAGTGAGGCCATTCTCATAGTTAAAGTTTTAGCATCAAACAGGCATAAAGTGATAAACCAATTCTCCACCTAATTATGCACTTAGCCCCAATAGATAAAGACCATGAATTTATCTGAAGCTTCTGTTAAGACTAAGAATTCTATTTATCATGCTACCTAAAAAAAATTGGTGACCAAATATACCACAAATCACAGTGCAACAAAAGGTTTACTCAACAAACTATGCAATGATTTTCAGTGATCGTGTAACTCTGTATAAACATTTAGTGCAAATGAATTTAGTCACTTGAAACTATGACACTTATACATTGTGGTTTCTTTCACATTTTTTACGGAGCAACTTTCACTGGAATTTACTAGGGATGCACCAAACCCACTATTTTAGAATTCAGCCAAATCCTGAATGCTACATGAAAGATTTAGCCGAATACCGAAGTCTGTCGTTGTGTAAAATAATAGCATTAAATCTGATGATCAGGCAGTGTAAAAGAAAACATAATAAATTAATTATTTATTTTACACCATTTTTACGTGTATATATGCATTACTAATTTTACACAGTATGATAAATAAGCCCCTACATGTGTGGATGCAGAAGGGGGGGGGGTCATACAACAGAACACACTGTATAAATAGTATACTATATAGATACTATAGAATACATGAATAGCACACTTGAATACATTTAACAAGATCTAAATAAAAATAAAAATAACTTCAAGAAAAGAAACGTATTATTTTGATGTTACAAGTCCCTAAATAATGGGGACCAGTCAAAAGTAAATTTAGAAGCAATGATAAACTGAAAGAGTAACATATATCTTTAAATAGATGTCCAGATGTGGTAGGAATAAATAACAGAGCAACAGAGTTTCTGTGTAATAAAACAAATGTTTATGGACTGTATCATACTAAGTGAAGGATCACATAAAAGTAAAATTTGGATTTATGTGTTGGGGATTCCTAATGTAGGCTATAATGAGATGCACAAGCTAAAGGATACCCCCATTCCCCTTGGGGACTATTAATTGACAGTAATAATGGTGCCTTGCCTTGTTCCTGTCTTGAAGAAAAACTGCTTTGAGGGAAAATCATTTTCTTGGATTTATCTAGCAATACCAATTGAATGGAACAATTTTCATTCATGGGAATGCTCTTGTTTTGTGGGAAATAACCCTCAGCAAGTAGGCTGGCTCTAATTTCAAACTTTGCTAAATATGCCCCATTGAATTGTAGTAAATATGCTCCATTCTCAAAATGCAAATAACAGGGAAGCAAATCAGTCGAAAAACAGGGGTCAAGGAATGGGTTGCACTCTAATAATGTGTAGGAAGGATGACAAGTGGGAGTGTAAAAATAGTTGATCTATAATTTGGATCATCATAACGGAAGTCTATTAATGAAAATTAAATAAAGCCATTAGGCATAGTTTGCCAACAATATGGATTCATGCAGCTTTATTAGCATCAAGTACAACTGCTTTATTATTTCAGAGAAAAAGGAAATACAAATTAGAATGATTTGCTTAAAATGAACTCTATGGTAGATGGCCTTCCTATAATTCAGGATAATAGGATTCTGGATAAGGCATCCCATGCCTGCACTGGTAGGTTACTGGATGAACTTAGCCTTTGTGCATGCCACTGCTAGGGAATTTAAATTGTAAACCCCATTGCAGTAGGTGTGATGTTTGATACTGAATCTGACAACACATCACTTATTATACACAAAATGGTACAGCATTATATAAGTTTAATTGTGGTATTATAATAAAACGTTAAAGAATTTATGCATGTTTTTCAAATGTAAAATTTTTTTCACTTAGATATGTAAACTAACTGCCTTTTTTTATTATCTTTTCAGCGGTCTACGCTACACATTACTGGTAGGGAATCTACTGCATGGAATATTTGGGACCTAGGATTCTCCAGATAAGGGATATTTCCTTAAAGAACCAGTAACATAATTTTTTAAATAAAAATTGTTACTATACAACGAAAAAAACACAACGACAAGTTAAACTTTGAAATCGCTAAATCTCTATTAAGAAATAATCAGCACTTGATTTCTGGCTTCCTTATAGGAGATACCCAGGGAGGAGAAATCGAGCGCTGCACAATGGATCGTTGCAGTTGCCTTTTCTGAAGAGGAGGAAGCAGAGTTTCGGTAAGTTATTTCTTAATAAAGACTTCAACGTTTCATTTGTCTTTGTGGTTTTTCTTTTTCGTTGTATACAAACGAATTTTAAAAAAATATATGATCTTACTGGTCCTTTAATAGGGAACACAATGTCTAACTACTACAACTCATTTAAATGTTAAGGGAAATGGCACATGCTACATGAATTTAGGTCAACTCTTTGGCCCCAATGGGAATGATCCGAAAGCACAAGCAGCAGAGCTTGTCAAGTGATTACTAGCTGTTTTTTGTTTTTTTTTAGAAGAATCCTTGGCAGAGGCAGGTGTTCTGTGCTTCCTCTAGGGATGCAGTAAATCCACTATTTTGGATTCAGCAGAACTCCTGAATCCTTTGAGGAAGATTTGGCTGAATATGCAAAGAAGGAACAACAAGCAAAAAAAGAGAATCACACGCAGCATGTGGCTAAAACTTTTCCTACTTCCTTGTTTTTGGACAAAAAGTCACGTGATTTTAAAAATTCAGCCTTTTTAAGCAGGATTCAGATTTGGACGAATCCTGAACTAAATACCAAACCAAATCCTGTATTCTGTGCATCCCTACTGCCCATATAAGACCAATGGAGAGTGATTTGAGGAGTTTTGTTTGGGCTACTGAAAAACAGCAGGTGGAGATTTCATAGCCCTTAAAGAACCTTATAAAATAGTTTTGCAATCAAAATTGATTTGAACTAGGTAGTTAACATCATTTACAAGGTGCTATTTTTACTAAATTGAATCAGGCAAGAATGAAGAATTGACTATTTCAGCTGTAAGGTATTGCATTGCTGATGTTCTGAGCATTCTGCATAACAGATATATAAATTCTAGATCTGTTTAACAATAGCTGTATATTTTGTTTCTCCTTATAAGTAGGTTATCTTCCAAAAAAGGTCCTTTATAGAAGCCTTCATCTTCACTGGGAATGCTCACTGACAGCCAATGATTTACACTAAATGACTGTGCAGTGCAGCAAAAATGTTAAGATAATTTTATTTTTAATTTGCTATGAAATGCAAAAAGCATTTTAGATAATGGATAAACAGTGCAGTGATAACACAATGAATATGTTTTCAGAAAACACTATGAAAGTGTGCTTCAAGCATGGACATATCACAAAACCTTAGATGTTTTTTTTAGCCCACCCTTAGCTGTGGGAAGAAATGTACAGCTGTAGTCTCTGAAAGGGGCTTATAGTCTAGGCCACTCTCCATGGTGCTGAACAAGACAAACGGCATTTGTATTTTTATAGTATGATGGTAAAAACAGTGGAGAACTGTTATTCATTCTAAAGCCAATAATGCATTAACTGCCCCACCCCTAAAATCTTAAAATGTTATTGCCACAGAGAAACACAATGAATATGAAAGCAATCAGCTGTTTTCCTCCTTGAAGTGCATTCAATTAACTTACCGATGGAGAGGCCTACAGTTTACTTTAAAGCTAAGCACAGTGGCTTTTCTAAGAGTGGATGGCTAACAGTTTTCAGGATATAAAGAGGCATACATATGTAGGGGGACATTTAAAATACAAGCTTTCTCCCTACACCTGTAGCAAGATTTATTAGAAGGATTCATATTTAAGGCCATAATAATTGTAATCAATGGATACATAAACAACTGTGATCTATGGAGGTTGATGGGAAACAGTTTACTAGTTTCCTCAACCCTTGATCAAAACTTGTGTTTCTCCCCTTCCATTCTTTTAGCTGTGCATCTTTATAGTCAAACTGAGTGTCCAGTTACTCCATATAATTGTGTCCAGTTACTCCATATAATGAATCAATGAGTAGTGGGATTAGCATTCTCATTATAGTACTATCACATCAGTATAGACGTCTCCTTCTGGCCATTTTTGTGGCAGAATCTTGCAAACCATCCATGCTAGCTCCATGGGGCTAAAACCCCATGCTCCTTAAGCTTTGAAAGCAATGCATTCCCTCTGTTGTATGGAGAATACAACACCATCCCCCCAAAAAAGGTAAAACAGGGGCAAATGATAATATCTATTTAATGTGGGCTTCAATTTTATATGTCCTCTGTAGGTGTTTTTACACTATAAACCCTATCAGTGTGGTACATAATAGCATACAATAAAAAAGGATCAATGTCTAAAGGCATGCTATTATTTTTTGTGGTTGTGCATTTAACCTCAACTTTGCTGAAGGGCTTCCACTATGCTGGCCATGAAAGAAGAGAAAGGTTAACACTACAGTTTGGTACTATTTATTTAGGTGACATTATCCCAAGAATAACCTCTGCAGATATATGTGGGCTAAAGGAAGTTATCTGGGTCAAGGAGGGCAAGGCAGGGTGTGGGTAACATAGTGGCGCATATCATCCTTGCGGCCTATGATTCATGCCAGTTTTTCACACCCTGGCCCTCTTCATATTTCTTCACTGCCTAAGCATCTTTTTTTTTTTTACTGAAATAGGTGTGTTTTTATGTTGCCTCAAAATTGTGCCTAAGTCTTACAACATGCCAGTCTGTGTGCTAAAGGTTGATTAAAGCCATCAATAATTTGCTAAAATGGCTACACCTTGTGTTCCAAATCCTGTCAGTGAGATGAAAAAAAACTGCATCCATGATCTGTTTGATATTTAAACCCAGACGCCGACCTTAAAAAATTCAACCACACCCCATGCTCTCTTGACCATCAAGTCATCACTTCCCTGGAAGAATTCAGCTGCCTACTTTCCTTAAATTGCAGGAATTGTATACAGCCCTCGTTAGAGACCATCACAAAAATATAAAATGGAGGCAGTGTGAAAGGTTCATTTGATTCCCCGTCATGTTGGAAATCTGCAACAGTTTTTTTTTGTCCACGCTATAAAGGCATTGTGGACCTATGCAGAGCAATGAACAGTGTGTTAATGGACTGATAATCATATTTAGCTTGATCCAATAAGCACATGAACTAGCAGCACGGCCCTTGTGTACAATAAGCCCAATACCAGCAGCAGTACTGACCCTCCTAACGCCTGTTTGCACTATGGTACTACTATAAGAGGCCCGCTGGTCTGTAAGCTGCATACAGGCACCAGTAGCAATGTACCGCAGGCCACAATGGCATATATGTTACATTCAATGAGTCATCCCCTCTTGGGTGATTGAGAGCATTTAAATATTACCTTTAATTTTACATATGGATCTATTTTCAAGCCATTTGAAGTGTAGTATGAAATGACAGAATAAAATGGAAGTGTGTGCATTAAATGATGTGAATAGCAGTTTATCCTGCACCTTAAACACCTTATTTGCCAGGGCTGGCACTCAATGTGTTAAGAAGTGTAGCCCAGCCAATTCATGCATCTCCTACTGAATGTAATGCCACTCTCCTGCCATACAGCATCCTCATATTAGTAACAGTGTACAAATGTATATTGAGCTTTCTATATATATATGTGTGTCCTTACTTTAGCGTGGCCTCTTCCTTCTCCTCCTCCTGCTTCTGTCGGTCCATCACTGCCATGATAATCGTCCTCTCTTCCTCTGTCAGGTGGCTGAGATCGGGCAGATCGTGCATGGGGGGAGGCACAGTGGGTGGCCGAGGGCCCCTGGGCCCCATTGATGAAGACATTAGACTATAGTGATGAGGGCAATGGGGAGCGTCCACCGTCAGCCTCCGTAGATGAAAGAAATGGAGCCCGTCTCCCCCGCCCTACCTTCGCCTTGTATTTCTAGGCAGGAAAATCAGTTCTTCCCAGCAGATTCCCCACTGAAAAGAATCGGAGTTGGTATATGGGGGGCATTCCCCCCAAGTTTTAGTCAGCCCGAGCCATCCGCCCCATAATGTGCAATAATGACTGATGCCCCTGCAGCTGTGACGGGATGTGGCGCTGCTCTTCACTCCTTGCTTTCCGTGCCGTGCTCCTTGTAGCAGGCAGAAGCAGCAGCAGCAGCAGCAGCGATAGTAGTTCTCCCGGTGCTGCTGCAGATGACACAGAGGCTGCTGTGGGAGTGGAGGAGGGAGGGGGTGCTGCTGGGGAGATGAACACACGCTTTTAACACTGAGATGTGGGGGGAGGGGGCGGCTGCATCCCTCCCTTACTGAGCAGCAGCATCTCTCTTTGCCCTGAGCATGAGGTGGCTGCCTCCCGCCCACTGTCTAATGTATGGATGCCAGGGGATTTTGGGACAGCGCCCTGGGCCGCACGTTCCTTGCACTCAAGAAAGGAGAGACAAGAGGGGGCTCATTGACTTAGCAGAAGGCACTGCGCAAAGTGCAAGTAAAAGGCAGCAATCGGCCATTTTTTTGCACTTTACAATGCAAACTGACTTTCTGCATTGCCCCAGGTCTTTGCACTGCGTTTTGCCCAAAGATTGCGCTGACTGCGTTCATGAGGACTGGCCTATTGCCTCAGGTCTCTGCACTGTGTTTTGCCCAAAGACTGCACTGACTGCGTTCATTATGCCAATGGCATAACTAGATATCACTGGGCCCCAAAGCAAATTATTTTTCAGGCCCCCAAAATGTCTAGAAGTTTACCAGTTTTAGCAATATGTATTGAAATCAGTATATCAATATGTGTCTCACACAGGCTCGGACTGGCAATCTGTTAGGTCAGGCAAATGCCAGATGGGCCGCTTGCGTTAAAATGTAAATGGGCTGCTCATCTAAAAATGCTAATGAGGGTTGTCTTCAATATGTAAATGAGCCACTCATTTTAGAAATGAGCTGTCCATAATAATTAGCCACAGCTAAGCCAATGCATTTGTTAGTGCACATGCACATGGGCAGAACCAGGAATTGTGACCAACTTCAGTTAGTAATATTAGAGTTGCTTGCTATATACCCAATCCCTTATGCTTATGATAGGTATGTTGGCAACAGGAGGATTCATGCTCAGATCAATCACTTCAATCTGTATATAGAAAACTGTGATGTAATGTAGCATTAATTGCATGAGACAGTCTAGTCTCTTCAAGTATACCACACTTCGGCCCTTTGATACACATGGTAATTAAAGTCCTCTTATCTGCCAGGGTGCATGGCCTAGCTGGGGCATACAAAGGAAAATTTAGAATATAATGTAAGTATAGGTCCACTAAACCAAATGTCCGAATACTTGTGATAGAAACTAGGGTGAGATATTTGTTGCAAGGGCCAGTTCTAGCAAATAGGGTGTATAATATTGTGGGGATTATATGGTAACTGCTTCCTCTGTAGTTACATCCCTGACACCTCCTCTGCGCTTAGATTTTTCAGTCCTATGCCAAGTGCAGCATTCCATGGAAAAGCAATTGAGAAACCTGATTGGTTAAGTGCAGCGTATAAAGGTGACCATACCCAAACGAGCGTATCTTAACCAGATATGCCCACAATCTGATTACTATGCTGCACATGTGCACCGATGGGTTGCAGGACTGCATCAACTAGCTGATGCGGTCCTGGATCGAAGAAAAAATCAAACTGCATGATTTTTGGCCTGATATAGCTCGGGGGGACTCATCGGTAGCCCCCACACGCAGGCAGATAAGCTGCCGAAATCGGCAGCTTTAATATGCCCGTGTATGGCCACCTTATGGCACAATTTTGGAAACACTACACCATATTTTATACCCTCAATGCAGTTTCTCCCTCGCACCACCCACCCAACACACACACACAATTCCAGTAAAATTGCTGTCAGTGGGGTAAGTTGCACCTGATGGTTGCAATCATTTCCATTACTTATTGTCAAAGTGATGTGTGTCCAGGTCTGGGAGTCAAAAAAGATCCTGGCATTCTAAGTACAAGACCAAAACAGCTCCCACCAGCCTTTTAAATAGAAAGTGTCTATGGAGTTTTACAGCAACCCTCTGGCATTGGCCAGAACCCACAGATTGCCAGTCTGGGCCTGCATGTGGCCCATTCTTTAGGTGCTTGTCTGCGACAGTAATGCTGATGCATAAATAGGCTGTGTTTAATGTGGAGCAGGAAGCTCCTTTTGATACAAGTACCCTTACAGACTGGAATTGTGCAACAACGGTGTGGATATTTGTGTGACCACAACTGCACTTGTGGTTTGAAATGATCCCCCCAGGTATGCAAGGCTCCTATATGAAGCTGCTGCGGCTGACATAAGGGGTTTTTAATAACTGCAAGTGCAACTGCAGTTGCACTAAATTGGCTGCAGATGTTTTGGCTGCAGAAAAATTGCATTCATTAAAGGTGGCTGTTAATTTCTGAAAATCATGCACAAGTGTGTTTCGAAACTTGTACCTAAAGACAGATGTAGATCTAGTTTGGAGTGCAAGAACAAGTGCATTCGTTTTAACGCATCAGCCTCTACTGGTGGCATCTCCTCCTTATGCTATAAATATGATGAAAGTAAGTGGAAAATATGTTAATTGTATCTGAAAGTACACTTTGCACCTGTCACTTGTACATGAATAAATCCTAATAGAGATTATTTTTCACATGAATGCCTGCTGGAGTAGAGCTTACAATCTAATGTCCATATCACATTTACACACAAGTACATTTCTTCAGAAGTCATTGACCCTGAAATTATGTTTATGGGGTGTTGGAGGAAGCCACAGAACCTGGAGGAAATATTTCATAATTCTTCAGGGGTGTGGCAGCTCCATCACATTTAAATGATAATATGGAAACACCATATAGATAAGGCTCTTTATGCACAAAAGTCTATTCCAACATAAAAAAGTATAAATTACAGACATGTTAAGCAACAAGAGCTTTGCTGCTGTGATTTAAAGTTCTTACCAAACAATAAGGTGCAACATCATATTTAACTACTTAAAGAAAATAGTATGGCAGTACCCATGCATTTGTACAAAAAAAATATGCAGAAGGAATATTCCCTTCACCCAGTAAGCTAAACCTTTGTTCTTTCTAGAGAATAAGAAGTATGCTGGCCAAGGCAGGGTCCTGGATGGATGTTTAGCAATGGGAAATTACTATTTGTTGTATTTTTGTTGTATTTTATTTTGTTTTGTGTTTTCTCACCTTTTCTTCAAAAATTCTCCACATTATCTCTGCTGGAAGAGTAGTAACTTGTTTAGGTTTTTTTTTAGTGTATAGAACCAGAAAAAGCAGAATAAAAGCATCACAGGTTTGCATCTCTGCCAACTTGCATACCTATTGCTGTTCTTTTTATTATTTATTTTTCCAATAAATTGCATTTCCATCAAGCTTCATTTTCATTGGCTAAGATAGCAGCCTTCAAGAAGAGTACAGGTATATTATAACTAACTTATAATAGTGCATTTAAAGGGGATGTAAAGGCAAAAAATTTAATTCCAGTTTTATTTTCTTTAATGAAAAATACATTTATCCCCAATATACTTTAATTAAAAAAATGGCTACTGTTTTTATAATAAACCTGGCAGTATGCAGTGAAATTCTCCTTTGTTTTACATGCTCTGACAGCTGTGGATAGGAAACTTCAGACGGTCCCTCACCAGCGTCAGACTGGGGGGGGGGCTCAGGGCCTATCAGGGCTACTGCCTCAGGACCCCTCCAGTCCCCCTGCCACAATGGTGGTGGTGCTGCATCAGTGCTCATGCGTGCAGCAAAGTGTTTGTGCGCACTCTGCAGGTTTTATTTTTGCCACAACCTCCAATAAAGGGGGTTGCGGCCTCAAGAAGAATATGTGGGTACGGATCTGGGCCAGCGGGGCCCTCCAGGTTTTTTCCAGGTGCCCTGCCGGCTCAGTCTGACCCTGTCCCTAACTGCTCTGCAGGGAAACAATCGTACTTTCAAACGGCAGGGGGGAGCCCCCCCCCACCTTAGTTCCCAGAACTCCAGCAGCTCTGTTTGTTTTCCTTTAGAGCAGCCCGCAACTGTGTAGAGATTTGTTTCCACAGGCCCAGTGCAGTCTGTATATTCTGATTAGTAATCAGTTTGCTGTATTGGCTTCTATGGCAGATAGTGTTGCCACCTTTTCTTGAAAAAAATACCGGCCTTCCTATACATTTAGCTTTTTTCTCTATTAATAACATTGGGATGAACCATGAAAAATACCGGCCAGGCCGGTAAAATACCGGCCAGGTGGCAACCCTAATGGCAGATGTTATTTGACTTGTGCTGTTTTGATCAGTTATGACGATCCCTAAGCTTAATCTCCCAATTGAAGTAGAAGACAGGAATCACTGGCACTCAAAGGCAGGTGCAAGCAGGGCAAAGCCCTTGCATGTTTATTTAGCAGAAACGCGCAAGGGTAGGGTTGCCACCCGGCCGGTGTTTTACCGACCTAGCCGGTAAAACAACAGCCAAGGCCGGGGCCGGTATTACAAATTTACCGCAATGTAGCTGCCGGTAAATTTGTAATACCCCTTAAAAAAGGCCCTTGCCTTGCCTTAAACCACTGAAAACTTACCTTTCTCGCGTCTTCAGCCCATCGCTCGCCATGGCTCTGCCCCTTTTTGGACCCGCCGGCCGGTAAAAAAATTTGGAAAAAGGTGGCAACCTTACGCAAGGGCTTTGCCCTACTTGCACCTGCCTTTGAGTGCCAGTGATTTCTTTCTTCTACGTCTATTGGGAGGGTGCCGATTCCTCCATCACTGAGCACCAGGCATTCTACAAGTAGGCCAGGGTGTGTGAGTGAACTCTCCATTTTGCCTCCCAATTGAAGCCTAGACCACTCTGAGCATGCGCGCATGTG
>CM044439.1:98466804-98482596 GCA_024363595.1 Xenopus borealis
CCATGTGATTTCTGATGGTGGCCCTGCCTCAATTTGAAGAACACACCAAACGGAACCAGCATCCATCCACTAAAAAGGTACAGGGCCACCATCAGGGGGGACAAGTGTCCCGGGCTGAACAGGTACCCGGCAGTGCTGCACTTTTTGAAGGGACGGGGCCCCCTTGACCACTCCGAAGCCTTGCCTCACGAAGTCCCAAAGAGGCAGAATGAGGAAGTGCCGAACATACAAAGTCCTGCAGCGACGGAAAGACCCGAAGTCACGAAAGCGGCCTGAAGCGGCAAAAAGAAGCAAAGCCATGAAAAGAGCCAACACTGAAGTCCTGAAGCAGCGATAAGACCCAAAGTCGCGAAAACAGCTATAACTGAAGTCCTGAAGGAGTTCAATTCTACTGACACCAATGTGGGTTTTTTTTTGTTTTTTTCTTTTAATCCCCTGGCCACCAATGTTTTATTTTAATACTCTATAGGCCCCTACCACCTATTTTTAAAAAAATATATTTTTTTTTAACTTGTAAGGGAGGCCCTGGCGCCAATGTCTTTTTTAAAAATATTTTTGGAGCCCCAGTTTTGTTTAACTTCTAAGGGGGGTCATGGCGCCAATGTTTTTTTAAAAGATAGTTTTGGGGCCCCAAATTTCTTTTAACTTGTAAGGGGGGGCCCTGCGGCCAATGTTTTTTAAAAAAATATTTTTGGGGCCCCAATTTTTTTTAACTTGTAAGGGGGGCCCTGGTGCCAATTTTTTTTTTTTTTTTTTAAATATAGTTTTGGGGCCCCAAATTTCTTTTAACTTGGCCCTGGCGCCAATGTTTTTTTTTAAGTTATAAGGGGGCCCTGACCATCAATATGTTATTTATTTTTTTAGCGCTGATGTGTGTGTGGTCTTTTAACTGATGTTGAGTGGGATCAGGGGTGGGGCTTGTGTCAGGGGCGGGGGCCCAGGGGGCCCCGAAAAATTTGTTGTACGGGGCCCTATGATTTCTAATGGCAGCCCTGAAAAGGTAGAAATTTATTGTACATATTTAAAATCCAAATATAGCGTGCCCAGATATATTAGGGACTGTCTGCTTCCCTGAGGGGGTAGGGTTGGAGTGGGAAGAAACAGTCTACAAAAGGGCATTATTAATCTTTGCACCCACCTTGTGCATGTGCCTCTTCAGCCTACCCGCAGTTCCGGTCCTAGGTGTCTGAGGGACAGTAGAGTGGGCTCTGACATCAACATTCTCAGCTGCCAAAATCTAATTTTATTTAATATTAATAAAATAGCAGAGAATTAGAGCTTCAGGGTAAGCTCTTTGGAACTACAGTGAAATCTCAATTTTACATCCCCTTATTTTTACGTTTTTTTATGGTCCCACCATTATAGAATACATAATGCATATTCATGAAGAACATAATGGGGGTTCTACTGTGTTTATAAGATACCTTTAAAATTACACTTGTTTAGATTTTTGACTTTCCTTGTCCTGTATATAGGGAATAAGCAATATGAGGCAAGTGTACTGAAGCAATGCTAAGCCTAGTTTGTATAATGGGAAGGTAACCAGATAGCTCCCTGGTACAGCACTCAATAATAAAAACCCGATGCAACCCCATTCAGTTACACTGAGTATGAGAAACAGCCTGTCAGAAAGTAGTTCCATAGTGCAGCACTAGCTCTTTCTGAAAACACATAAGCAGGAAAAATTACTTGAGATGGCTGCCTACATACCAATATTAAAAGTAAAAAAAAAATACACTTTTTGAATTAGGATCTTCATATTTTTACAGTATCTGCATTTACTGGTGTTTAAAGGGGAAGTAAAATAGACTAGAAATGCTATATTTTGTATAATAAACATGAACATACTGCACCACTAGCCTAATAAAACAATTGATTTATGCTTTCAAAGTTGGCCACAGGGGGTCAACCATCTTGTACCTTTGTTAAACATCTTTGAAAGACCAAGACAATGCTCATTCTCAGTGTGGTCTGGGCTGCTTAGGTATCATCATAAATTATCAAAACAGCATAAGTCAAATAATATCTGCCAGAAGGCGATACAGGGTCTTCTGCCAGGACCTTTGACTTTAGAAAGCACACTTTTTAAAACCATTACAGCTCTAAAAACATACAAAATCCTGGAAATCACTACATAAATCCAATTCGAATGCAATATTTTTCATTCAACGCACAGCTAAAGCTAGGAATGTCGCACATCTGTTACTGCTGAGATTTTTTTATAGCCATCTTATTCAACCCCAGCTCTTACAAGAGCATTAAATGCCAATCTAGTAAGGAACCAAGTACAGTCTATTATATTTATTGTATCTGATAGACTTCCCATGGCTGCTGTTGTGGATGCAGTCAGCAGAATTGTGGGCATAGTTTGGACTCTCCCTATGTTTAATGTGCTGTTTATCATTTCTAACTCAGCTGAACACTCATGAGAGCAATTTTGTGCCATTTTCACAGCAAAATAGAAAACAAAAGAAACAGGAAATATTGCACATCTTGTTGTTAAATTTAATTTAGGTTTGTGGACTCCTTTGAAACGTACCAATTTCGCATATATCTCAAAGTTAAATGCAGTCACTGATTGGGAATACAAGTTTCCTTCTTGGGTTAACTCATTCAGCCTTCATAATGTTGGTCAGATTATAAACATAGTTTCCAATATGACTTACTATCACTCCTAGGTCTGAAATCATTCTCTCAACTTCACAACTCTCATGCCATTACTAAAACTGAGATATTTTGCTATAATCATCCCTCTCATTGTTATGACTCTCAGTCTCCCCACCAAGTAAGTTAGACAGCTCATTGTATGAACGGTGTTGCTGTAAGCCAGGGGTGTCCAACCCGCGGCCAGAGGGCTGCATGTGGCCCAAGATGGATATGAATGTGGCCCAGCTTGAAACCCTTGGTTCCCAAGGAAACGTCATGTTGAAAAGGATTTAGAAGTAGGCAGGAGGGGGGACTCTGCCCATTGCCCAGTTAGTAGTAATAATAATAATATAACACATCTATTTAATATCCAGGTGTCCTAAATGCCAGTGTATTGCTCTATCTGGTTATCCAACTGGTATTGTATTTCTTTTCTGTGCATTTTCATTACTTTTACAAATCGAAAGTGTTTGTGTATTTCATGTGTGGCCCCAGACAATTTTTCATTTTCCACTGTGACCCAGGGAAGCCAAAAGGTTGGAGACCTCTGCTGTAAGCCTTTTAGGCTGAGGAATACAATCTCATTAATTGATTCCCAATCTATTGATGCAGATCCAACGATTTCCAATTATTATATGTTGGCATGGAAGGCTGATCTGGGCTCCTCCATTTCACCTAAAACCTGGACAAATATTTCGTTATCTATCAGTAAACTTTCCCCTAATGTTGGAGTAAAAGAAACTGAATGACGATGATGTTCTATTGGTATCTTACTCCCATTCGTAAGCATGCCATCAATCTGATTTTTCCATCACCATGTTTTAGGTGCTGCTCAGCTAGGGAAGACTACCCTTCTCATTTGGTGGCATTGTCCCATCAGCCCTTTGGACAGAATTTTTTCAAATGGTTTCTCAGATTTTAGTGTTTAGTAACCATTGAACCTACCATTGAATTATTATCCCAGCCTTATTCTAAACTTACATTACAGCCACGTAAACGTGTTTCTCAAATCTTGGCAGCTATCTGTTGGTCATACTGGCTAGCCCCCTCCTTTTCTATTACTCTGGTTACAGATATGCTTACATTTATTCTATCTATGCATTACTTTTCAGCCCTTCTGGATGATAAACTGAACGATCATATTGCAATCTGGCCACCGTGGTATTATTTACTTTTAAATAGGTAATAATACCTGAAATGCACATAATAAGACAGTAATCTTTATACCATTAAATAACTCATTTATTTCCTTAATTGTTAATTTACTTAATTGTTTTTTTTCCCCTTAAGTTTTAAAAAGTTTACACTCTTCTAAAGTGTAAAACTCTAAAACGTATGGTAATTTATGAAGCTTTCCCTAGCCAGATCTATCTTTTTTTTTTTTTGCTCAAAGAAGTTTTTATTGCAAAAGTATATTACAGGGTGTGACCAAGATTACAATTTGACCGTGCATCATACGTTATAATATTTGCCAGTAACTAAATAGCATTTACATCAGGTTTACACTAGACTGGGATCAGACCAGCAAAATTAACCATGTATGGGCTATATATTGTAAAGAGAGTGCTTCAGTTGTTGTTCTCAGGGGGAGAACCCGTACAGTCCAAGCTGCCTGTCCATAGGTGCCAGATTTGTATGTATTTGAGCATCTGGCCTTTCCTGTCCAAGGCTACTTTTTCCAATGCTGCCATGTTGTCCATGGCCGTATGCCATTCTTTATATGTTGGTGGAGATTGATCCTTCCAGTGTAGTGCAATCAGTCTCTGTGCATGAAATAGTGCATTTGTGATTAAAGTTATGGAATATTTGTCCAGGGAACTGTCCAGGTCCAGGGTTAACAGACATGACCTGAGTCAGCAGGGACACCACCCCGGGATGGCTTTGGTTAATGGTTAAGGATATATATTGCGAGACCGGCAAGGAAATTCTAATCCCCAGGTATGTAAATGTATTAGCGAGCTGAAGAGGGCATTCTGATTTTACCCCTGGACTTCCTCATCTATCAAAAACAGGGTTGATTTAGATGCATTGGTTTTTACTCCCGATAAGGAACCGAACACTTCTGTAAGCTCATTTAGAGCTGCTAAAGATGGACCTCTGTCTCCCAAATAAACCAGGGTGTCGTCCGCATATAATTGTATTTTCTCCCATTGACCAGCTATGCTGAGCCCTTGAATTTGTGGGTTCTTACGAACTGCCTGGGCAAAGGGCTCTATGGCCAGTGCAAATAAGAGGGGGGATAGGGGGCACCCCTGACGTGTGCCTCTTGTCAGCGAGAAGGCATCGGTACATATTGAGTTTATGAGGAGGGTTGCCTTAGGGTATTTGTACAGCAGTTGGTCCAAGGCCCATGCATTCTAGCACCTGCGAAAGAAACGACCATTCGACTGTATCAAACGCCTTGGCAACGTCCAAGGCTGCAATAGCTCTGTTTCCTTTATTCTCGTGAGGGGTCATTAAATTTAGATACAGGCGCCTGGTGTTTAAAGCTGTGGTTTTGGTAGGTATAAACCCAATTTGATCTGGGTCGACTAAGTAGTTTACGACTTCTCCCAGTCTCTGGGCCAGTACCTTTGCATACATTTTTACTTCAGCCGTCAATAAAGATATGGGCCTAAGGACTCACATAGCTGGGGGTCTTTACCTGGTTTTGGGAGAAGAACAATTGCTGCTTCGTATAGAGATTGGGGGAAGTACCCTATTTGTGTTGCTTCTGTAAATAACCGTTGAAGCAGAGGGGTTAGAGTATCAGAATGTCTTTTGTAAATTTCTATGGGGATTCCATCAGAGCCTGAGGCTTTGCCTATGGGGAATGAATTTATTGTTACGTGTATCTCTAAAGTAGTTATATCTGCTTCCAGAAAGCCCCTGTATTCTTGTGGGGGCGCCGAGAGTTCTAGCGGGATTAGAAACTGCTTCATATCCATGTCAGTAACTAAACCTTTTGAGGTATATAGGTCCCTGTAGAATTCTACTAATAGTCTGTTAACCACGCCTGGGTCTGTGTGGAGTAAACCCTGTAGGTCCTGTGGAGGTGATGCATGTGCTTTGGCCAGATGAGCTAGTAGGCGACCGGGTTTTTCCCCATGTTCAAAAATATTGACCTTAGAGAAGTAGTGTTTATTTTGTGCCTTTTGTTTAAGGTGCTGTAGATAGCTTTCTTGTGCTTCCTATAATTGCTGTAGGTTTGCAGGAGTGGGATTATTGGCAGCCTGAGAGTCTAGATTTGATATTAGTTGTTCTAGTGCATCTTGGACCATAAGTGACTGCTTTTTATATGCAGTTATTTCAGCAGATATTGTGTTTCTTATAAAAGATTTTAGGTCCCAGAAGCGGAGTATCTGCTCAGAGACTATGTTAGACAGCATAAAGTCTTTGATACTATTTGTTGTGTTTGGTAGCTGAGGATTAGGAGAGTAGAACAGTGCTTTATTAGCAGGTTCATGCAGCCATTACATAACAGCAGTAAGTCTTACTTTCACTTTCAAGTTGTACAGAAAGTCATATGTATGCACAGTGCCACCTGCAGGCCATTTGTATAAACATCACATATTCCCCCTAAAGTAGGAAAGCATTTGGACAAATATAGTCGCCATTTGTTGTGTTTAGTACCCGAGGATTACCACACTATTGTCTACTGACTCCTTGTTGTCCAGTATATTAAGCCAGATTGGGTTTATACATTTTGTATGGGAGTTGTATCTGTAGTCGCAGTGGGACGTGATCTGAAATCCCCCTCGGTAAGTATGTAGCTTTGCTTATATAGGGGGTCATGGCGACATTGGCAAAGGCTAGGTCAATTCTTGACAAGGCTATATGAGAAGTGGTGAAGCAAGAAAATTGGGTTGTGTTTGGATTAGCCAGTCTCCAAGCGTCTGTGATAGCCAATGAAGACATCAGCTTAGCTAGTTGCGTTTCTTTTGAGGATAGGTTTGTGGGGTGTTTGCCAACTCTATCCATGGAGGGGATCAGAACTTCATTAAAATCTCCTGCTACCAACACTAGTGCATCGGGGGATAGGTCACCTGGTCTGCAAGGACATGCATCACCTCAACATCAAAAGGGGGTGGGATGTAAATGTTTACTAGCAGCAATTCACACGTATATATAAAACAGTGGAGAAATATGTACCTTCCCTTTTTATCTGTTTTAAGAGAAACAAACCTTAAACGGACCGATTTGCCTATCAGGATAGCAACACCAGAGGAGTGGGAGAAATAAGTAGAGTGATATGACCACCCCAACCATGGTCTTTTTAAAGGCCCTTACCTTGGGCCCCTTTAAGATGGGTTTCTTGCAGGAATGCTATGGAGGTTTAATGGGTCTTCAAAAAATCCATCACCAGTCTTAATGGGACAGTTTAGCCCTCTCACATTCCAGCTAGTTAAATGTATCGCCATTTTACCTTTGGGCATATACTGTTACATGCATAGTCGCGACCTGCTGTTCCCTTACAATTCCTTTGAGCATACATATATTTCACATGTATCCAAAAACTTTTGAACCCCGGCACATCAGTGCCGTATTTTAAAAAACATATAAACATCAACCTTTTCCCCGGAAACCCCCCTCCCCTTCCACCCCAATCCAAACAGGGGGTAAAACTCATCCCTTAAATTAACTTTAACTAATAGTGTGGAGGTGGAACTGAGACAAGGCCCTGTATCAGACCGTAAACAGGTGCTGAGGAGAGGTGTGAATTTTGATTTCTCCTCTTCTAAGCCACAATATTAACAATATACAGCACTTTAGGCAAAATGAGACTAGGACTGAGTCTGTGTCTGAACCAAGGTCTGGGCCTACCAGGTTATGCAGCAGTCCTGGCTGTTACGAAAAAAAAGGCTCAGCTAGTGTTCCATGAGTGCTACTTGTGGAGTGTCCCAGCCAATATACAGTGGTGTGGGGATCTTGTACTTGCCTGTTTTAGGCTGTTGAAGATATGCAGTTATTGGAGCTATGGAATATTATTTGCATCCAGCCAGTTATTGGCTTCCTGTGGTGAGGTAAAAAAAGTGATGCTCCGTTCAAAATGACCCTGCTGACGGTTTTCCAAATCATCGGCTTTTGCGGTGTTGTTTCAGGCATGCCATTGTGGCCACACATATCCTCCAACTCACTCACCCTCTTTCCTCGTCCGAAGTTCTGTCTCTTAGTTTCTGTAGATCCTGTTTGATAATGGAGAGGTCTAGTTTTATTTCATCCGTTTTGGCACTTATCAAGGCAGTGCACGTTTCTTTGGATGTTCTGATCTCCTGTAGTATATCCTGTAGCGTAGTTTCTGACTCTGGCTGCGGGGAGGGTGAGGACGGGGCGCTGTTTTGTGAGTCTTGCAAGTCGCTGCCATCTTGCTTATCCTTGCGGGCGAATTTTCCCAGCTTGGCAGCCACCAATGACGCCCGTTTCTGACCTTTGTTTTGCCCCATGAGAACTCTCTGGGGTAGAGGAAGCCAGTTCTGTACTTCTGTAGCCGTTTTATGGGTTGTTGATGGCCTGTTTTTCAGGATAAGTGTGTCTCAGATAGAGGAGCTCAGCGGCACACGACTGTTCACATCAAGCCTCAGGCCACGCCCCCCAGTAATCAGCCAGATCTATCTTTGAGATGAAATATAACATTGCACATATAAAATTGCAGATATTGGAATCTGCAAAAACAGCAAGCAGGGGATGCTCTGACCAAAAGATGTGTGAAGCCTATTGGTTTTGTCATGGAATATTGTTCAACCAAAGGAGTTGAACAAAACATGGAGCCTAAACAATTACTTATGATTCTGTGTTTATTTATGGATTGAACGAGTGCAGCAAGAGAAGTGCACAATGTATTTCACAGCACAGTGCAACATTTTCCCCATAATTCCAGAGTAATTGTGGCCATCAAATTGCAAAACCTGTGCAATTGTGCTTGCATTTTTAGGTGAATCAGATGCATTTGCACTGAAGTCCCTCAGATCTGCTCATGAAAAATCTGTCAATGATCCGATACAGCCTCCGAATATTAATTTCTGGAGTCTGGCTGCAGAAGTGTCTTGGAACAACAATGCGCTTATTGAAGCCTTCTGGAGGGAGCTTTGTGAGGATCTTAAGGATGCTGGTTACTTGGGACCTATCTGCTTCCTTTGAAGATAGATTCCAGGATGAGGGAGAAATCTTCATGTTTATGTTTACTTCTCCTGTGGTTCCCTCACCACCGGTGCATGATGAACCAATGCAGATTGGAGCTACACACTTTACTCCAGAGGAGATAATTCGTGGGAGAAGTGCTGATTTCTGTATGTATTGCAGCCTCGCTGGATATCTGTTGAGATCCTGTCCTACCAGACCTCAGAATAAGGGAAATGCTCCAGCCTGGTGTGAAGGGGGAGTCTCCCCTAGGCAAGATTTCTGCACTCCTGGTTACCTACAGATCTTGTATTTTTCTCCATGCTTCCCTCTCCACCCAGTCTGGTACATTTTTGGTACATGCCTTTTTGGATTCAGGAGCTGCTGGAAATTTTATTGATAACGCTTTTGCTCTCAGTCCTATTCCTCTCAAGGCTACTCTTTCTGCTCGGGCTGTGGATAGCAGACCAATTTCACACTGAGTTCTTTCTTCTGCTACTGCAGACTTCGTGTAGAGGAGTTGTCCTTTCTACTCATCAATTGTCCTGAGACCCCTATAATTTTAGGGTATCCTTGGCTTCGGTTCCACAATCCTTCCATTGACTCGTATTCTGAGGAACTTACGGCTTGGAGCCCATATTGCCATTCTAAGTGTATTTCATCATCTGTTATCCCTCTATCCCTCTTTGCTTCCTGCATCCAATCCACTCCTCCCTGATGCCTACAAGGATTTCTCGGATGTGTTTGAAAAGAGAAATTCTGAAGTCTTACCCCCACATCGTCTATATGATTGTCCTGTTGATCTGATTCCCGACTCCATTCCTCCTAGGGAATTGGTGCCTGAAACCCAAGCGATGAAAGAATATGTTCAGGAGAATCTTTCTAAAGGGTTCATTAGGAAATCCACGTCACCACCTGAAGCAGTTTTTTTTTCATCCAGAAGAAGGACAGCATGCTTAGACCATGCATTGACTATCGTGCCTTGAACAAAATAATATAAAAGAATAAATATCAGTTACCTCTGATACCAGAATTGTTCGACTGACTAAGAGGAGCTTAGCCGTATATTTACGGGGTGCATACAATCTTATTTGAATCTGTCAAAGCAATGAGTGGAAGATGGCCTTCAACACCCGGGATGGCCATTACAAGTATTTAGTGATGCCCTTCGTGACTTTTTACAGACTTATGCCAGAGTCTATTTGGAAGACATTCTGATTTATTCTTCTTCTATTTCTGATCATCTTTTCCAAGTAAAACAAGTTCTTCTCAAATTAAGGGAAAATTGCCTTTACACCAAGCTTGAGAAGTGCGAGTTTCACAAGTCCTCGATCTCTTTCCTGGGATACGTGATTTTCTTGGGTTTTGCCAACTTCTCAAGTTCATCAAGAATTTTTCCCAGACAGTGGCACATATTAAGGCTCTTACAAAGAAACCTTTTAAAATTATGTAGTGTCATTTGCTTGAAGGAACAGAAGAGCATATTACCATCTTAACAGACCACAAGAATCTCGAATACTTTTCCTTAGCTAGAAGACTCAATCCTCGTCAGGCTCATTGGGCTTTGTTCTCTTCTAGGTTTAATTTTTTCATCTCCTATCGACCCGGTTCTAAGAATACCGAAGCAGATACCTTTTCCAGATGTATGGTGCAGAAGGAGGGTGATCCGATCCCGCCCGCCCTCCCCTATTATTTCCCCTGATTTGGTCGTGGCACCTACATCTCTGTCTTTGTCTGATTTGTCCAACTTGGAACATTCTCCTGAATGCTGTGAGGTTATTTGTACCACAGTCAAGGGTGGCTCAAGTTCTCGAATGGGGTAACTCCCACGCCTTTCCTGGGGGGTCTTTTAGTTTACCCAGGAAAACAATATATGTTTTTTTCAGGACAACCTGAGCTTTGATAATATGTTAGAATGTTGGTGTGATTCCACTTCTGTAAAAAAATATAGGCTTCAAAGTGCCTAATAAAATGGAAAAAAAATAATGTTTCACATAATACAATTACATATATCAGAAACATTTATTTTATGTATTGGTATACAGCCGATTTGGAAAGGTCTATGTCTCCTGAATGCAGCAATACCAAATATATATCGTTTTATGGAGATTTCACACTTATATAGATCAAAATCTAAAAGCAGTAGACTAGCATATTTCCAAAGCACCGGTCCACAAAACGGCATACTGTATTTCTGATTTCAAGGTCAAACATTCCACTAACAGTAGGTTTACCCTAGAAACCTAACCATTATTAGAAAGAAGAGATTCTAGAGAATCAAAATGGCTAAATACATTTATGCACTCCAAACTACCAAGTTGCAATTCTTTCCTAAAGTTATAATTTTTTACAGAAATTTGTGAATCTTTTGGAAAATTACCTCAATGCTTCCAATCTACAGCATTGTATCTCACACACATCATTAGGAACCAATGTAAAACACCCTAAATATTGCCAGTAGTCCACTGAACAGTTTGATGCCTAATACTGTATGCATAGATTTACAAAATCAACACATTTACATCATAGGTAGAAAAAAGTACATTCACCCCCGAAATATTTTCGGAAAGTACACATTCCCCTGAATCTAAATTGGGTATATATGTCTTTCTACCTTTTTTTTGGGGACATTTTCAAAAATCACCTCAAACCCCTGCAGCATCTTATATAGAACATACCATTAGTTATCAAGACAAATGATATTAAAGCTTGAGGTCTGCTAAACAGTTTGATGCCCAATATGTATAGGTGTACCTAAGCAAGTGGCATATAGGGGCCTCAAAAGGAAGTCCCCCCCTTTGGTCTGTCATTTCAGGTACTGCAAAATCAACACATTTACATCATTTTGGGGTGGGCAAAGGTAGAAAAAAGTATGTTCACCCCAGAAAACCATAGATTTTCAGAAAGTACATGTTCCCCGATCTAAATTGGGTATGCATGTCTTTCTACCCCAAAGCACCAAGCTGCAAATTTATCCTAAATATAGCAATTGGCCACATTTTTCTCACAAATTCTTACATATAATTGTGAAAACCCTACATTTTGATGCCAAGGGTCTACTGAACAGTTTGATGCCCAATATGCATAGATATACCAAAGCAGGTGGCATGTGTGGACACCAAATAAAAATAGTGCATATGAATTATCTCTGCTGCGGATTTGCCTTCTGTGAGCATAGACTCCTACAGTGTATTATTTGCCACAAGACCCTCCTAACAGCACAAAGACCCCCCAAAACCATATATTTTTGGAAAGTACACATTCTGACAAAACTAAAAGGAGTAATTTTGTCTTTCTACTCCAAACCACCATACTTCAGCGCTATGCTAAAAGCAGTGTTTTTTGTGACATTTCTGAAAATCGCCTTAAACATTTTGCAATTGGCCATCACCCAATTTCTTACATTCAATTGTAAAAAACCCTAAATATGGACGTCAAGGGTCTACTGAACAGTTTGATGCCCAGCTGGCATGTGTGGAAGCCAAATAAAAATAGTGCTTATGAATTTTCTCTGTTGCTGTTTTGCCTTCTGTGAGCCAAGACCACTACAGTTTATTAATTACCATAAGACCCTACCATAAGACAGCACAAAGACCCCCCCAAACCCATATATTTTTGGAAAGTACACATTCTGATTAATCAAAAACAGGTACTCCAAACTACCATGCTGCAAAACTGCACTAAAGACAGCGGTTTTTGTGACATTTCTGAAAATCGCCTAAAAACATTGTGATTGGTCACATTTTTCTCACTCATTCTCTTACATACAATTGTAAAACACCCTAAATATTGACACTAAGGGGGAATTCACTAAAGCATGAAGCAGCTAACGCTAGCGCTAATTCGCATGTATGTATGTCTAATTACATGTAATTATGTGTGTGTGTATATATGGGTAAAATAAGGGGCACTTACCGCCTCTAGAAGAAGAAGGCTTTCAGGATTGCAGAGACACGCAGCAGGAAGTGAGTGGGCAGCGCTGATCTCACATGGCCGGTTCCTGATCCAGGAAGAAGACAGATGTAAGTGCAGCAGGTAAGAAGTTGGGCCCTGCGACGCAATGGCATGGCAGCCCACTAAGCTCATTGACTAGGGGTTGGGGGCAGCTAGGACTTGCTGCACGGCGGCAAAAGCCGCTTGTGCAGTGAGGAGAGGCTTAACTGCTAAGCACATATATAATACATTCTTGGCATTCAGAGCATTTTCCTGCCAGCATGTATTATATACATGCTTGGCAGTTAAAGCGTTAATAGCCATTCTAACCCCTTTGTGTCAAGTTGTGTGCATGTTATCAGGCCAAAATCACCAGGGTAGGTAAATTTTGGATCAGGGTCATTTGTGTAGTTTGTGTAGTGATCATGATTTAAAAAGTAAATACAGTTGTTTGATAATAAATGGCTTCAGCCAACCACTAACCATGAGTGAAAGAAAAGTTTTTGTGCTATCATTCATATTCTATGAAAAATGGTTAAGAAAACATAAATTCTGCAAGGGTATATAAACTTATGAGCACAACTGTAAGTGTATTATATATAATAACCTACCTACAACACAATTCTTTGGGATGTTCTCCTTTTTCTGCTGTGTTTGACAATAATCCATCTGCTCCTCCGCCTGATGTTTTCAAGTCTGAGATACTTGCAGCTGATGCTCTTCTTTGTGTTTTTAAGGTCATCTGGTTCCACCAATCCCTCCTCAAAGTCCGCTGCAGACAAGCATCGTCCCTCTAGTCCCCTCTATCAAATTGGAAATTTAGTTTGGTTTTCCACAAAGCACATTGGATCTTGTAATAACTAATAACACTGAACTCATCTCTAGCATTTGTGTGGGTGAGCATTAAGGGAATTCTGATCATAACATGGTCTCCTTTAATATTCTTTTGTAGATGCAATTCTGTATGGGAGTAACGAAAGTGTCGCCGCACTTCGCCAGGTGAATTTCACTAAGATGCGAATTTGCGCTCAGGGTGTCAGACGTTAGTGAAGTTGTGCTACTGTTACTTTGCCAGGCAAAGCGCATTTACGCTAGCAATGTCTAATTTGCATACGGAGCGAACTTAAGCGTATAATAGAGGTGTATGTTACAGCCACTACATTACATTACACAAGCCCAGGAAACCTTTAATAAATATGTGCTATTGCTCTAAACATGTGTCCACTATATAGCTGATTTGCCATATGTTAGGAAATGTAGGGGGGTAATGAGGGTAACCCGAAAAAAATTTTTTGCTCTTTTTCAGACTTTTTCTTTTTCACCCAACAAAGACGCCAGCATTTTTTTTTCAAACTCCTATCTATTGTCTGACCTGGTGAAGTAATGTCTAGCGTAAGAGGTAACGTTCAGTAAAATGTTCATCTTAGTGAATTAGCGTAATTACGTCCCTTCGTCAGTGCGCAACTTCGCCTGGTGTAAGGGTGCAAGTCGATGTCCTTCGCTAGCGAATTTTCGCCAGGGACACTGTTAGTGAATCGGCGAAGTTGCGAATTGATGTCACGCTGGCGAATTAGCACTAGCGTTACACGCTTCGCGCTTTAGTGAATTTGGACCTAAATTTCAGGCATGCAAACTTTGACAGTATAAGGGCATCTCTGCAACATATTAAGTGGGAAATGCTTTTCACCAGGTTAAACACAGAACCAAAATGGGATGATAAATATCCATGTCAGTATATTCCCCTTGTAAGCAAGCAACGTTGTTGCAAAGCAAAACCTTTTTGGTTCAATAGAAGTGTTGGTATTGAGGTGGGTAAGAAAAGATGTGCTTTTAAGGTTTTCAAGTTAGCTGGGACAGCCGAATCTTATAAGGCACAAATGGGGTCATTTATCAACACTGGGCAAATTTGCCCATGGGCAGTAACCCGTGGCAACCAATCAGATTGCTGCATTCATTGCTCTACTTGCAGCTGGCTTCAAAAAGCTAACCACTGATTGGTTGCTATAGGTAACTGCCCATGGGCAAATTTGAATAGTGTTGATAAATGAGCCTCAAGGAGGCCAATAAATTGTGCAAAAAAGCTATCCAGCAATCTAAAATCGATATGGAAAAAGATATTGCAGTAAGCAGTAAAAAGAATCCAAAATTATTTTTTAAATATGTTAATAGTAAAAAAATGAGACAGGAAGGGGTGTGACCTTTAATATCAGAGGAGGGGTCAGCTGGTTGATGAGAACAAGCAAAAAGCTCAGATTCTAAATGCATATTTTTTGTTTATCTACACAAATGAGGAACCAGCTAATGAAGGTTTCCTTATTAATAGTCCCAATTCTAGTAATACGTCTAATGATGCATGGTTCATACATGAAGAAATTCAAAAGAGACTATAACATGTTAAGATAAACAAAGGTCCGGGTCAAATGGTATTCATCCCAGGGTACTTAGCGAGCTTAGCTCTATGATTGCCATTGAGGTCTGGCATGGTGCAGGGAGACTGGCGAATTGCTAATGTGGTGCCACTATTCAGCCTCAAAACTATAGGCCAGTTAGTCGGACATCTGTGGTAATAAAGGATAAGATACTGGACTCCATAGTATACTTCATAGCAAATAACAATACTATGATTTTTTGCCAGAATGATTTTATGCAAAATAGATCTTGCCATACTTATCTTAATTTCTTTTTATGAGAAGGTAAGCAGGAACCTTGATTCTGGGATGGCAGTGGATGTGGTTTTTGTAGACTTTGCTAAAGAATTTGATACAGTGACACATAGAAGGTTACTGCTTAAATTAAGGAATATTGGCCAGGAACATAGTATTTGTACCTGGATAGAGAACTGGCTAAAAGAGTGGTAGTAAATGGAACATTTTCTAATTGGACCAGTGTTGTTAGTGGGGTACCCCATTGCTTTTCAGCTTGTTTATTAAAGTGATACTGACACAAAAATCTTTTTTTAACACATGTATATTTAGGGGCAGATTCAGCTAATTCACATGAAGGATTCAAAATTCGATCGAATTTTCAAAAAGAATATGCAAATTAGGCAAATTCAACCATCAAATTTTGAATATTCGACCGATTCGAATAGTTTGAATTTAATTGTATTCAAATATT
>CM044439.1:98482878-98493800 GCA_024363595.1 Xenopus borealis
TAATGGTTCGATCGAATATTTAATCGAACTATCAAATTTTTCCTTTTCGATCATTCGAATATTCAAATAGTGGTAACATCCTTCAAATTCGATATACGAATAGGAAGGATTTTAATTCCCTCACTATTCACATGGTCGAATTTCGAATTATTCTCAATTCGAAATTCGACCAATGATAAATCTGCCCCTAGATGTTACCAATACGTCTTGTTGATCATTTTTTGCCGAGAGGCTTGTTTTTGTATATAATTGTTAGTTGAGGTTCCTAAGCCTGTCTCTCTGACACTCTGACTTTGCCAATCTGACTTCCCCATCTCAGCCTGTTAGTTACAGTTTCTAATGCTAACTGACTCCTGCTGCACAAATATGGCAGCTCCCTCATACACTAACATGGGGGATCAGACAGGTAATGTAAAAGCATAATGCAAATACTTTATGGCAAAGTTAGAAGTAGCTTTCAAAGCCAATATTATAATAGATGCAATATTATAATAGATGCAAAGTTTAATTTCAGGTGTCAGTATCTCTTTAATGACCTGGAGGTGGGCACTGAAAGTGCTGTTTCTATTTTTACAGATGATATTAAATTGTGCAGAACTATAGGTTCCATGCAGTATGCTGTCACTTTGCAGAGTGTTTTGTCTAAGTTGGGAAACTGGGCAGCAAACAGGAAAATTAGGTTCAATGTTGATAAATGCAAACTAAATGGCAGTGTGTTGAAAGTTCCTTATATGAGAAGGAATTTAGGGTTTTTATAGATAACATAATAGTAATTCTGCCAGTGTCGTTCTGTAGCTACTAAAGCAAATACAGTTCAGTCTTGCATAAAAAATGGCATAAACTCAAGGGATGAAAACATACTTATACCTCTTTATAGATCCCTAGTAAGGCCTCATCTGGAGTATGCAGTGCAGTTTTGGACTCCAGTCCTTAAGAAGGAAATAAATGAGCTGGAGAGAGTGCAGAGACGTGCAACTATGCTGGTTAGAGGGATGGAAGACAAAATATGAGGGTAGACTGTCCAGGTTGGTGTTGTTTTCTATGGAAAAAAGGCACTTGTGTGGGGACATGATTACATTTTACAAGTACATTAGAGGACATTATAGACAAATAGCAGGGGACCCTTTTACTCATAAAGAGTATCACCACACCAGAGGCCACCCCTTCAGACTAGAAGAAAAGGACTTTCATTTTAAGCAGCATAGGTGCCAGGTGATGGCTGATTCTGATAATGTTTTTAAGAGGGGCATGGATGATTTCTTGGACAGGCATAATATCAAAGGCTATTGTGATACTAAACTCTACAGTTAGTATAGATGTGGGCATATATAATTTATTGGAAAGTATGGTGGGGTGCAGGGCCGGGCCAGCGCAGCCGGCCAGCCATGGCGCCCCATCCACTGTGCGCAGGAAGTGCGCGCGCATACCGGCCGCATCAACGTCTTTCTGCATACTCTTCCCCCCCTCCCCTCACATGCCTACTCTGCCTACCCCTAGTTCCGGCCCTGGTGGGGTGTGTGTATGGATGCTAGGTTTTCATTTGTAAGGTTTGAACTCGATGAACGTTGTCTTTTTTCAACCCAATTTAGCTATGTAACTATGTAACATTAAGCTCCGCTTGCCTTCTCCCAAGTTTGGTCCTCGCTTTTGAGGGTCCTTTCAGGGCAAGGAGATAATTAACCCTGTGTCTATTCATTTGGATCTGCCTTCATCCATGAACATCTCAATATTGTCAAGAATATTTTTTGGGTTGATCAACCGCCTCCTGCTCCTATTAGTCTTCACTATCAGCAAGAGTTTGAGGTTCGAGATTCTGGATTCGAGGAAAGTAAGATGCAAGGTTCAATATTTAGTCCATTGGATGGGTTTTGGACCTGAAAGAGAGATCTTGGGTAAAAGCTGCTGACTCTCATGCTCCTCAGCTGTTGTAATTAAAAGGAAAGCTAGTCCCCCTTATATTACTAAAAAGTAAGATAGTTACACAGCAAATATGCAAAAATCAGTATTAGTATACAAGTTATAGTATGCTTGATTTTATATTTTTGTACAAATAAAATATTTATTCACAACACCAGTTCTATTTTACATAGAAGAATGTATTCATCCTAAATGTATGTAGAGATGCATGACCCTTGATGTTTGTTAATCACCTCCTAGGTACTGAAATACCATAGTATTTTACATAGAGTCCACTTTATGTTCTCTGCCTAGCGGGTACAACCTTGCAACATTCAGGCAAATGTTTTGGTGCATACTCAAATACACTCTAGCTTGCTGATCCATTCCCACCCAAAAGTTGGTACCTGAGTAAGGTTCCCACCTGTCTGGTTTTGACCCGGACAGCCCATTTTTTTGAAGGGCTGCCCAGTTTAGGAAGAACACTTGAGAAAGAGGGTAGGACCTCTGAAATGTAGTGTGGAGATTTCAATAAACCAAACACACATACATTCACAAGTGTGCACCTATATATATATATACAACTTTACTTTGCCTTTATAGTTCTTTCATTTAACTTTTTATAAAAAATGGGCATTGGTTTGGGCAGCCTCTCTCTTAAAATTGACAGATTGAAACCAAGCTTCGGGAGATTTATACTCCAAGTAATGCTGTTAAGCAGAGAGGTATTTGACCTTTTATATTTTGACCACAGGTAAACAAGTTAGGGACCACCATGTGGGGTTTACCTTGACGTGGTATGGTGGCTTATCAATTTTATGATCATAACTTTGTAACAAAAAACCCTGTTTTTCCTTTTTAAATACATGCACTTGCATATTCATTGTATTATTTAGACAGGGAATTATTGTACTTAATTATATTTTTATATGACTTTAGGAGTGCACCCACAGCCCTCCTTTTTTTTTTATTTAAAACCACTGTGGGAGCCAACAGACACTCTGATAGCCCCACCTACTGTCTGAACTGCATATTGTCACAGTTATTTAGCCTGAAGCTAAATGGATCACTGTAGGCCCGGTCTGCTACAAATAAATGGTTCTGACTAGAACTACCACTGACCAATTGAACTTATGGTCAGTGGTAGTTCTAGTCCTTGTTTTAATAAATAATACACCAATAAACTTTTAATCATCATTAAAAAAAAAAAAGAGAGAGAATTGCACTTCCAAATTACGGTTTTTCTGCACACACAGCAACTGCACACCAGGTATAGTCAATATGAGAATAACATATAAACACCATTCAGATGATATCTTGGGCTAAAAGGGCACTTATTATAGCATTTTTCCCTGTGTTCCATTTGGGGAAAACATATACATGCCTCTGTATATGGATTGCTGTGCCCAGTGGGAAGGCAATGAGATGTTAGTACAGACAACACCAATGTTATATTACATACACAGTATTGTGTACGGTCACACATAATCTGGAAATATGTGAGGTTCTCCATCGATTACTGACTGTCCCTCATAGAACCCTCTAACATATATGAATATATATTTCTCATTTTTACATATATTTCTCTCCTTGAATCAGTTGTTCTGACTGATACATTAGATAGCTTTATGAAGGGGTTGGATGGATTTTTAGCAAGTGGTTATGAAAGATAGCTCATAGTACATGATGAATTGCCTTTTCTGAAGAGAAGCGCAAGCAGAGTTTCGGTAAGTTATTTCTTAATAAAGGCTTTGCGAAGTTTAATTTGTGTCTGTGTTTTCTATGTTTACTAACAAATTTTTAAAAAACCTTTTTGTTGTTACTGGTCCTTTAAAAGAAAAACAAAAATAAAAAAAATAGAAAGGAACTAAAAACTGCAATTATTTCTTGTACATTGTCTAAAAACAACTGATCAGCAAGTGTTTGGAAGGTGAATTATCTCTTTAAAGGAGAACTAAACCCCCTTTAAAATATAAAGACCTCTACGCCCTACCCTCCATAGTCCCCCTCCCTGCCCCCCCAGGGGTTACCACAAGTACATACCTCCCAACATTTTGGAAGTAAAAAGAGGGACAAAAAAAAAATTCACACGTAGCTCTGCAAAATTGTTTGACCATGCCCATTTTTGTGACCACACCCCCTAATTACCATGTTCATTTTACAAAATTTGGCAGGTTATGAAAGTTTGAAAATATTTCTCCTTATCTAAACTGTTACAATTACTCATTTTCTTATCTCAGAATTGTTACAAAGTATCTTATTTGCACCTGTTACCTGTTCTGAGCTCTCTGCCAAAAGACAATTAAGTTAGAAACTTTGTTTCTTTTTCTGGCTGTTCAGTGCAGAGAAAAGAGGGACTTTCCAGTACAAATGAGGGCCTGCAGGTTGAGCTGTCAAAAGAGGTTATGTCCCTCCGAAAAAGGAACAGTTGGGAGGTACGGCAGTATAGAAAGAAGTGCGGGCTGAAAGAAGCAGCAGCAGCAGCTCTGGGTCACGTCAGTGTAAATGCAAATAATAAGACTCGTGGGGTAGGCAGTATAACGATATAGCGGGACGCTAGATATCCAGGTTCAATTCCCTGTGATGGCTCCTTGAGACTGAACAAGTGGCGTCTTAGTGCACTTATAACGGCTGTACAAATGCTTTGAGTCCCAAAGGAGAAAGGACTATATACATGATTACTTTTAGCCGATATGCGGGCTACAAAGTAATTAGCAGCAATGGTAGAGCTCCTGCTGAGCCCTGAGGCAGGGAGAGCTTCTTTCTTCTTTACTATGCTCATTTCTAAGTCCCGGTACAGCTGCGCAAGGATTGGATCAACTGGGGGGAAGTTCAGACTTCACCTTCCAATCTACCCAATCCCCGTGCAGCTCTACTTGAACTTAATGTTTGATAGGAAATCAAGCCGGATAGAAAGAAAGCCGTGCAGACTGATAGAAGAAGCAGGAGCTCTGGCTCGTGTCCATGTAAATGCAGGTAAGGAGGGGGAAGGAAGCACAAACAGGTGGAAAAAAAATACGAGAGAATGGCATATGGGACTGAACTGAAGGGAGAATTACACACAGAGAGGTTAGAGGCAGGAAGAGAGTAGAAAAAGGGGAGGGGTCGGGGATTGAGCAATGGTGGGGACGTATACAAGTGGGGTACACGAGTAAATGGCACATTGGGGTAGAGGAGTGAATGGCATATGAAGGGTGGGTGTAAAATGGCAGATATGGAGTAACACATAGAAAACTATTTTCCTGCCACCCCATTTGTCACTTTGTTCCTCCGTTTTACCATTAGGGCCCCTGGCCAGCAATGTTTGTTTTGGATTTAACTGTTAGGGCCCTGGGAGGTGTTGCCCAGATCATTCTGTTGTATGTGGCCAGTGAACCTGGTAACCCTGCGGAGCGACATTAGGGTTGCCACCTTTTCTTGAAAAAAATACCGGCCTTCCTATATATTTACCTTTTTGTCCTATTAATAACATTGGGATCAACCATCAAAAATACCGGCCAGGCCGGTAAAATACCGGCCAGGTGGCAACCCTAAGCGACATGGAGATGAGGCATGAACAATGGCAATGCTCACATCTGAAATGGCAGCCAAATGCAGAAATCAGTTTTATTTCTGATAGTCCTGCCTGCAGCTACATTCTGCCTTTCTCCTATCTCCCTGGCTGGAACTGAGTTTTTATATGTATAGTTTGTATGTGGCATGCTGGAGAGGCAAAGGAGCAGTTGTAAATTTAGTACTTTATACTGTAAACAGAGCTGCAGTTGCTAAATTGCCTCTAGTGCATTACATGTGGGGTAGGAGAGATATGTGTCCCACCCCCATTGGTACTGTACTTATCCTCCTGTCCACCAATGTACTTATTTATTGATTAGGGCCCTTGCTCACCAGTGTTTTTTTAACCACTGGGGTCCCTGGCCACCAATGTTGTTTTCCTAATTATCAGGGGCCTGGAGAGGGCCCCCGATAATTTTGTTACAGTGTCATGTGATTTCTGATAACAGTCCTGGTGAAAAGGCGCAGTGTGACACATGTAGGCCAGAGGTGTGAATGCTATGTGTGGGGCTAGAAATAAGCACATGTGGATAGGGGGGAAATGACACATATGGGGATAACTAGTTTTCTTTTCCCCAATTGCCTATGTATTCATCCATTTAATCATTAAAGGGGAACTATTGTGAAACTGAAAAATTAATATTAGCTTCCTCATACTGACATATTTAACTTCATAAATACAGTCAATTAAAAAGTCTGCATTGTTTCTGAAATAATCTTCATTCTGTCTCCATGCAGGAGTTGGGTGTCAGATGAATGATCCAATATATCTTATAGGGGGATCCATATCCTAGCAGATGAACTAGAAATGACTCAAATAGCTGATTCCAGTACATACAAAATCTTAACAAAATAACTGCTTTTTGCAATTGTAGAGAGGGGTTTTCTGGTGATTTTAATAGAGTGAGCTCGAATACATCTTCTAGGCAAAAGGAGCCCCCCTATAGCTATATTGAATCATTTATCTGACACCCAACTCCTGAATGAAGAGAAATAGATGCTGAGAGAGGAATAGTGAAGATAAAATTCAGAAACGGTACAGAATTTTTAGTTTATTGTTTTTAGAAAGTTTCTTATTTCAGTTTGCTGAAGCTAATAATTCATTTTCACGATAGCTCCCCTTTAAGGCCCCTGGCCACCAGTGTGTGTTTCAACCATTAGGGTCCTTGCCTGCCAATGTGTTCTTTTAACCATTAGGTCTCCTGGCCAAAAATGTGTTTTGATTTTTAACCAGATGACCCAGTCTGACTGTTAGGAAAGTCTGGCTGAGAATTGGTTGGCTGACCAGAGAGGTTGATGACCAAGCAGCTAGCTGCAAATCTTCTGTCTTAGTCTCTTGAATATTGGATTTCTGTCACTTTTTTTTTATGAGATTAGAAGTAGAGGAATAGTATGTGATCCATTAAGACAAGTTCACTCAAGTGCAATGGTTTGTCAGACTCCTTTATAAATTGGATCAAGCCCAAACAGATAACGTAAAAAAAAAATGTATAAATGTTTCAGAAATACATTGTGTAGAGAATACCCATATTGGTAAAAATGTGTACAATAAATGCAAAAATTTTACTTTGCCCAATTTAAAGGTAAACCACTCACTTTATTAAATTAAAATTATAGTCTGGCACGAAAAAATCAGCTTAATGTTTTTCAAGTGAAACCTGCACTTCATCATAGGCCCACTATGGTTTTTTACACCATGGCCCAAATGCCTTTGGTCTTCGTTCCCATAGAATTTGCCTCTTTTTAGTAAGATGAGCGGGGGAGGGCAGTACATGGCTGTCCCTTGAGATACCTTTAGTTTACACATTGTTCAGAAAACACAAGATGGGTACTGCAAGGGAGACCTTTATTTTCTGCCTGCTTGTGAATTTAAAGTCCAGTGCAGCCCAAAATAGCAGTGCTTGAAGAGCTATTTGCAACCCTTTAGGCTTATGGCATATAGGATGCTCTGTCACCCGCAAAAAATCAGGACTACCATGTGTAACAAGTAGGGATGCACCGAATCCACTATTTTGGATTCGACCGAACCCCTGAATTGATTGCAAAAGATTTGGCTGAATACCGAACCAAATCCGAACCCTGATTTGCATATGCAAATTCGCACTACTTTCTTGTTTTGTGATGAATAGTCACCACCAGGTTCGGCCAGGCACAAGGATTCGTCGGAATCCTGCTTAAAATGGCAGAACTCTGGCCGAATACCGAATCCTGGATTCGGTGCATCCCTAGTAACAAGACACTCCCTTTGTGGGGAAACATGTGTGCCACAGTTAATTTTTGTACTGGACCAGCCCTTGGCTCACTACTGCCCATCTAAGGCCGATCCAGTTTTCTGCTAACGAGCACTAACCCCATCAATTGGAGCTTTCTTTCTCCTTTAAATATTAAATAAACCCAATGGGATTGTCTTGCCTCCAGTCAGAATTTATTATATCTTAGTTGGAATCAAGTACAAGGTACTTGGAAAAAGAAAATAATGCTTTAAAAAAAATGTGAACTATTTGATTGATGTGAGTCTGTGGGAGACGGCCTTCCTTTGGTAAGAATTTGTCAAGCTGAGCTACCCCTTTAAGCATGTAATTTGATAATCCTGTTGACATTTTTAAAGCTGTTGTTGCCCTATAAATAAAGTATCATTGTGTATTTTGTTTATGTCCTTCATATCTTTGACTATTTTTGCATCATTTTCCTCCTTCAGTTCTTTCCAACACCAGCTTGTCTTCTTCAGCCGGATTTTATCCACCTTCTCTGCTGGTGATTCACTCATATCTCAATAGAGGCAGTCGCATACTTTTTTTCATTTTCCCAGATCACTGGAAAGAATAAGCAGGGCACCCTACACCTCCTCACTTGTTGAATATTTAGAGCATTGTGCCGTGGAGCATGTGAGCTATGAAATGTATGAAGTACATAAACAAAAATGTACTTCATACGTGAAAAATCAGCATACAGTAGCAGACGTGGTTTTACAGTATCAGCAAATAGTCGATAATTATTCAGAGAATATAACATGAACCAAACCAGAAATGTTACAGTGATAGCGACAAACATGGTTGCTATTTGTGCTTATAATAAGACAATTCAGGGATTATCGTGCCATCTAGTGCACATTAGACCTTGTATTTGTGAGGGTAAAGGGACAGTTGTAGGCACAGGGGACATTATGATTGCAGTTTAGGCTTTAACCAGCTTGAGAAATACAGATATTGAAGAAACTTTTAACAATTATTTTTAAACTTTGTTTTTTTAAGAATATGAAGCCAGTGATTGTTGTTCATGGAGGTGCCGGTAAGATTGTTATGGAACTGGATGGAACCTATCGTGCAGGAGTGAAGCGTGCAGTTTTAAAGGGGTACGATGTCTTGAGGCAAGGGGGCAGTGCACTCACTGCAGTGGAAGAGGCTGTTATAGTGCTGGAAGATGAGCAAATATTTAATGCAGGTAAAATGTTTTCTGATAATAAAAATCCATACTTTTCACGTACACAGTTTCAACTTGTGCTTGTTAACTTTCAGGTGGTATATGTCACTTTAGCAGAAAGTGTGAATTTGAACATAGTAACAGTATGGGTATGTGGAGGTGTCATACATGTTCATGATTGCTCCAATGCAGCCAGTAATTTTGCTGTTCAGGTTTGACTGCTGCTGAGCCTCATGCCCTTGTCAACAAACAACAAAATAGGCTTCCTGTGACCCAATGCCAATATCGACCTATGCTTTCAGCCCCTAAAAAGTTTTTCACAATCTGCAAATCTTTAAAAATGAGTATTGGTGCAGCAAGGTTACCAGGGAGGGGTATTTAAGGAACAAAATTGGGTTACATTGCTGAGAAGTTCAAATTCAATTCAATGCATAGGTAGCCAGTGTAGAGGATTCAGAGAAGTGCAGCAGATGAGTAAGGTATTTGAGCCATGTTATAGCTTTTTGGAAAAGCTTCAGAGGGGAGAGCTACAGTAAGAGACAAGCAATCAACTTCCTGAATAAGAAGAGTATGACATTTGTTTTTACAGATTGGGTAAGAGGAGTGCTGAATAAAGTATGACTCAGAGGCAGCTAATCTGTATACCGGAATTAGTAATACTGTTGTTTACAGTTTCTGAGATGGTGGGAGTAGGACATGGGTGGGTAGAAGTACAATGAGCACTGTTTTGTCTAGCTTAAGTTGGAGGACATTCAGAAGGATATAGCAGATACCTGAGATATGGTACATAAAGGGGATCTATCGGGAAAATGGTAATTTTATATGTTTCATCTCACTGAAATACAACACTTTCTAAATATAATCAATTAAATAAATTAAGCACTGTTTAAGAAATAATCAAGTTTATCTTCAGTATTTCACTCTGCAGCCAGTCACTCTTCATTCTCTCTTTATTCTGAAGTCTGGGTCACATTTGGATTGATGGGTAGTTCTATTATGTCTTTTAGTGGGCTTCCATTCTTAGTAGGTGTTTTTAGAGCTAATTCAAATATCCAGCTCCAGCACAATAAATGTAGCAAAATAACAGTGTCTGGCAAACACCATGCACACAGAGAGAAGATTTCCATCAGAGTCTGTTATATTTAAAGAGTAAGAGCCTAGGTTAAGGGTGCAACCCCCAAAAGGATTTATTAAACCTGTCAATCAAAAACTGACTCCACCTACAGCAAGAAGAGAGACATGTTGCTTAGAGGGAGAATGAAGAGTAACTTGATTATTTCATGAATGGTACAGAATTTTTATTTGACTGGATTTAAATTAGTTTTTTATTTCAGTGCGATGAACCGTATATTAAATATTCATTTTCATGATAGATCCCCTTTAAGGAAAATGTGGATGATACTCTGATTTTTTCGTCTCATTGCCTTTATTGAAAAGATAGGAGGTACAGAATAATACAGCAGTAATCGTATGATACTAAGGTTTTAGCAATATGGAATCGGCAGTCAAAAGTGTAATTAGTTTCTTTTTTTTGTTTTTGACACACCCCACTTTGGTAGTGCTGTAGGCTCCACTTGCTGTTTCACCCAAAACAAACAAAGTTCAGTTAGTACTGTCTTATATGTATACAAAAAATAAAACGATGAATGTATTTAGGAGAGTGCTTGTTAGAGCTTCTTGTTTGCTTCTTGCTATGTACACTTGAATTGTAAACAAACTTTGTTTTACTACAGTATACAGTTGCTTTGTTACTGCCTGCATGTCTGCATTAATTGCTTGTATAAATTAATTTCTTGTATAAATGAACTCTGGGCATGAAATATGTGACACTAACAAACACAATCTGATTAAACTAATACAGACAATTGTACTTCTTGTTGTCATTGACAGTCGAGCTGAGACAAAGTATGTGATTACTTGTGTGGAATAAATGTGATTACTAATGTGGAATAACTGGTAGAACCTCCTTTAGTGGCAGTAAACTTCAACATAGATTTTCTTTTGCTGCTGATCAGAGCAATTTTAGATCATTCTTCCTTACAATACTTTTTTTT
>CM044439.1:98495528-98528073 GCA_024363595.1 Xenopus borealis
CAGGGTCGGCGACCCCCCTGAGTTGCTTTAGAAGGTGAAAATTGACACGTTACACTTCAATATTAGAAAAACAGTGACACATAGAAATTAGAAAGTCATTGAAAAAAGTTATTTCTGGAGATCTAGCTGAAAACAACTAGTTGTTTGAAGGTGAACAACCACTTTAAGATGATTGTTTGCCTATTATTCTGCCATAGCTGAAGCTCGGGTTATGAGTGATGAACGCAGAAATTCAGTAGATATACGATTTCTTTAAAACTTTATAATACCCTTTCCATGCCCCAGATATTGGATCAACATTCCAGGGCCATAGAGTCTATGGGGGTTTGGTAATAAATGGTCTTAAAGGGGTTCTAACCCCAGCAATAGTACAGATTGTGTGGCCCCTAATTTTCTATAGAATTTTACAAAAACCATAATTACACATGCAAGAGACCAAACCAATGAGAATTTTTCTGACCAAAAACTTTATTATACTCGCAACAGTATCTGTTTCTCTTCATTCTGTCTCCTTGCAGCAGCCTGGTATCAGATAAACATTGACAGTTAGATCCAATATATCTTATAGGGGGCTTCCTTTTCTGGGAGATGAATTAGAGCTCACTCAAATAACTGATTCCAGTACAAACAAAATCTAACAAAATAACTGCCTTTTGCACAAATTCTGCATGTAAAGAGACTGGTTTTCTGTTGATTTTAATAGCGTTAGCTCTAATACATCTTATAAGAAATATTGGATCTAACTGCTAATGAATATCTGTCACCCATCTGCTGTAGGAAGACAGAATAAAGAAAAAAAGAGAGAGAAATGATGAAGATAAACTTGATTATTTCAGTAACATTACAGAATATTTAATTGATTGCATTTAAAACGTTTCTTATTTCAGTATGCTGAAGCTTATATAAAATTTTTCATTTTCGCGATAGTTCCCCTTTAACGATATAAATGCAGAGGAATTCCCTACCATGTTGAACTAAAGAAGCTGCTTGGATGAGTGATGAAATGTTTTCATGAAAACTCAAAGTCCAGTTGCTTTAGACTTAACCCTACTAGATACTGGGTAAAAGGAATGCTTGTCATTACATAACAGAAGTCTATTTTAGACTGTTTTTCTGCATCATCAAGATCAATGTATCCGCAAATGTTTACTGGTCTTAAGATTTACTGTTAAAAGGGTTGTTCACCTTTAAATTAACTTTTAAGTATGATGTAGAGAGTGATATTCTGAGACCATTTGCGGTTGTTTTTCATTTTTATTATTTGTGACTTTTCAGTTATTTAGTTTTCTATCCAGCAGCTCTCCTGTTTGCAGTTTCAGCAATCTGGTTACTAGAGGCCAATTACCTAGCAACCCTGCATTGATTTGAGTAAGAGACTGGAATATGAATAGGAGAGGGACTGAGTAGAAAGATGAGTAATTAAAAAGTAGCAATGACAATGCATTTGTAGACTTACAGAGCATTTGTTATTAGAGAGGGTCAGTAACCCCTGTTTGAAAGCTGGAAAGAGTCAGAGGAATAATTGTAAACTATTAAAAACTATACAAAATAAATAATAAAGACCAACTTAAGAAAAATGCTGAGAATAGACTGTTCTATAACATACTAAAAGTTTACTTATTGAACCACCTCTTTAACAGTTTTGCCCCTTTTGCACTATCACCATTCTTATCTTTTATTTAAATTTTATGAGACCGATGTTTTGGTTTTTTTTTTGTCCAAAAATCACTTTATTCAAATCCAGGCTTGTTGTTTGCCTGTTAACACTGCTCTTCAATCCTCAGGCCATGGATCCGTCCTGAATGAAAAAGGAGATATAGAGATGGATGCCATCATTATGGATGGGAAAAATTTAGACTCTGGTGCGGTCTCAGCAGTTAGAAATATAGCTAACCCAATCAAACTTGCCCGCCTCGTTATGGAAAAGGTATTTTTATGAGCATGTCTATTTTTTTGGGGTGTTTGGGCAGCCTTACCTTCATAAATCACCCTGAGATTCTGTGATGGCTATATAACTCGACTTTTAAACCTGAACCAGAATGATAAATGTTTTTATTATTACTGTTTTAACCAAGCAAACATTCTTCCATATTTTACAAAAGTGTAGTCTGACCATTTGCCTCTTGAGTGTTCCTTATTAGAACAAGCATAGTTACTCCTGTTACATGGATATACAAATATGCTGATAAACAGGGCTGCCTGTGTGAAGCAGATCTTTTATGTCCAGTTTGATCAGGATCTCTAAATAAGCCCTGAATAGAGGGGAACATTTTGGGCTCACGTGTAGAGGAGAATAAATGGTCTGCCTGTGTGTGGGCCCTGGCCTTAAGCTATGCACATAGGTTTTACTGAGCATCTATACATCAATACATTTACTGAAAAAGTGCTTTTCAAACTTGAAATAATCTATAATTGTGCTAAATCCTATTTTTTATAGTTGTGCTTTTATTATTATTATTATTATTATTATTATTATTATTACTATTAACATGTATGTCTAAAGCACCAACATATTGCGTAGCGCTTAGGCACTGTTTGTAATGCAAAACATTCAGGCTGTTCATGATGAATTATGCTGACCTCCCAAATCTTGTGCTGCATTTTTAGTGAAGTGACCAAAGCAAAAAAAAAAAAAAAAAAAAAAAAAAAAAAAAAAAAAAAGACGTATTCTATATATTCATTTTTGCTTTAACCAAAATGGTTTGTATGCCATCTAGTGGCTCTTTCAATTATACCAAGGGTCCCCGTCTACTTAATAGATGTTAGCTCATTTGTCTATTACGTTACATGTATTGTTTTAAATATGCAGTGTCTTAAAACCTTATTGGGTACCACCCCATGTGGCCAAGGTTAAAATTTAAATCCAGCTTTAATTTTTATTTTATTTTAGTACAGCTTGATACACATTAAGAACACAAGCACTAGGATTTGGCTTCAATTTTAAAGCCTTTCGTTAATACATCATTGTTTCTACCTGCAGACTGGAGCTACAATTTTCATTTATTTTGGCATGGCAGTGGCTATTACTGTGCTTGTCCTTTCAGAAAGCTTGCAATGGAATAAGGGATAAAATGTTTCATACCCTGGAAAGAAATGTCAACGCAACCTTAAATGATCACAGAAAAAAAGATGTTTGTACTTGAAGGCAAAGATGCATGTAGAATAGTATTTTATTTACTTCTTAGTCTTCATCCAACCAAGCTTTAGGGCATTAGCACCAACCAAACCAATATCTTATCAGTTTCTCCTTCTTTTTAGACGGACCACATGCTTTTAACTTGTGAAGGAGCAACCCTTTTTGCCAAAGCGCAAGGTATTCCAGAAGTACCAACAGAAAGTCTTGTCACAGAACGTTCTCGAAAAAGATGGTTGAAAAATCTAAAGGAAAATTCCAATCCAGTAGCTGATCAAATGTAAAAAGCAATCCTCTCTTCTGCTATGTCTAAGTAATACCTGTTTGTCCATTCTCCCTAAAACATGTTTTTTATCTTGTCCCTAAATTCATGCCTAACAGGGTATTGCATTGGGTGGTGTTCTAATATTTTAAGAACCAGCTCAATATAAATTAAAATGTGACATGTTGCAGAAGGGCTGTGTATATAAAGGCTTGAATTGTGGGAAGGCCACAAATACACAGGCACACAATTATGGGTGGCATTTGCATTATACATTTGTGTAGTTCAGTATTGCCTCTGTACTAAAGCAAAGGGATAGGGAACCTTGGCTCTCCAGCTGTTAAGGAACTACAAGTCCCAGAATGCAATGAAGGAGTCTGTCATGATTCATAAAGGCAAATGCATTGTGGGACTTGTAGTTCCTTAACAGCTGGAGAGCCAAGGTTCCCTATCCCTATGTCTTATCAGTCAACATCCAGATACAGTAGTGTGAAAAGGCAAGCAAAAATCTGAAGCAGTACCTTAACAGAAGTGAGATGGCCATGACTTGCAAAGTTTCATAGAGGTTTCCTATGGGTCATAGCTAATTGCTCAGAGCTCTGAAAATATGACCATGCCTATGAAAATTACATTGCTGTTTTCCAATTAAAAGGATACTGCCATGGGAATTTTTTTTTAAAAGCATCATTTAATAGTGCTGCTCCAGCAGACTTCTGGACTGAAATCCGTTTTTACTAAAAAGCAAACAGATTTTTTTTATATTTAATTTTGAAATCTGACATGGGGCTAGGCATATTGTCAGTTACCCAGCTGCCCCTAGTCATGTGAGTGTGCACTGATAGAATTCAGTAACTCTTTACTGCTATACTGCAAGTTGGAGTGATAGCATCCCTTCCCCCCCCTCCAGCAGCCTAACAGAACAATGGGAAGGTAACCAGAAAGCAGCTCCTTGATACAAGATAACAGCTGCCTGGTAGATCTAAAGGTGGCCATAGGCACACAGATAATATCGTAAAAAAACTAATTTTCACACACTATTTGGTGCGTGTATGGTGGAAAATGAGCCGACCAATATCATCAGAAGACTTGGATATTGGTCGGCTTCTTGATCAGGCTGGACGGAAATTTTTTATCAGATGCCTTTGAAGGCCCCCTAAACATTGGCCATATTTGTGCTAAATCGCCAGATACAGGTAGAATTCTATTATTTCTAACTGTATATCTGACAATTCAGCTCTACACGTGTGTATTGAAATGACCGATCTTTATTGGAAAGATCTTTTCCGAGAAAGATCGTAATTGTTATGTCTGTGGCCACCTTAAGAACAGCACTCAGTGGTAAAAGTCCCACTGAGATACATTCAGTTACATTGAGTTGGAGAAACAACAGCCTGCTTGAAAGCAGTTCCATTCTAAATGCTGGCTGTTTGTAAAAGCACATGGAATTAAATTTGACACGGTAGAGTGAATTGTTTGCAGTGTAAACAATGTCATTTAGAAATAAAAACTACACCATAAAAATAATGTAAGAATCCCTTTAATAATAAAAATTGGACCCGGTCTGGCAATATGTGGGTTCCAGTAAATGCCAGAAATAGTCAGTATTTATTGGGCTGGTGGGGGACTGTGTTGGTCTCTGTGTACCTGAAATGTCAGGGCCTATTTTGAATCTCAGTCCAGAAAAAAAATATACTGTTTGAAGATGGAATAAATGAAGCTGACATTATTGCTTTCTCTAACAAAGGCTCATTATTGTATACAAAGAGCCAACCCCAACTGTAAGCCTGGTGCACCTGGAGATCCATATCTTTTTTCAGTGGCTTATATTTTCCTAATCAAAGGTTGGAACATTAATGCAGTCTGATATACACTATGGATACTATTGTGACTGCGACTGAGCTCTATATGAGATATTTGTTCTACCCATGGGAAAGCGAGATTCTTCATTGAAACCTGATTGTTTAGTAAAGTCACGTCTGTAATCTTGACATTATCTGAAACTACAATACCATTCCTTTATCTGTACGTTTACTAACAAATATTCTGATAAATAGCATTGTTATATTTTATTGGACACTTGTGTGTGCATGTTAAAAAAGTTGTTATATACATTCCTTTATTCTGGACCCAAGTACAATTTGTAAAAAAAAAACTAAACTTCTTACTAATGATTTCCCTTTTATTCAAAACTCAAATCATATCTACAGTCCACATCATCCCATAATCCTTCCTCTGACTTTATTAGTACATGACTTGTCAAATATTTTGCAAAGTAGCTGAAATGAAGGTCAAGTTTTTCTTTAGATTCCTCTCTAACACATTCTCAACAACTTGCAATCCTTTTCTGCTAATCTGCTTTCTTTACTCCCACTTCACACCTGTCTTAAAATCTCCAGCCAGCGCTCTTGTCCAGTTTCTTTGTCTCCCTTTTTCTTATATGGTTAAATGAACAGAACTGTAGCTTTCGGTTATTTCAGTAAGATCAATGTTGTGTTTCTAGGGAAACGTTGGTCTAACTGATGTCTTCTTTAATTTGACGCTACTCCCCCATTATGCTGTTGGGGTGACCCATGCACCCTGTACCCAACTTAAGATTTAAAACATTCACTTTTATATTGTACACAGCTATGTCTGGGTCTGATTTAGTGCCCATTTGTCTCAGCCATGTAGATCGGGTAGTTTTCCAGGTTTACATTCAGGACGAATTCATGGTCCCTACATGGTAATTTTTAATAATTATTATTAATAATAATAATAATAATAATAATCTTCATACCAAAAATCTGCAAACATTAAATAAACCCAATAGGCTGGTTTTGCTTACAATAAGGATTAATTATATCTTAGTTGGGATCAATTACAAGGTACTGTTTTATTATTACAAAGAAAAAAAGGAAATCTTTAAAAAAAATTGGACTATTTGGATAACATGGAGTCTATAGGAGATGGCCTTTCCGTAATGCCGATCTTTCAGGATAATGGGTTTCCAGCTAATGGATCCCATCCCTGTACTACAATATTTCTTCAAAAGAAGGGTTTTAAAGGAACCATTCAGTGTTAAAAGAAAAAAATATGTATAATTGGTCCAATACCTGTTTAGGTGCTATGGCAATGGATTCATCTTTGTCCTCCTAGATAAAGTATAAAGAAATAATTTAGCAACATTGATAAGAAAAGAAGCACTGGTACTTCTTTAGCAGGCAATTGTTGTTGGTCTCTGCTTTAGAATTTGAAGCATCTAAATAAATTGCATTTTTTCAGAGGTCTGGGCACAGTTGGTGCTGTTGCAATTGACTGTGAAGGAAATGTGGCTTGTGCAACATCTACTGGGGGACTCACAAATAAAATGGTTGGGCGTGTTGGTGATACTGCTTGCATAGGTAAGAAAAAACAAAGCAGACTTGTAAGGGTGAATTTATCTGTACTGCTTTTGCCCATATTTATAGCAAGGATCATATGACACCACATCTCAATATCTTTTCAACAGAAAACTAAGGTGTTGCATGACCTTAAATAACATGTGTATTATAAAATATCTAAATACATGTTGTAGATGTTGTGCAGCTGATTAAAATGACTTGTCTATATTCAGATCAAGGAAATAAGCACTGTTGTTTGCAGTTTGAATGCAGTTTCATTTAATAAAAGTAACTCAACCTAAATATATGCTTTTTCATATCACAGGTAGTGGAGGTTACGCTGATAATAATGTAGGTGCCGTATCAACAACGGGACATGGGGAAAGCATCATGAAAGTGATTCTGGCTAGACTGATTCTTCATCATATGGAGCAAGGTATTCATAAACCACCAGCATTAGCAGAATCCACTGTTTGTTTGTTTTTAGCTAGATTTTTAATTCCAACACAGAGATACAGTTTTCTAAATTGCAAGAGAGTAACACGGAAACAAGATGCTGCTGTTTGTGGCAAAGACTTTTGATTTTCTATTGGAATTACATGGTAAAATCAGGCAACTGTGTGAACATCAGCCATGTCAAAAGGGCACACAGTTCCCATAGACAGCAGTGAGTATTATTTGGAGTGTACTGCAAGATTATTTACAGTTAATACATACAGGACTGAAGGTAGGAATATGGGTATGGGGGCTTTATGGTTTCAAGACCCACACTAAATAACACTTGGTTTAACATCTAAAGGGTGATGGAAAAAGTTCTGCAGACTGTTTAATGTAGCTGAGCCCCTAGTTCCTGCCTACAGGGTGAGCAGTGCATCAGTACTGATAATAATTGTCCCCTGCATTGTGTGCCATACTCTGCCTTCCCTGTGTGCCATAATCTGCCTGCCATACTCTGTGTGTGTGTGTGTTATACTCTGCCTGCCCTATGCTCCTTTGTGTGCCATACTCTGCATTCCCAATGTTTTATGTATGTGCCATACTCTGCCTGCCCTGTGCTCCCTGTGTGTGTCCCATACTCTGCCTGCCCTAAGCTCTGTGTGTGTGCCTGTGGGAGGTGAACCTGATTGTGGTTTGATAGCATTTGGAAATACATGTTAGGGGTCCCCAAGGTGTTTAATAATGTGTTGGGGGTGATGTGTTATCCATAACGGAGGATGAGGCATGTGGATTTCAGGATATGTCTCAATATTACATAATAAACTTGTTTCACATTAGAATGATGAGTGAAATCCTGCAGTGAGCACCAACCATTTGTTTTGGTTTTTTTTGGTGTGCTATCACCATTGATGTGAGCATTAAAGTGGACCCATCACCCCAAAAAAATATTCAAAATCATATTTTATCACATTAGTCAAGCAAAATGAACATTAAAGTGGACCCGTCACCCAGACACAAAAATCTGTATAATAAAAGTCCTTTTCAAATTAAACATGAAATCCAATTTCAAATTTTTATTAAAGCATTCATAGCTGTTTTAAGCTCATTTAAAAATCTCAGCTGTCAATCAAATATTGTCTGCCACTCCTCTATGCCTTAGGCATAGAGGCGGGGCAGAAAATTACTTTCACTTTCCATTCAGCACTTCCTAGATGCCACTGCTCCCCACACATTCCCCCAGTTCTCTTAACCATTTAATTGTGTAGACAGGACATGGGGATAGACATTGGGTCCCCCATTCTGGTGCACAAACAAGATTCTGAGATGATACAAGGCTTGCCTTAATAACAGTGTCCACAAAATGGCTCCTGCCTGCTTGTTATAATTATGAATTCCCAGACTGAAGTAAACAAGATTAAAATAATTTAAATAGTGTAATTAATGTTCATTTTGCTTGACTAATGTGATAAAATAGGATTTTGAATATTTTTTTGGGTTGACAGGTCCACTTTAATTACACTATATAAATTATTTTAATCTTGTTTTCTTCAGTCTGGGAAATCATAGTCAAGCAAGCAGGCAGGAGCCATTTTGTGGACACTGTTATTAAGGCAAGCTTTGCCTCATCTCAGAATCTTGTTTGTGCAACAGAATGGGGGACCTGATGTCTATCCCCATGTCCTGGCTACACAATTAAATGGTTAAGAGAACTGGGGGAATGTGTGGGGAGCAGTGGCATCTAGGAAGTGCTGAATGGAAAGTGAAAGTAATTATCTGGCCCGCCTCTATGCCTAAGGCATAGAGGAGGGGCAGACAATATTTGATTGACAGCTGAGATTTTTAAATGAGCTTAAAACCACTATGAATGCTTTAATCAAAGTTTTAAATTGGATTTCATGTTTAATTTGAAAAGGACTTTTATTATACAGATTTTTGTGTCTGGGTGACGGGTCAACTTTAAAATAGGAAGTGGTCAACACTGGCTTTAATTATCAGCCCTCCACCACATACGCCAGAAAAATTCCAGCCATTGGTACCACAGAGGTTGGACAGCACTGATCTAGATGTTGCTTGGACTTTTTAAGATCATTTCAAACTTTTAATAAACGTTTTCTTGTATTTAATAATGTGAAAACATTTTAAGCAACACTCATTTACTTATTTGAATAGGAAAGGAAGTGTGCTGACCTTTAATGATCAGATGAAGTTAAGCTATACAGAAAATTATTTCATCTTGGCATGTCTAATTCCCTGGCATTTATAAATCTTTATCAGTAAAAGTCTCCTTATGGTGCGGAAATTGGCACCAATTTAGGTGGCAGTTACTCCTAAATAATACAGTGTCCTTGGCCCTATATTTGGAAAAAATATGAAATTTTACTCCTTGATTAATTCTGCTTCTAGTATATTTATCTGTGGGTTATCATGTGAGTGGTTTTGCACGCCACAGCCAGTAGCTTTAATTTATCTGTTTTAAACCAAAATTCTGGAAGAAATAAGATTTAATAGCCCATACCAACATTCTTCAATAAAATTAGTATCCAGCATCAAAACAGACATCCCTGGAAAAATCAATTGATTTGTGTCCGAAATTAACTTGTTTGTAATATTGCTCCTTCAGGCAAATCTCCAGAAGAAGCTGCGGATGCTGGGCTAAACTACATGAAGAGCAGAGTAGGGGGAACTGGAGGTGTCATCATTGTAAACAGTTCGGGTGATTGGACCGCTAAATTCTCCACCAATCAAATGTCCTGGGCTGCCGTCAAAGATGACCAGTTACACATTGGAATTTACCATGGCGAGAATAATGTTACACCTCTTGATAAAGCTTTATAGACATATTGGATCCCCAAATGTTTGCACGTTTCATTTTTAATCGCTGTAAATTTACATGAATGAATGATTTGTGGCTTCAGTCATCAAATCTAATTTTTCAAATAATATATTCCATAATTTTCTATCCTCGTCTTTCTATCATTCTCAGGATTTTCTCATGTTTTGAATGTATTTTCAAGTAAATATTTGCTTATAACCTATATATCTGATAACGTATTTAAAGGAGTAGTAAAGCGTAACATAGAAGTAGGCTGGAAGTGCTGCACATTATGTTTTAGGGTTAGCCTAATGTAATAACGGCAGTAAAAATATATGTCTCTGAAGATGCCTCAGTAGCTCCCTGTCACACAATATATTCTATATATAGAATATAAGAATCATAATACAACTGTGATTAGTAATTAATTCAAATTCTAATTATATGGCGGTTTAGAAGCCAGTGCAGTTTGTATCAGAATGTAAGAATCTGACCCTTTAGCATCAGCTTCTATGACTTGTGAACCTTATTTTCTGCTTGATGATTTGCAACGACCCCTAAGCTCAGCTTAGCTTCTCAACAGCTGCTCAAAGCTCACTGAGTATGTGCATATCACACACTCCTAACAAAATACAAGATGGGAAGGTTCTTTGCACAACTTTATAGGCCCGGATCATTTCTGCTATAGCAATATGCCAAACTTTCAGGCTGATGCAGTAAGTTCAGTATATTAAACATGGGAATTCCAGCCTTGTTAATTTTTACTGTTTAGTCCCCCTTTAATGTTAAAATTTAGCAATCAGTGGTTATTCTGGGTATCTTAACTTAAGAGAGAGCACAACACTATCAAGAAAGAAATATGAAAATGATTTTAATAAGCCTTCATGCTGTAAGTTTAGCAAATTGTACAGAAGGGGTCTGAGGAGGGGTGTATAATACTAGTGTTTAAAATGGTTTACTTGTCTACAATATGGTGGACTTTAAGCCATTTCTAGGTTAAAGGGGCATCTCCAATCCACTTGCACATCATAAAAGGACAGGGGCCATCTGCAGAACTGAGCATAGTAGCTGTGATCAATGTTGTTAGTATACTCACACACCTCAAATCTATAAGAAAGGTACAATCTTGCAGTTAAATTTGTTTTCATGATATACGTATGTATCTTGATCAGAAGAACCATGGAGATTGATATCACTAAAATATCAGCCACAGGCAAAACTGCAGATTCTCAGGTATCCGTTGCGTGTGTGTTTTAAGATTATAACATTAATGTTTTATGATTTATGTTGCATTTGTCACTTTATTTGAAAAGTTAATGATTAGAAAATAAAAATGCCTATAAAATGTGAGTTTATTTCTCTTCATTTATTCTATTGGGGAATGGTCATTCTATAGTATGCGTTTACTTGTTTTCTAATGATGCACGACAATACTTAGTCCAAACTGGCTTATAATGATTATTTTTAGGTTCAGAGATGCAGTACCTTTACATCAATATTTTTTGTGCCGAATGTTTTGTTACAAGCTTTTCTATGTCCGCTTACTTTCGAGTTGTACCTACTAGAATATTTAATGGCGTTCTTCAGGTATAAGGTAAATCTAGGCTCATCAGACTGTTGAATGGCGAAGCCCTATTCATTACTCCAGAGAATGAATTTCCAATGGCAGCAACATTTACAAAGCAGCAAACATTTGCCATTATGTTGATGTTAAGCTTATGTGCAACCTCACGGTGCTAGGGAGCCCTTTATTTGACATGCAATAAGCAGGAGGTAAGTAAAGGGATTCCTAGCGCTTTTTATCTTTGGTGCTTCTAACTTATTTGTCCCCTTGTATTCATTGCTGCCAGGCTAAGACAAAGCTGAATAGAAAGCGTGGCAAATTCTTGAGATTTTTATTCTAGAAGCCAGTGGCATAACTAAGCAGATCGGGTACCTACCCTCAAAAAAATGATTTGGGGGTAGGGTTACCACCTTTTTGCTGTGTGGAATCTGTCCAGGTAGATTTGTGATGTCAGGGGTGGGGCTATGATGCAGTTATCTGCAATTGGATGGTTGCTGGGTCAGTTATAGGAAATCCTGCCAGGGCTGTCCGAGTCAAAACAGGGCAGGTGGCAACCCAAGCATGCTCACTTCCTCATTATTTGCGCCCCCCTTTCTATCCACTTGCTTAGCTGCTGCAGAGAAGAGCAGCAGTAGGACATACAGAGGGAGAACTGTTCTGGCCTCCTTGTTCCCTGCTGCAGACTGGGAGTCCAAGTTTCCATCTTGGGGGCCCCCCGCCCCAACCACATTCCCCCTTTCAGCCCCCATACCCAGTTGTATCCTCCCCTGCATGCTGATGCTATTGGGGAGAGTCCGGCAGAGCAGGGTGCGAGTCTGGTTCGGCGGGATCCGTACGTTTTTTTCCTGGTGTCCCACTGGCCCTATATGATGCTGTAGTTACACCACTGCTATGAGCAGAAAAAAGTATGCTTAAAGGCACAAAATGAAAGCCTGGGGGTTGCATTCTTTTAAACAATGTGGTGCTTTATGACCTCTTGGTAAATGAGGAGCCCTTTATTGTTTATTCAGATGGGAGAAAAGAAGAAAAATATATACCATAAAGCAAGAATGTATATTTCACACTAATATATTATTTTTAAAATAACAAAAAAGTAATTGTACATGTTGCAAAAAATAGTTTTTACATACTGTTTGTTTAATAAATGACAACCATGTCATTTTAAGAAGCCACGTCATAAAAAAGCAACGTGTTGACATTGAGGTGACCTTTGAAAGTTCATTCTGTTAATCACAAATCTCCAAGCACAGCAGTCATGGATGGCTTATCTTGTGTTTTGATTTCATTAAGTATTAACTGAAGGAGTTAGAGTTATGGAACCAATTCACAGAATAATGTAGTTAGTGTTGGGAAGGAGTGACAAGACTTGATTGCATAGGGTGAAAATATATCTTTAGAGTGTTAGGCATTGTTTAAAATGTTGGAATGTTTATCTTTTTATAGACCTATCCATGTACATTTACTTGTAGTGACATAAAAGACAATCACAAAGAGCAGGAATGCTGCCTCTCTGAATTGAGCTTACGGGAACAGTGAAAAAATAAACATAAATACAAAAATGTATATACAATGTCTGTGTTTCTTAAACTGCTTTATTCTATAAATATCAACAACATTACGGGCTCCTGCTTGGATCCTTTTTTAACCTTGAAAAAGTCTACATCTTCTTGGTAAACAGAAAGGCAGTTGGTACAGGTATAGGAACCATTATCTAGAAACCTGTTAACCAGAAAGCTCTCAATTACGGAAAGCCTCCATTTTATCCAAATAAATGCGCTGGCTGTAAAGAATGGTACTCTACTAAACTGCATAAAAATGGGTTTCATTTTACGGAATACAAACAATATTCTACTAAGTAATAAACTATTTGCCCAAATGACAGGAATAAAATAAGGTGAATGTTTGCAGAAGGAAAATGGTTCCTGTAATAGCTAACACAATACTAGATCCAAGTTTCCACTCAACTGTTATAATCCGTCTGAAAGTTCTCAAAAACTGCTTCCCATCCATCGCTCAAAGTGACTTTGATTTCCAAAGGAAATTAGTTTTTTTATACAAGGGAAAATGTTCCCTTCACCTGTGAATTACAGCTCCTTCCATGCCAAGTATCGAAAGTAAAAAACGTTTTACAGTACATCAGTGTGCATGTAACAAGCAAATGTAGGATATTTCTCACACATGTAACTTACAGCACATCCCATTCTTTACATTTGTATTCTTTCTGTCAATTCTTTCTGTAATGTGGCTCCCCATACCTTAAGTCTATAAAATGATTTAATCATTTCTATAATTTAAACATTAAAGAAACTCAAAAGGATTGGTCTGCCTCCAATTAGGATTAATTATATTTTAGTTTGGAACAAGCTACTGTTTTATTAATACAGAGAATAAGGAAATCATTTTTAAAAATTTGAATAATTTGACACCAAGCTGCATCTTTATATACTGTATCTTTTGTCATGGAAGCATAATCCCGTACCCCCCACCCAGAATTAATTATGGGTTTGCTAAATAAAAGGGTGATGCACCTGTTAGTGAGCTGTATGACTATGACTCTTTGTTTAAGGCCACAAGTAGTTGGCTCAGGAGTCATAACCAAGGGTTCAGCTTAGATATTCTTAATCAGAGCATGGAGGCTTAGACAATGAGCATCCCCTACCCACTGTCTCCTCTAAAGGTTTACCAGTTTGGTAAAACAGGCTTGACTAGAACATGACAGTATGACTGGAACTTTTTCAGTAATAGAGTGGACCCAGGTTTTACACTGACGTAAGACTGAAGACCTGAACTGAAATAACCCAGGACAACTAGATTGGTACAAAGCAAAAAGGCATTAAAGTTAAAATATAAAGTACAAATGCAATACTGTATATTCATATAACTAATGTAATCTTTCTAAATAATAAAATGATCATAATAAACAAAAATAGCATACCTTGCATGGAAAATGAATTTATTGATTTAGAATCAACCAAGTAAAGAGCCAAATCCCCAACTACTCATGGCATGAAGCAATTTAGTACATACTGATACTTTTCTTTGTTAAATGTGCAACATGTGAAGATTTTAGAACCAAGTACAAATGAAAACTCATAATACACAATTGTTATGCTTATATGATGATTCAATTGTTACTAAATGCATGGTTGACTCAAAACCAGTAGGGCGCTTCGGTTGAAATTTGGGCAGCCATTGCGAGTTAGGGTTGGGTGTGGGTCAGACTGGGAAAATACACTCCTGAAAATTCTGTGTTTTGGAACCCGAGACTTACATAAATATAGCATATGGAACAAGACAATTCGGGTACAGGTTTGAAATGTGGCTCTTCCAGCTCAGAGAGCCCAATTGTGCCTCTCTGCACTAGTATCAGGACCCCCTTCGTTGCCAAAAAGTGATAATAGAGCAGGAGATGGGATCACAGTTGCGTGGTTCCTACAATGGCAGCATTTTGCGGGATAGGGTTGGGAATGGGCAATGGGAAAACACTTCCATTGAAGATGTTGCCACTTGGGGGGTCTATAAATACTATAAAAATAGACAGGTTAGATTATATTTATTTCTCCTTGGTGCGGGCATCACAGATTTTCCAAGTCATCTTAATAAATGCAAAATTACAATTAAATAAGTTTTTGTTAGAGGAGATGCCTACAGTACATACGTACTATAGGTTTAATTGAACCTAGAAAAACGAAACACTATTTATAGGACACGTATATGCCTAATGTAACAATATGAAATATCATGATACATTACAGAAGAACAGTAATATTGTAAATAATTTTCCATATATTTTAAATGCCTTACATATGTTATACATTAGACCGGTGCCTTTACATTATGAAAAAGCTCATGTTTCATTTATCATTGAAAGTGAGACAAAGGTTTAGTTGAAAAGTAATTATATATCAGTGTAACAAGGTTGTATGATTCCACCCAGTTATATCTTTTAGCATAAAAATGATTTCTTCTTTATTTTGTGGTTTAAAAATAACACATGGAAACTTTTACCAATTAAGAAAGGCATTACTCCAATATTATGGTGGTTGTCACAGCTAAAATGTTCATGCTTACATTGTCATGAAGAGTAATAGGTAAGGTCAAGAGTATCAAGCCAATAATTAGCCAATATCCTGGCTTAACAACAATACCAGTGACTATGAGTATCAACAGTCCTTCAGAAAGTGCTCTGAAATCCAGTCCTTTTATATGCCTCATACAGTGAACAAAATCATTCCGATCATACTTTCTCCTTTGGCGTGTAGCTCGACTAGGGTTGCCACCTGGCAAGTATTTTACCAGCATGGCCCGTACAAATTATGGTTGATCCCAATGTTTTTAATAGGGAAAAAAAGCAAAATATATAGGAAGGTCGGTATTTTTTGCTAGACAAGGTGGCAACCCTAAGCTCGACTGGTATTTGGAAGTAACAAGATTTGGATAAGATTTTTAGATTTGTTGTGGCAAGACAAGGCTGGGACAGCACAGTGCTTTTTTTCTCACCTCCATACCCTTACAGGCTTAATATAGGAGTATTCATTTGGTAAAATACACAGTGTTAATCACTGAATAAAAAAACAGTATACAAATGCACAAGTCTCTAAATCAACAGCAAGTGCCACAATCATCAACCTTGGGTGTAGATGAACGTAGAAAAATTATATAGATTTATTTTCTTACTAGCAGATAAAATTAATAATTTTCTTACAAGCAGAGATCACTGACTGGGTTTAAGTATGTCTACCTCTCCCCTGCCCCAACCCCACCTACTTATCCACTATGTATGTGTGAATCTCTGTGGAAAAGTTTGCATTTTATAAATGTTTTTCAATAATACTATAGTAGATAATACACCTCTAAGGCTAAGACCTTTTATATGGGTCATCAAACTGCAAAGCAGCATGCTTAAATGGAGGGGAGCTGGATTTAAGCTGGATTTAAATGAGAACTAAAGTAAATATTACTTAGGGTCACGTCCCCAGTAATTCCAGTAACCAGTATCTTCCTACCTGCGTTGGTGCTCCTCTTTTTAAGGAAAACACCCGGCCCATGGTACTTTAGACCCGCAGCAGGGTTGGAACTAGGGTTAGGCAGCTGGAGTCTGAGCAGAGGAAAACATAAATGATCCCTTCCATTTCCCTAGAATACAATGTATGCAGCAAATGCAGGAGTCACGTTAGGATTGCTATTGAGACTGTCAGCATGAGGTTGCAAATGCAGTAATAGCTATTTGCTTGTTTAACACATGAAAAGCATTTTGAGTGCGTATACCTTCTCCTCTTTCTATGAAAAGCAGAGGGAATTCTGGTATGGAAATACAGTTTTGCATCTGTTTTTATTAATTTTCAAAGAGCACCTTATAGGCTATCTTTCCCATGGCTCCCTCTGTTTTCCTCAAAAGAAAGCAAGGCAGTAGATTGCTACTGCATTCCCATAGTGTAATGTTAGTATAGTAATAGGGACCATGTGCATCTAAAGTCTAACTGCTCTTAAAACTTACATCTAGGGCCTGGCTGTCCTCTGCACCTAGCACCTAACATTTGCATCTAAATCCCACACTAATTTGGGAAGGTTACCACAAAAAAGCGGATAACATTGGATTTTTAACTGTTTGATATAGTAACAGTTTCAGAAGACAATGTATCTCTCTCACTGATGAGCTCACTGTAAGGAACTATTCTGTTTATCTGGCTTTGCACACGGATAAGAATCACTCACTTCTAAAGGCCAAACAATAATCTTCACGACAAAGTTATGGGTTGTTGCCAGGAGTTCTATGTGCATCTGCGCTCATGTAGCATATATAGCCATGGAGATTTATTATTTAGATTTCCTTTCTTGTTGCTAGGAAGGTTTAATGTTATTTCACCCCCAAATAAGCCTAAACCAAATCATCTTCACTTTAATTTTATAGTAAGTAAAATGAAATTTAAAAAATCTTGTTTGCATTCTAGAGTTCCTGAATAATTCAAGGCCAGCTTCTGCCTTTGTCATGAAGAATCCCAGACTCAAAACCACTCAAGAACACGTATTGCTTTTTTGTCTAATACATACATATGTTGGGTTCAGTTTTAATACAGTTCCAAGACTGGATTATTTTTTAGATACCTGAATTACACAAGCAACAGTCAGGATGTCTACAACATACCTTGAGTAGAAAAGTTAAATAGCAAATAACAGTGAGGGGTGTGTTGGCTGGGAAAGGTTCTGAGTCTGGTCTCCATTCATCTTCTGTTAAAGTGCACTATGGGGAAAAAGTTTCCAGCAAAAATAGTCAGTAACTAAAATAGTCAGTTTAAAAGGGCAGGAATGGGGAGGGTGAAGAGAATAGAAAGGTACCACATAAGAGAAAGATGAACTGGAAAGGATAAAATGACTAGAGACCTCAATCTAAGAAAGAATGTAACTGGGTACAGAGGAAAAAGGAGTGAGAAAATCAGAAGGAAAAAAGATGCGTTGAGAGCATGAAACAAAGGGAAATGGGTGAATTCAGAATGGGAAAAAAGAAAAAAATAATAACAAAAAGAATGCTTTCCATTCTGCTTCTTCAGTTAACTATTGCTAGCACATTCTAAAATCCTCTTATCCCTTGCAAGCCAAATTATCTGGATGGTAGATAATTATAATATATGACAATGGTTTTTTTCTCCATATTATCAACTTTTAAAGCTTCATTTACAGATCTGGTGCACGGTACAAAAAGTGCAATTTTCTAATGCAAATTACCATAATGCAGTGTTTTTCACAGAATTCCAGCAGAACTTCGTGAGTCATTATTGTTAGCATGCATTAGGTCAGGACTGAGAGTGAAAATAGGCCCTGGCATTTCAGGTACCCAGTGGCCCAATCAGCCCAAACAGAGGCCCAAATAGCCCCCACTAAATAATGAATTTCTATGGCACATTATAGCAGCTCCTCTGGCATTTTCCAGAGTCCACAGATTGCCAGTCTGGGCCTGGCATGCATTTATACAATGCCAACAAATTCCACAGTGTTGTATACTACTGTAAGTAGAAAACATCTATATAAAGAGGAAAACACACAGTATAAATCGCTCATAATCTATGGCACTTATATGGATGCAAATTAGCATCCATTTGGGGAAATCCATGTGATTTGTGCTAGAATGGCATCACTTGCAGTGTGCAGATTCAATAATGGCATTAATGCCTGATTTGCTTGGCGCAAGTCAGTTGCTACTAGCAGAAATTCCAGGGTTCTCTTGCATCAAGGTGTGCAGTACAACAGAAAGTGGTCAGTGGGTAAAATGGCCCTGCTGCAAGTTGATAGGAGCATGTAACGAGGCCAGAATAGGGCCTGGGTATTAACCCTTTGTTGGACCACCATCAGTCGGTTAGGGGAACACCTTCTTTATTAGTCAAGGCATGCATCAGTACAGCAGTTCACCAATAAGGCTCTATTCCCTCGTCCTTCAGCTTTTTCCTTCCTCTGGACTGCACACTGTCAGTGGGGCTCACTGTCTCAGGCACCCCTTCTTGGGTCCTGACCAGCAAAAACCTAGCCAAACCTAGCCTCTTAGGCCCTGACTGGCGGGTATTACGCTGGACACAGTGGGGGTCATTTATCAACACTGGGCAAAATTGCCCATGGGTAGTAACCAGTAGCAACCAATCAAATTGCTGCTTTCATTGTTCTACTTGCAGCTGGCTTTAAAAAGGACATGTCAACCCTTTTTACAAATTTAATCAATGAACAGCGTCTCTGAAATCTTTAGATAACTGCCACTCTGGTTGTTAAAAGGTTAACAGTAAGGCTGCAGTATCCCCTTTATCAGCTACAAATCCTTCTACTACACTAAACCACTCTGCCCCCTCCCTCAGGAATTTCCTTTGGCTCTTGGCTCAGTGAGCATGCTCAGTTCCTCTCAGCTCAGATTACATAACACACCCTCCAGGCTAACAGCCAATGAAGAGAGAGCATCACTGGTTCTCATAGAAACTGTCTGATGCTATTTTTTTCTCCTAACCACCTCTCCTGAGCTCAGCGTAATAATTACAGAGCTCAAACCCAGCAGAACTTTTTTTTATCAAAGTATGTTGTGCCTGTGTAAACCTGCATTCTGCATTACATGGACTTTACAGCATACATGTCTTATTTCAGATGATAATGTATCAAAGGGAAAATGGCCACCACGGGAAAGCTGCTATTTGTTTTAGGAAAATGTGATGGCGCTGGCAAACAGAGGGGGTATGTGCAGTACAAATGATGCAGTTTGGGTGTGGAAGATATGCCCAACTTATATACAGGGTAGGAAAATGTAGGCTTTACATGTCCTTTAAAAAGCTATTCACTGATTGGTTGCTATAGGTAACTGCCAATGGGCAAATTTGCCCAGTGTTGATAAATGAGCCCCACTAGTGCCCACTCACTTCTTATAGGGGCCACAGCGGCCCATGCTATTCCCTGGTTACACAAGCTTCCTCACTACCTAAGTCACTATCTCTTTCAGGGAATGACTCAATTATCAGAGAACCTTCTGCTCTCTTTCTTTCCCATGAACAACACTAAAGAGCACTTCCTGAAACCTTCCTATATGCAGACATTTCAGCATAGCCACGTACACTGCATCTTTCATAAGTGTTCGTCTGTATATGGATAGGATGGCAGCCCGCCACTAGAATTCTTTGATGGTCTTTTAATAGGTTTGTTCTCTCTTGTTGTGCTGTAATTAAACTTCCATAGCACACATAATTTAGCTCCACTCCTTCTGTCTTAAAATATCACACAAGTGTTTAATAAGCCTGTAGTTACATGTCTGTGTATCCAAAGCTGTAACAGCAAGTAAAGACAACTCTGTAGATCCAGTTTTCTTCATATTGTAACTTCAATTGAACAGTATTCTATTTTATAATATTGATACCTACAATGACAATGCAGTGTCTGTGACACCTTTTGTTTTAACAAAGTCAGAGTACAAGTATAACGATTTGCAGTCATGCCACCGCATTCTTTTTATATTAAAAATTGAATGTGTATGAATCATTCTCTGAACTAGTCAATTGCAAGGTGTTCCATTCTAATCAGTGAGATGCAAAAGAAAAAGATAAAGGAATCCATTTGACAGCCTAATTAATGATGGGTTATACAGATAAATGCTATAAAGAATCCCACAATTATTTTCGTTTATTTGACAATTAAACAGAAGCCTGTACAAAAATGGAAAAAAAAACTTGTTATTCACCAACTTAGGCTTTTCTATTTTTGTTATTTAGAACAGGAAGTCAACAAGAGGGCTGCACTGTTAACTAAACTGGGAGCCTGAGTTTAATTCCAGCAAGGGCACTATCTGTTAGGAGTTAGTATGTTGTCCCTACGTGGCATCTAATGAAACTGACCCATGTTTGACTGTGTGTGAATAGGAAGCTTAGACTGTAAACTCCACTTTTACAATGAATGACTAATATTCTATGTAAACGTGCTGCACAGATATGTTGATACATAAATAAATAATTTATGTATCTAAAAACAAAGCTGTTTTTAGGGGTGTCTGCAACCAGTCACACAGTCTAATAATGTCACTCACACCCAAGTAGCACTGCTTTGCCAATGATTGAAAACTGCCTAAACACCTTGAGCAATGTAAAGAAGATATCCCAACATTAAATGAGGATGCTTGGATAGATACACTTGCCACAATATTTGACAACTTCGTCTTGGTGTCCCTTAAACTATATCAGCTGCATCGGATCTCCCAATATACCTAGATGAATGGCTAATCCTAATACAGTCTGGACCTGCTCTAAACTAAACCACTTCTGGTCATCAATAACAGAATTTATGGCTGACATAATTGATGTATAGCTGACCAATTCCCCTAGACCCTCGTGTTACTTTGCTCAACTAGGTAAACACATTAGCCAAGAGAACATTAATATCAATACATATAGCCTACACCAAAAACTGCATTACCATTAAATGGAAAGACCTGATCTTCCCCCTAAAAGAGCCTAGAAAAATAGGTAGATCAACTGATATACACCAGACGAGGCTGCCCAGATACGTTCTTGAAAGACTGGTAATCCTGGATAGACCTGGCCACCTAAACCCAATCTCACAAACGCCTGCCCCCCACATATGCAGTAACAACTGATAAGGACACCCTTCCTGATAAGGACACCCTTAATTCTAACCCTTTGATGTAATTGTGCAAACTGCATAGTTGACATTGGAAACTATATTTAATATTTCATGTTATTTACATTTTCCTTTGTGTTTTAGATTTTGGCTATGTTCTCTTTCTGTTTTGATTACCTCACTTATAAGGGAATGTAATATAAGTCGGTAACGCAAAAACTATTCGCATTGCGAAAATTTAAGCCTTTGCACAAACAAATTTTGCTTTGCGAACTCGGAAACTGTTTAGCGACCACTTCCGAGCAGAACGCCGTTTGCGAATCTTATACTTTGCACTAATGAGCTGTCAGTGTAATAAAACCTCTTACTGAAAAAGTTGCAATGTTTGCTCCAAAAGATTACGACACTTTCAAGAACTTCTTAAGAGTGCGCAATTACAATCCGCAATAATGATTGCAATGCAATATTACATTGCGAGTTGTGGATTTTTACTCTTATTGGTGCACAATGTTTTTCATTGCCATATGATGTCATGTTCTGATACAATGTAACGTAATGCTATCTGACTTTTTTGTAAGGGATTTGTATTGTTATGTACAGGGCTGGATTTACATAGCGCCCCGAGTTCCACTGCCGTTCGTCGCCCCTATACTCTGATATTTATTCAACATTTTCATCATCAGGACTGGCGCAAAGGGGATTGGCCCGGGCCTATCTGGCCTTTCCACAAATCTGGCCTGGTTATGTACCAAGCCATTTACTTTAATAAAACCTTAAAAAATATATAATCCTTTAAATAGTTATATTTCTTGGGAAACATGATTTTTGGATTCAGTCTCCAGAAAAGATTCAGACAGATCCCAAATTCCAATACAGGTAAGGGATCTGTTATATGGGAACCAGTTAACCAGAAATCTCCAAATTACGGAAAAGCTGTTTCCCATAGACTCCATTCTACCCCTATAATCCAGATTTTAAAAATAATTTCCTTTTTCTCTGTAATAATAAAACAGTAGCCTGTGCTTGATCCAAGCTAAGCTATAATTAAGCCTTATAGGATGCAACGCCAGCCTTTTGGCTTTATTTAATGTTAAAATGATTTTCTAGTGCACTTAAGGTATGAAATGATGGAAAGATCTGTTATCTGGAAAACTCCTGTTCTCTGGATAACAGGTTCCATACCTGTATGCATATTCAAAACGTAAAAAAAAAACTGCATTGCACATGACTTCAAACTTGGTTTGGCTGACCATCTAGGATTTTTAGCCAAATCCTAACCCCAAGGGGCCTATGTATCAAAGATCAGATTTTAGTGGCTTTAGAGTTTTTATTTAAACCGTAACTAAATTCACAAACTCTAAAACAACAAATGTCATGACATTTATTAAAAAATCTGAATAAAAAAAAGGACGAACAGAAAATTACACTGAATGATGCACTAAAAAAAGTCTAAAAATTCATAATGAAAAGAAAAATATGAAAAAAAACTCTAAAAGTCTGAAAATTGATTATAGAAGTGTATGTTACAGCCACTACGTTGCACTACACAAGCCCAGGAAACCTTTAATTAAAAAAATAAAGTTGTCCTATTGCCCTACATGTGCCCCTGTATAGTTGTGTTGCCATATGTTAGGAAATGTAGGGGGGAAGGAGGGTAACCCCCCCCCCACAAAAAAATCACTCTTTTTCACACTATCACCCTACAATGGTAAAACACACCAGCGTTTTTTTGGGACTTAGAAAATTTTTCTATGTTTTTTTTTCTAACTCCTATCTGTATTGAACTTCTCCTGGTCTGACCAGGTGAAGTATAGTCTAGCGTAAGTGGTAACATTCAGGAAAATGTTGATCTTAGTGAATTTGTGTAATTACGATCCTTCATCAGTGCGCAACTTCGCCTGGCGTAAGGGTGCGAATTTATGCAAGTCTATCTACTTCGCTAGTGAAAATTCCTACAGGTCTCTCCCAAAAATTGTCCAGATATTGATCGGGCAGGGTTGTTCTTTTGGCAATTGAAGGCCGCTTCGGCTAGTTGATGGGGTCCTAGTGCCATTGGCGCCGAAATTCCTTAGTTGTTATCTGATCGGCCATGAAGCCGAACCATCAAATTAGCCCAGTATCGCCCTGCCTTTGGTGGACATATCGGGTAAAGATTCTCTCGTTTTGGTGACCTTTCCAAATGAGCGGATCTTATCGTGTATGACCACCTTTACTCTAAATAGTAATCTTCAGCTGACAGGTGCCAACCTCATGCTGAGTGCTAAGAGTACTATTTTTGCTGCCTCCAATCAATTGTATTTGGAGAAGGGAAACTATGTCATAATATTTCTTTAAATAAAGAACCTTGCTCAATATTTATATTAAGTTGCTTTAAATAGTCTATAAAGCCTTAATACTGAACCTTGTTAACTGTTTGTTAGCTACACACCAAATGTTCATGGTACTCTGATTTACAAAGAAAAGCAACAGTCTCGTGTTAGTGGTTTTAGAGGTTTTTGAAACCTTGACTAAACACACTTTCTCTAAAACCATGCATGACATTTAGTAAACGATCCAAACTGAAAAAAAAAACACGAATGGGAGAACTTGCAGAAAAGTCACAAAACCCATGACTTTCAAATACAGCAGAAAACCTCTAAAGGCAGCACTGTGACACTGTATGAGTACATCCTAGAGTGGTCCTGATAGGTTTCCTTGCCTTCTGCTCTGTTCTTCCTTCCCTATGCTCCCTGTGTGTGCCATACTCTGCCTGCCATATGCTCCCTACTTAACATACTCAGCCTTCCCCATGCTCCCTGTGTGTGTGTGCCATAATTTGCCTACTCTATGCTTCCTATATATGCCATTTTTTGCCTACCCTATGCTCCCTCTGTGTGCCATGCGTTGCTTGCCCTGTGCCATGTGTGTGCCATGCTCTGTCTGCCCTATGCTCCCTGTATGTGCCATAATCTACCTGCCCTACTCTGCCTGTGTGTGCACTACTCTGCCTGTGGAATAAAACATTCTTGTGGTAGCATGGGAGTGGTTTTAAGTGGGTATGGTTTAAAAACAGGGCATGGCTAAGACTGGCTTTCATTAGCGGCCTTCCACCATGTAGGCCAGAAAATTCCGTACCTCTGTACCATAGAAGTTGGACAGCACTGCTGTAGACTATTGCCGAGGTCCAGACCCAACATTGGTAACCTTATGATGTCTTGGATAAGCTCTCCTAAGGAAAAGCAAATATAACTACAGCAACAAACTGGGGTTCTGTTTCAGCTGATGCTTTACTGGGATAAGTTACCAGACCTGTACTCAACATCCCACATGCCATTACTAAATGTGATAAATGGGCTCTGGATAATGTGTTTCTGGATAACGGATCCTATACTTGTATTGTATAAAATTTACACAAGTGCTTTAATTTGCTTCCTTTGCCTGTGGTTTGGAATCCAGAGATTCAGTGGCAAAATTGAATGGCCAATAAAGAGTTTGCATTACAGGTACTGTAACTGTATACAAGTATACACGCATGACACATGGCAGGAGGAAGTTTGCTATTTTTTCAAGCAGTCATGATGTCAGGGTTATAACAAGCACTCTGATGTTATGGTGGTGTTATAGTGATGTTGTTACAGCCCTCAGGGGGTTGAAGTAGGAGGTGAAATGTCACTTTCAGCTATAAGCTATACTGATATATGAAATGCTTGAAAATGTATGGATTTTATCACCCACAGCTTCTGCATAATTATTAACTGAGCTTCCAGGGATATTCGTGTAAAACATTTTTGCTTTTTTATTTATGGATGACTTCGTTGTGCCGTTATCACTGGAATGCACATTGCAGTGTACTTTGAGTTGATCATGGATGCATATATTACAGAGCAGAGCCCCACTCATTAATCATTTATTATGTTTTTAATTGATAATAGGAAAGGATGCAAGGTGCTGCTGGGTGATTACACATGTCAAATTGGTGCTTTACACAAAACACATTAAAGGAATTGCACATACACCATAACTCAATGGGAAATTTACCTTTTTTTGTGACCCACTATGCATCAATGTCTTGCTTCAACCGTCAGAGCTGTGAACCTAAAAACTTGACGCACAGGTGTTTACCCTGTCTGCATGAAATTTTGTATATATGTTATTAATTAAAAATTTTTGCTATTGCTAACTACTGTCAGTCATCTAAGGAGACCTACACCAGTGCAGGAGTGTATACAGTTAAGTGGGATGTGTTCTGATAAAGTCTTCTATAAATGATGCTTTGGACACTAGAGATATGATTTGCTTCCAGAGCCATAAACTGTATCTTTAATAAATAGATGTAAATGCAGTAACCTACCAGTAAGCTGCGTCTGCCAATGCTCTCCTGCAAAGCTGTTGTCAGTCAGTGTATTGTACATAGTTCAAAATTCAGTGCTTGCTTCAGAAACGGAACTAGGTGGGGGGGCATTGGTGCGGGCCGTGCAGTGCCCCCCCACCATCGTCCGTGTGGAAGTTCTATTGCACTGCACTGCAGCCGACTGCAGCGGGTTCAATATGCTGAGTGCCCTGCAGGGGTGTGGGCCCTGCCCTGATTGCACCCCGTTCCCCCTGGTAGTTACGCCACTGGCTTGCTTCATCACAAACAAGACTGCTTTGCAAAATCCCACTTATAAAGTAGAATATAGAAATATTAGGCTTACCTTAGTTGACCATGGACAACAGAGTGTACTGACTAACATTTGAGCTTGCTCAGTTGCCACATACAGAATACCATGAAGTACCACCTGAAAGGGCTCAGGAAACGTGGATATTCATGTTTTAATAGGTACAGCGAGCACTCTGCATAATGCACCACCAGATTCATTGTCATGTATTACTACTTAACCTTTAATACGTCAACACACTTTGCATCATAGCTTTTTTGTTGTAGAGATCTCACCTTTTCCTTCATATAGCATTTAGCATCTGCCAACATGCTGCATCTTCATTAGCTTCACCTGCTATCACCCTCCTATTCATATTTTATTGCAATATGTAGCTCCATCCTCCCTTAAAGTGGACCCATCACCCCAAAAAAATATTCAAAATCATATTTTATCACATTAGTGAAGCAAAATGAACATTAATTACACTGTATAAATTATTTGATTCTTGTTTTCTTCAGTCTGGGAATTCATAATTATAGCAAGCAGGCAGGAGCCATTTTGTGGACACTGTTATTAAGGCAAGCCTTGTATCATCTCAGAATCTTGTTTGTGCACCAGAATGGGGGACCCGATGCCTATCCCCATGTCCTGGCTACACAATAAATGGTTAAGAGAACTGGGGGAATGTGTGGGGAGCAGTGACATCTAGGAAGTGCTGAATGGAAAGTGAAAGTAATTACTTGCCCCGCCTCTATGCCTAAGGCATGAAGGAGTGGCAGACAATATTTGATTGACAGCTGAGGCTTTTAAATGAGCTTAAAACAGCTATGAATGATTTAATAAAAATTTGAAATTGGATTTCATGTTTAATTTGAAAAGGACTTTTATTATACAGATTTTTGTGTCTGGGTGACGGGTCCACTTTAAAGGGGTCCTGTCATTATAAGAAATGATTTCACATTCTTTTCTATTGTTTTAGTCAAATAAACTATACTTATACTATACAAATGATGGAAATCTTGTTTCCTTCAGTCTTGGAATTACACAATCACAGCAAGCAGATAGGCATCATTTTGTATACAAATTTTTTATCATTCCAAAATCTTGTTTATGTGTCCTGGAATGGAGGGCCTGGTGTCTATGCACTAGCTACACAATTAGATGGTGATGAAGGAAGAGGAATGTGGGGGGGACAAAAAAAATCTAGGAAGTGCAGAATAGAAAGTGAAAGTAATTGTCTGCCCTGTCTCTATGCCTGAGACACAGAGGAGAGAGTCAATATATGATTGACGGCTGAGATTTTTAAATATCTTTGGATTTGGATTTCATGGTTTATTATATAACTTTTTGGGTGTTGTTTATAAACAGTAAAGTTTTGTTTTCTCGAAAAATATGAGTTTTTTTCGCAAATCTTTTTTGAGATTTATTATGCCCCGAAGCTGCAAGAAAACAAATCTGAAAATACTCCAGCTAAAACCTTTTGAATGCAATTAAAAGTCAATGGCAGAGGTCTCTTTACCCATTGCAGATGTTTTTTGCCTTCATGATTTTCAGGTGTTTTTCCCCTTTAAATTCGAGGTAATCAAGTCTTTTAAGCCTATAAATTCGAGGTAGTTGAGTATTTTCCCCACTGCATTCAATCAAGTGTTTTTACATTCTTATTTTTCATAAAGAAAACATTTGAATTTACATTGTGAGTTTATTCGAGTTGGAAAAATACTCACAAACTCAACCTTTAATAAACATCCCCCTTTATGTAAGGTGACAGGTCCCCTTTAAAAAGAAATATTTTTCTCATGTGGTGGAATATTAAGGTAGTCTGAACTCGTCTGGTCACAGTTTGCCATTTCCTTATAGGAAATCAAGAGTTTCCAACAAAAGCCATGACTTTCAACAAGGCTTTGTAAGTACAGTATTGCAAAAATAATTTTGTGGTGAACACCTGGATGAAGGCTTTATAAGCGTCAGTATATACTACTGCCTAAGGGCCCTTACACACAGTAGTTTTTGGCTTTGCTCCCCTCCGTTGTGCTTTCTTCCGCTCAGCCTCAGGGGAGCGCTGGAGTAGTCGCACTGAAATATTGTCAATGGGGCTGTACTCACAAAGAGGCATGTAAGCTACGAACACAGGTAAAATACAACATGCTGCGTCCCAACATGCGTTCGGTGCTTACATGCGTCTGTGTGAGTACAGCCCCATTGACAATATTTCGTCGCCAGTGTCGGACTGGGATGCCAGGGGCCCACCAGAAAATCTTACACCAGGGGCCCACCAGAATACCTTAGACCAGGGGCCCAACTTTCCAAACTATTATTCCTTCTCTCCTCACTTAACCTCCTTATTCTCCTATTCTTTTAAATCTACTTACTATATTCTATTCTTCCATTATTAAGCCTCCTTTTCCACATAAAGAAATAGGGAATGAACATGAAATAAGCCAAATTGTTAGAAGCAAGAGGCCCACTGACACCCGGGCCCACTGGGAGTTTTCCTGGTATCCCTGAGGCTGAACGGAAGAAATCGAAATGCAGGGGAGCGCAGCCAAAAATGCTGTGTGTAAGGGCCCTTATAGAACACAAGAGCTGTAAATGTGCTGGTTCAGTAACGTATAGTGTTTAAAGAGGTTTAAAGGTCCATTATATTGATCATTTTCATATTACAAAAGCAATTTTGTCTTGCTGAGATAAGCAAATTATTTATTTATCAGTTCACTATATCTGAAAGGAATTATTGGTCTGTAGATACATTTTTTTGTATTTATTAATCACCAACATGGCATATGCCAATCATTTTAAATACTTAATGTTTGCCAAAGCTTCTCTAATAATATTAATAATATTCCCAAAACCTGTTGTTTCTTCCTACACAATATAGCCAAGATACACCCGTTTCCATGCCCTTATCTTATCCCGTTTAGACTATTGCAATCTCCTCCTAACTGGTCTTCCTGACTCCCACCTCTCTCCCCTCCAATCAATCTTAAACTCTGCTACCAGGATCCTTCTCCTAAAAGAGAATCTGCTCAACCCCAACTAAAATCCTTAGTGTGGCTGCCTGCTAAGCAAAGGATAGCATATAAAATCCTTCTACTAACATTTAAAGCCCTTCACTCCTCTGATCCTCACTTCATTTCTTCTCTTGTCTCACTATACCTTCCTGGTCCTCTTCTCTGCTCTTCTTAGAGCCATCTTCTCTTCACACCATCCACATCCACTGTCACCTCTTGTCGCGAATCCTTCTACCTTGCTGCTTCTTACCTCTGGAATTCTATCCCTGAATTCCTCCGTAAGGAATCCTCCCTCAATCTCTTCAAGAAAAAACTAAGAGCCTTCCTTTTGGAGCACTAGAGCATTAGCCTAGTCCTGTGCCTACTGTCTATGCCTTACCATGTTCACTTTTTCATCTCCAATTTGTACCTGTATGTTAGTCTCCCATCCACTTAGACTGTAAGCTCTAGGGGGCAGGGTCCTCCTTCCCACTATGTGGCAAATTCACTAAGTGGCGAAAATGCACTAGCGATGGCTTCGCCACAATTCGCCAGGCAAATTTTCGCCAGCCCACCGCTAATTCACTAAAATGCGAAGTTGTGCTCAGGCCTAATTTGCATACGGTGCATACGCTAACGATGCCTAATTTGCATACGGTGCGAAGTTAAATGTATAATAGAAGTATGTGTTACAGCCACTACATTACACTACACAAGCCCAGGAAACCTTTAATAAATAAAATAAAGTTGTCCTATTGCCCTACACATGTGCCCCCTGTATAGTTGAGTTGCCATATGTTAGGAAATTTAGGGGGGAAGCAGGGTAACCCCCCCAAACAAATTACGCTATTTTTCAGACTATCACCCTAAAAAAAGGTTTTTTTTTTTTCAAACTCCTATCTATTGTATTGAAGTTCACCAGGTCTGACCTGGCGAAGTAAAGTCTAGTGCATGAGGTAACGTTCAGTAAAATGGTCATCTTAGTGAATAAGCATAGTTACGTCCCTTCGTTAGTGCGCAACGTTGCCTGGCGTAAGGGTGCGAAGTTGCGCTAGTCTATCTACTAGGGACTAGGGACACTGTAAGTGAATTGCTGAAGTTTCGAAATGACGGCACTTAAGCTCTTTGTCCTATGATTCTGTATATACTTATAATGTGATTTGTCTCCCCCATGTATACTTTAATATATTGTACTTTTATTCACTGTACAGCGCTGCGGCTACTTAACAGCATTTTACAAATAAGGTTTAACATACATACATACAAAGCTGCTGCAGCTCTGCTCTAGACCTGTCATTATTAACAGTCAGTAAAGAAACTTACCAGGTCAGGAACACAAAATAGTCAATGTTCCTTCTTTTCCTTAGTCTGTATTTAGTAAATGTACAAAATGAAACCCAGGCCAGCTATAATAAAGGAAGCATGGCTTATTAGAAGATCATTATACTATGGTTCCCAGAAATGTGCATTTTCATGGGCCCTGTCATTTCCCTGATTGGATATTGATGTAAACTGAACTTCCTTGTTAGATCATGGTCCTTGCTGCAAATGGGGTTAGTGAGCTGAAATTGTGATGTAAAGAAAACAGGTCAGCTTATGGATGAGATGCTGCACAAGAGGAAGATTGGAATTAAACTGAAGTACCAATTGTTTTGCTTATAATGAGGCAATGGTCAGACTGATGGTCCACCCCTAAATTGAGTTTTAGTATCTTATAGAATGGCTAATTCTAAGCAAGTTTTCAATTTTTTTATTTTTATATCTTCTGATTTCCAGCTTTCAAGTGAGGATCACTGACCCCATGTAGAAAAAAAACAAATGCTCTATAAAGTTACAACCTGTATTGTAATTGATACTTTTTATTACTCGTTTTTCAATTCAGGCCCTCTCCTATTCATATTTCAGTGCTTTGTTTATATCAATGTGTGGTTGCTAGGGTAATTTAGAACCTAGCAAATAGATTGCTGAAATTGCAAACTAGAGAGCTGCTGAATAAAAAGCTACATAATAGTGATGGGTGAATCTCACCCGTTTCGCTTTGCCGAAAAATTCGCGAATTTCCAGCGAAATTCTCGAATTGGTGAAAACGCGCGACTCGTTTTTTTTTGGCGAATTTTTGCTGGTGAATTTTTGCTGGCGTTTTGCTAATTTATTTGCCAACGGCGAATCGCAGGAATTCGCCGCGAATTCGCCCCCTGGCGAATAAATTCGCCCATCACTACTACATAACTCAAAAACCACAAAAAAAATTAAATGAAACCCAATTGCAAAAGTTTACAAGCTGCCTTCCCTAACCTACACTATGATGAGAGCAGGGGGTGTGTGAGGCACCTTTAGGCCCTATACCTTTCTATGGAGTATTAGCAACTATTGTATCAATTCTAACAGCTGCCTGTAATAAAACCCAGTGATTCTGCTCAGCAGGGACAAAGATAAGAAATTTATTAACCCAGGGGTGTCCAAACTGCGGCCCGAGGGCCAAATGCAGCCCAGGATGGATATGATACGGCCCAGCTTGACAATCTCAGTTCTCGAGAAAAAGTCACGTTGCAAAGGATATAGGAGGAGGGCGACTCTGCCCATTGCCTAGTTAGTAATAATAATATAATAAAAAGTCTATTTAATATCCAGGTGTTCCATATTCCAGTGAATAGCTCTATTTGGTTGTCCAACTGGTATTGTAGTTTTTGTGTGTATTTTCTTTACTTTTACAAAGTATTTCATGTGTGGCCCCCAGACAATTGTTCTTCTTCCATTGTGGCTCTCGATTAACCAAAGGCTGCCATACACAGGGAGATCCACTTGTTTGAAAATGTCAACAAAGAAGCAGATCTCTCACTGATATGCCCACATTGAAGAAGGCTATATCGGGCTGATCCGATCGCGGGCCCTGGGGCAAGGCCCAGACTGGCAATCTGTGGTTCGGGCAAATGCCCGATGGGCCACTTGCTTTGCAATGTAAATGGGCTGCTCACCTAAAAAATGCAAATGAGGTCTGTCTTTAATATGTAAATAAGCCAATCACATTAGAAATGTAAATAAGCTGTCCATAATAACCAGCCACAGCTAAGCTGATGCCTTCATTTGTTAGTGCTCATGCCAGTACTGGCATATGGGAGGAACCAGGGATTCTGACCAATTTCAGTTAGTAATATTAGAGTTGGTTGCTATATACCCAATCCCTTATGCTTACAATTGGTATGTTGGCAAACAGAGGAGCCATGCTTAGAACAATAACTTCAGCCAGTATGTTTAACACTGTGATATGTAGCATTAATT